>VWZN01006792.1:0-30301 GCA_013396955.1 Regulus satrapa
AAACCAGCTGTATCAACCATCACTATTTATCTAGTTCAAAACTGGCATGGTCTGTTGACCAGAAGGCAGCAGATAATTCTTCCAACTACTGTATTTTTTTCTGTTCAAAGCAACAATTTATTCTTCACTATGAAAAAAAAAATCATCTCGACGAATGAGGGTTATTTCTTAGCTGTGATTATTACCTCTTGGCTCATATACTCTGACAACCAGAGGTATTACACTATGAAATTCTTTTTCCACATGATGGATTTCATCCATTACTCTCTAGCAGTATCTAAACTATCATGTTACACCAACCAAAGATCATCTTTACTCTGAAAGATTTGGAATTATGAAAATATTTGGCACCATTTTAAAAGTGGCTAAATGCAATTCATTGCCTTCACACTGCTGCTTTTTTCCTCCACACACTGGTAACACAGGATCACATGCTCATATTCAAAGGCAAAAATCAAAGAACCAAACACCTTGTGATATTGTTCTAGCACAATTTCAAAGGGGAAAACAAATGGCCCACATCTTGGGGACATGGAGTGAAACCAAAAGGAACAACTGCAGCCTGCTCCCAAAAGAAGTGACTTTTCTAAGTTGAAACCAGCACAGATCCTTTATGTGTTAAATGGATGGGAATTACAAAAATACTTCTTTCTGACCCCTTTCTGACCCCCTAAATCATACACTTTTCCAACTCTGTCCTTCATTAGGAATGGAAAACAAAGAAATTATGCTACAAAATCTAAAAAAAAAAAAAAAGTTAGCTTATTCTGCAGATACAGAGAATCACTTATATGGATACACCTACTAACAAAACAAAACCAAAACGTTTCTAACAAAAGTCTTTGATGGCAATTAGTTAATCAAGATAGAACCCATATCATACCAATCACTGAAGAACTTCAGGCAGTAGCATCCAAAACAACTGTCACAAATTGTGACAATGAATGTTCCAGTAGAGGCTTTTATCATCACCATCTTGAGCCTCACAGAGCAAAAGCATATTTTACAAACTAGATTATATTTTACTAGTTTACAATATATAGGAAATCAAAGAGAATTATGTATTCCCTGACTGTAAGTAATCATGTGCTCCTTATATCTGTGAAATAGTGCACCAGATAATCTTAGAAAATCTGAAAGTTATATATTCCAAGGGCCTGACTCTGCCCTAACTTATTCCATGAAGTTTGAATTAGACAATGTTACTGGCTTTGAGAATAAAGTACAGCAGGCAAAACCCATCTCTTAATCACAAGAGATTCACTCAAGTAAAAAAATAAAAATAACCAGCCAAAATACCCCATTAATGTGGACACTTAGCAACTGTTTAATATAGACACAACATTTACAAATCATAACGCTTAAATAATGACTCATCAGTGGAGACAAATAATCAAAACCACTTCATATTTTAACCCTGCATAATATAAGAGTTCAGTGATTTTTTTTTTAATTNTTAGATTTGATTTCTGTTTGGTTGCGCTTTTTCTGTATTTTGTTTTATAATCTACAGAAATCTGACTCTTCACCACGCAGTCACAACAGTCTCACAGCAAAATTGGAACTGGACAAGGAAAAGAAGATGAAATGGTATACTCCACATTCCAACCTCATCCTGCCNAGTGACATTATTTCTGGGGTCAAATATAATAGCTTAAATAAACCTTTCAATCTGCATAGACATTTACCTACATTATTCATTTCTAAAACTGATTTTCAATTCAGTAACATGTCCACTTCCTAGTAAAATATTTTATTATAAAACTGCATTTCTAAACATTCTCAAAACAAGCCACAGACNACATTCCAACCTCATCCTGCCAGAAAAGAGGATGCTGCAAAGATCACTTATTTTCTTACCTAAGGGCTCTCTCCATCATTAAATCTGCCATAGGGTAAAGGAGAGAAAGGAATCTTAAGAAACAAGGGAAAAATTGTAGTCCAGTAACACACAATATGTTACTTGAAGATTTTCTCCCAATGGATCAATAAGCAAGTTCTTAGTAATACACATCTTCCCTATAAGCTCTAAAAAAATTAAAAGGTAGCTACTTGCCTTCCCCAGAAGACAAAGCTACATCTTATTTTGCCACTTAAACCATTTCTGCTGTGTCGGCTTGATTTTACCCTTCTGTTTGGTTTGTGTTTTCTGTTACTGTTTCAAGTAGATGTGCCTGTTCCAAAAGGGAAATTATCAGGGTAACAAGGCTGTCAGTGCCTCCCAGTATGCCAGGGGCACTTTACAGACTGACAAAGGAGCTAAGGAAAAGGAACAGAAATAATCTTCAAGTCCTGACATGTCTGAGATACAACACATCGCACGTCAGATGCAAATGAAGACTGTACACTTGAATTAGTTTTTATTTTGTTGCAAGGAAGAGATAGTAAAAATAAATAAATTTCTTTCTACAGGCACCCTGAGGCACTTGGACAAGCTGTTACTAACCATTCCTTTCTCTTCTTTCCCACCCCCCAACCTGCTATATATTCTCTAATTTTGAGCATACATTTAAAACTGATTTGTCATTTTAGCTACTCCACAGGATAAATTAGGATCCTTTGTAAGACCTTTTCATTTATTGAACAATCAAACAAAACCAAAGGTTAATAGTTCAATAATAGCTACAAGTAAAATGGACCAAAAGTAATTCCTGGTATAACCTCATTACTTCATAGACTCAGCTCTTACTGCTGGTTTTATACATAGCATCTCTGAAGTAAACAAAGCATAAGGGCTTTCAGGAGGTTGTTATACATTGTAATTAAATATATCAGAATAATTCCTTTTTTAAAGCACATGCCTCTGTCTCAACTTCATTATTTAAATAGGACACAGTAAAAAGTAAATAATATCTATTACATGAGTAGTAGGCTGGCTTGCTTCCTTTGGGCATAGGTGACATTAGGTTAATTAGGTTTTAATGCTGGGGTGAAATTTCTCTATTAACTTCTGTTCTTGTTGTTGGTATTATATCCCTGCATTTACCGTAATCCAATTTACTGAATTAAGAAAACTATTGAAAAAAATCTGAATTAGCCAGATTTTCCTGTGTGGGAAGAGGAAGGTCAAAGACATACCAAGTGATGCTGCAAGCCCTTCAGGGCAGCCAGGAAAAGAAGCTGCATTCCATTATGACAAAACAAAACAAATGTAGAGGAAAAAACCCAAAACAAAGCAAGCAAACAAACAAACAAAAAAATCCCAAACAACACTTTGGGCAAGCTATGCAGCTCTGTGAATGGATAAGAGAGAGCTGGAGTCAGACCTTGCTTGCCAGCAGGCAAAGTTCAAGTACTCTCTGATGTAAGGTCACATTGAAATACATTGCATTTGAGATGGAATCTTCCGGGATTCAGTTGAAGTTTATATTCCAGATGTCTTCATGTAAAGGTGCACTTCTGTAACACTTACAAGCTGTGACAGACATGTTTTATAACCCCTGTGTTTCAGGAAAGGATTTAGCACAACAGAGATTTTTTCCATATTTTCACATTCACTGTAGAATTACTCTTAGATGTATTTATTCAATAAGCAGGCACACCTGTTGCATTTAAATGCAAGAAAACTGAGTTTATTTCCAAGAGCCCACTGTTGATGAAAGGTTAGTTACACAAATCAGTTTGACAAACACCGAAACTTAGGAAGCTTGATGTCCTTTGCATAACGCTCTGTAAGATGTGTTGCATTCTTACACGGTACTGCAGATGGGATGAGCACTTTTGTGACATTTGGTCAGTCAATACTTTTCAGTAGAGAAATGTGGGCAAGAAATGGTCAGATAGTATTATTTACAAGGATGCATCCCAAAAAACTTCTACCAAAACATACTGTCTCCAAGAGGCACAGGTTGTGGTTCCTGCCCTATTCTTACAAAACACTGCTGTGTATTAATACTCACAACATCTTTATTTATTAACAACTGAGGCCTTTGGGCATCTGCACTTCAGCTGCTCTCAGGCAAAAATTTATTAACTTCAGCATGCAGCATCCTAGCATCTCTCTGCTAGTCCTTACAGGAGCAGTACTATCACACTCTCATCAAGCAGGTAGTTTGATCAGGATATAATCACAGCGAGGATATAGACACAGAAACATAAATTATTTTCTCTTTTAGATAGAGAAGGTCAGGAGGTATTACAAATGTGAGATATAAAAATGAAGGATATCTACCCAAAACCCCTTTGTTGTAGATTTCATTACAGAGCATGTGAGGAATCATGAAAAGACAGCTATATTTCCTTGGTCTACTGACATAAACAGTAAAGAAGGATAGGGATTTTATAAAGGAAGGTAATTTTCAGGGCATTAAATTATGTTAATGAAAATAAATTAGAAGTAGGAAATCTTAGGTTAAATATTGTAAAACACTGGCTGTTGGTCATATCTGTTTTACAGAGGAACTTCATCATTTGGGACATATAAACTAGCACACCAAAGCCATCAAGAATTTGTAGAAACACAGGTATGAATTATATTATTTAATATTTTTAGAATAATCTCTATTCTTAGATCATGTGTAAGTGAAAACAGGACCCATTTAGCAGTAATAATGATTCTATTATTTGCCATTCTTTTTGCAACCAGCTCAGTTTGGAAAGTTGAAGTCCCTCTGAATACAGACAACACTGATATTCTACCTGAAGATGGATATCCATCCCTTCTCTCCTTCACACAGGGTGAGAAACCATTAAAGAGAGCAAAGCATAAAGGCACAGCCTGTCAAACTGCACAGCACTAGAAAGGATATCATGCTACTGTTGCTGGCTTCTGTCTTTTCCAGCCTGTATGACAGATGAAAAATTTCATTTTTATGACAAAAGTGGTAATGAGGATAGAAAATGGCACAACATGAATCCAGCTTTCTGACAAGGCACATAATGAGAATCAGAATTGTGCAAAGTTAATCTAATCCCATCACAGCATTAGAACTCAACTCACAGGGGACTTGCTTATACCTATAATTTCCTATATGTTCTCTCAGAGCACAAAGCTTACGTGGAAAAAAGATGCAAGAGCAGAATTTTGGAACTAAAAAGGGCTGCACTATCCTAAAATAATGTGGAGACATTGATAGAAGATCAACTTCAAGCCTCAGCATTGTAAATGCTGCTGATTGCAGCCTCATAAGTGAATGCATTCTAATACAAACAATTTTTCATGTACATAAATGAGAAAAAACAATTGAAAGGTAGATTTTCTCTGATCTAGAAGATGGACTGTAACCTAGCTTTACCATTTGAAGGCGGATGTACTAGTATCCATTTGGTAACTTTGTTCCTGTTTGACAGTAATGCTGTGTGGTATTCCTTAAATAGCAATATACTATTTTCTAATTATTAAAAAAGTTATGCAGACTGTCCAGTTTACCTTTGAATTTTTAGAAACTATTTTCAGAACTATCACCATATTTCTTTTTTTTTCTAATCAGCTGTTGTAAATGATATCTCAACATTTTAAGTAAATAAAATCCAGTTCTCTAAACAATGCTTAGTTTCTAGAAGCTGAAGAGTATAATTTCTAAAAAGTTTACACAGAAAACACTGTAAACAAAAATAATGCAAAATTATCAGGCAGACACACTACTAGGCTTAGAAATGTTCTTATTTTGGGAACTAGTCCCAGTTATCACTGGAGGAATTCCATCTCATATGCATCCCCCAATATGGGAACCTTTTACTTCAGATATGTAAAAATATCTAAGATTAAATACTCTCCTTCTCATTACTTTCCCTCATTATTCAACTGATATTGAAAACACACATGGGATTACAAATTAATCCCTTTTTAGTTTTTAAAAAATAGGCAGAAAACTAGGTTTACCTTGCATCCTAGCAAGCTGCATCAGGCAGAGGTAGGTATTAGTAAATCTACCCAACAAAACAAGTAGCAAGCAGGTATGACTCCTGCAGTCAAAAGCAGCTAATTAGACTGGACTGAAAATTGCACAGATTCACCCGGTTCCTCAGACAGAAAGCACACAGGGCTCATCTGGAAGCATAAGCAGGCCGCTTCCACTCAGCACGTTCTTCGCATGTGAAAAGAGCTGCTAATTCAATGGATTGCAAAATCCTAAGTGTAATTATTGAAATGTATATTTTTATAGACATTTTTTTAAAAATCAAAGTTCAGTAAGATGGGATGGAGAGGATATATGCTGGAACAAATCTAAACACTTGGGGGCATATATGTAAGATAAGATGTTTCACAACTAAGTTATGACAAAACCAAGAATAACTCATTGTTTCATGACCAAGTACAATTCATGTTTCCATATTTTACTTTTGCAAAATGTAGTATTATACATATAAAATGCTGTTTAAGAGAGCATTTAACTTAATGCAGAAGATTTAGTCCAGAGGATGTATTATTAGGAAAAAAAACCATATTAAATTGCTTTTAATGGTATTTTTTAATCCCTTATTTGCCTATTGGGACAATTACTGATGTAAACATCATATGTATTTTCAAAATCTAGTATGGCTTTCCTCTTTTAAGAGCACCATGTCCCTAGTGCAAGGAAATGTTTTTTTTTTTTCAGAGAATAACATTTCTCCAAATATAAAACACAAAAGAAAGGCCCAAACCACCATACTTTCAGTTATTTTCCTCTACCTCAGAAGACACTATTTGTGTGACTCCTCCCTGAACCATAGTCACTCATACATTTTAAGGCTACAAGTTACCAGAAAAGCCAAGTTGCTGGCACAAAACATCTTTATATACAAGAAGGATTCACATTCTTGTTAGAAATATAAACACTTATTTTAAAGCTATGGTGGATATGCCATTGGAAAAGAGGAGGATGCACAAAGAGTGACAGCAAATGCCTTAGTTACAAGCCTACTCTAAAGATAGCAAAGCATCCTCTCAACTGTATTGTCAAAGTTTTGAGCATCTCATTAGTTTTTGCAGCAATAGAAAGGTCAAAAACCAATAAAAGTAGCAGACAAGGAAGGAAAAACTTTACTAACAATGATTATCTGTGTTATTAACATCTCTCTGAAGACCTAGAAGTTGGTTACAATCACATGGCTGGGAAGACGCAGGTACAGAGGAAATCTCATGAAAAGCCATATGGAGAAGATGCCTGACCTATCATCCCATCACACCACTACTTCAATTAACAGAGAAACAAGCTATGCAATACCCTTTACAACTGATTTTTAAGTTTTATTTGCCTTCTTACATATTTCGCTTGCACTTGTGCAATCAAGGAACTAGACTCATACTTTCTAGAATACGGCAGTGGCAGGGAGGTGATTTGTTTAAAATCTTCCCGTAAAAGAATGGTAAAGTTAACTTTAACAAGAATGACGAGCACTCATTTTTTCCACATGAACTCATTTGAACTGCAGGAAAAGTCTTTAGATACCTTTAATAAGTTTGTTGGACTCGTTACTCCTACGAAGGGACCGCAGGAAAAGCGTTTCATATGGAAATGGATGTGAAGTTATTAAAGCCTGGAAGCAACAGTCTCCAGGACATGAAAGAGTCTGTAACCAGTAATAGTATTGGCCTTGGAGCAAGAGGCAAGCACTAAAAAGATATATTCTTCCTCATTCTTCATTGCTTCCAGAGGTTTACAACAAGCACATGGCACGGTAGCAATATAATAAAAAAATCTTCAAATACCCTACCCTAAACATACAGGTAAAAATTATTTTTTGTGACTTTTACCTTACAAGATATTAAGCAACTGGTCATTGTAGCAGGATCTCATCCTCTAGGATTTCTACACCAGTTCAGTGCTATTTTTGCATGGCAGAATATTACTTGCTGAGCAAAGTGAAACTTATATTAAAAGGTTAAGAGCTATAATATGCAGATGTACACAAAACTGGAGACCTCTATTTCATGTTACTCAGAATATCCAGATTCTTTTATTATTATTTATTTAGTTCAAGAAGAAAACAAAACAGTTTGAGGTGATGGGGCTGTAAGTAAGCTCCACATCCTATGTGTCATGCCCATCCTCCGGCTTGGCATTTCACTGTAGAGTGAATGGTGGAACATACCTTCCCTGACACAACCACACTGGGACAGTTGCCAACCAAGCCAGGAGGTGAATGGTGTCCCAGCCCTAAAGTCCAGAGGGAGTTCCATACCTCATATTGTCTGGTCTCTTGTAGGACCAGGAAATTTTATAAGTACAAAGAAAATACACATTGGTGGAATACATAAAAATCTTGTTCTGCTAAATAAGTTTGTATAAAGTGTCACCTGTGCATATAAAAATTAAATTTCTAAAACTGAAGGTACAAAGTGTGTAAGACATCCTTTAATAAGAGCATAAATTCAAGTATCAAACCATCATGGGTACCTCCACACACAACTCCCAATGTTGCTTAAGAGTCCCTAAAAACATTTGAGGAAGGTGAGTTGATGCAGAATTCAAACACAGGGGTTGGAGAAGAAGAGCAAACAAGTCAAAACATGTCTGAGGGTTATAGGACTCATCCTAGGGGACCCACATGGGGCCCCCTACAGATGTGCAAGGAGAAGGACAGTATTATGGGCCAGGCAGAGACCTCATCCTGTAGCTCTTGCCACAACCTGCAGTACAATCACTGCACACAAAGGGAAACAGGAACAAAAAACTTGCAGTTCCAGAAGTTGTCTGCATGAATGGGTCAAGAAAAATTGTAGAGGATTTTAAAGTGTGTGTGTGTGTGTGTATGTGTATAGATAGATAGATAGATAGATATAGCTGCACACACATTTAGAAAGAATGAAAGGTTATTCTACAGATATTTTCATTCTATTTCTTAGACTGATGTCTTCTTCCATATACTGTGGAGTCAAAAGCAGTGAAAAGCAGTAATTTCTGATGATAATTGTGTTCCTGGAGCACCATATATAGAAGCCAGAATAACTTTCAATTAACTTAGTTCTTCCAGTTGCCATGATGCACTATGCAATAAAATATGAAAACTCAGTATCCTAGGGTGGCTTTATGACACTGGTATCCTGGCTGTCTGGTTTCTTGCCCAGAAATGGGTCCTGTAGCTTTAAGCAAGGCCCAGAGAGACAGAGGGGGCCAAGGGTGGGTGCAGCTTGCCTGCAGCAACTGCACTTGCTCCCCCACACTGCTCTCTGTTGAGGCTGTGTTTTAGCACAGAGAGACAGAGATTTTTTTTTTCCTCCCTTGCTGTTTAAGCTAGCTTCTAGTCCATTAGCCAAGACAAAAAGTTTTTCTCTAGACTGTGGCTTCTTCTGAACTGTTCAGAGTTCTAGAGGACCTGCTCAGCCCTGCTCTAGTCCAGAAGACCAGCACCAGTAGCCCACACCAGCAAACCCTGGCAGGGAGAGAGCCCCCTTGGCTGCTGTCCCTTCCAGCTCTGAGCTCGCAGGGAGCCAGACCTACAGAAGGGACTTTTGACTCTGGATCTCTGACTCTGCCATCTCTTCAGAATAATGAGTGCTTTCACTGTTTAATATTATTAATTTTTTCATGCTTGTGAATACTTGGCTTGTTAAATAAACAGGTTTTTTCCCTCTATTTTCTGAGTAGATTTTCTCCCTAACCCATTCAGAGGTTTTCTCCCAGAATTTGTCCTAAACCAGGACACTCAGTAACTCAAGTACTTATATTTTTAAGCAGTTTAGGTTATGTGCGTATGGTTTAGCAATGGGAGGTAGAATAATTCTTAGAATAAATTCCACATTTTCCTAGAAGTAAATATTCAACATATGGGAAAAGCATCTGAAAGCTTCACTTTGCCAGTCATCAAAGACAATGGGAGCAGCACCATGTAATGTACCAGCCTATAGACCCAGAGTAACTCATCCGGCCTCAGTGCTTTTTACTGCAACCCTTCCAACCCAAATGGTGCTATATCCCTAAATACCTTAACCTTGGTCTCGTATGTTGGAAGGCTAATTGGAAACAAATTCCTTCCCCTGCTTCTCATAAACCAAATTGCTCAGCTCATTATCTTTACTTCTGCTACTTAGTATCATATTTGACTTCAAAAGAGACAGTGAGTCCTGGGGTTGTTTCTGACCATCTGCTACTATACTGCATTAAAGCAAGTGTTCACTAGTTTTGGTCTCCTGCCCAAAATCTCTCTTAAAAAAAAAAAATCACAGAATACATAGAAGTACTTTGTTTGAGTATATTTTGCAAAGTTAACGTGAATGTCCATTTGTGTTCCTGAACAAACCCTTATACAAACAATTTATGCTTGCTGAATACAAAATTAATTTGTGGAGGAGTAGGAAAGTTCAGTATTAGGGAGAGGAAGGAAGAGGAGGACTTGGGATAGGGAACATAAAAAAGCAGCTGCCTGTACAGGAGCTCCTTCCTTCTCCCTCTGGTTTCTGCTGCCCTTCTATCTTTTAAGGAGGACTTGGCTGCTGATTTGCCTCAATGTTCTCTTCAGGTTTACATCATTCCCTGTTCTGAACCTCTTGGCATGGAACATTATGACTGAAGCACTTTTGGAGACCTCCCCAGCCACTAGACCAGTGCCTGCTCCATTAAGCACTGGATGTCACACCCACAAGAAAGGCTAACATTTTCATAGCAAGAGTCAGAAGCAAATAAAGTCTTATTAAGCTTGTCCTCCCTCAAGGTTACTATCTCAAGCTAATGACAATATAGGAGATAAGTACTGTCAGGCCCTGCAGGACACATTAAATTCCAGTTAAATACAGATTAGATGAGTACTGCAAAATTCATAGTTATAAAGGGTACATCCCTTTAACTATCTGACATGCCCTGCAAGGCCAAAGCAACAGCAGGTGCTTCTGTTAAAAGATGTATGGCAGCAAGCAAGATTTACATGAAGGTCACATTTCCCACAGTATCCTTTCAGAGGGCAAAAAAAATTCAGATTGCATGACTAAGAACAAAGCAAAAAACCCCCAAAACAAACAAACAAACAAAAAAAAACAAACAAAAAAAACCCAAAAAATCCCCACGAGATACAATAAATAGTTGAATAACAAGAATGCTTCATAGAGAGGGACAAGAGAAATTATATGAAACAGTCTTTATATTCAGCTGCTATAATTTTCTGCAAGTACAACTAGGCATAACCCACAGTTGCCACAACCATGATGGATTCCACAGAGGGTACTGCTGAGGGAATAGATGGAGAGTCACATACCCCACAAAGGAAAATATTGGGCAAGTAAGCTCCCTGAACACAATTAATACTAGTAAGATAAGTAAACCTGAACACAGGAGTGATGGTGTGTCTGCATTGATATCTGTCTGTAAAAGGAATACCTCCTCTTGGTCTGAATGGGTAATTGAATTGCTCAGAGGGGCAGCAGAGTCTTAAAGAAAAACATGCAACATAAAATTTATGCACTTACCTTAGCTGAAGATTCCCTTAAGCTCCAGGGCATAAATTGCCTCTAGAGTCTCCAAACTCTATGGTGCGCACACATTAGAAAAGTGTTCTGAAAAACATGAAGACAATGTGCACAGAAAAAGTTACAGGAATGAAATATCACCACCAACACAAACAGAGTTAATTTCTTTATGTAAGGCCACTGTGCATTTTTAGCACAGAAATTGAAATAGGTCCATAAAATCCAAATATTGTCCATATAACTATTTTGAGATAATTTTACTTTATATCTGTGCTTGGATTTTTAGATGCAATCTACTCTTTCATTTTTCTTTTTGGGAAAAGTAAGGGAGAAAAACATTGGAGCACCAGTATTTTTTTTTTTCTCCTTTCCCCTCACTCCATACCCACTGTGCTTATCATTCAACAATACACAAAAGCAGATGGTCCATTTCTGTCAACGAATGTATTACTACCAAGTCCATTTATCCACCACATGATGCTCAAGACAACAACTCTGTCATTAACTAACCAGCCTCTGTCAAATGATCTTACTAGAATTGCTAAATTCACTCTGATTTTCTTCCACATGAAAGACTGCATCAGCAACTAAACAAGGAATGTGCCTGCTGGTCTTGAGGAAAACTGCTCTTGAGGAGAGAGGACCATCCACCTGTAGAGCAACAGTGCCACTCACGCACAACAAGGCAGCAGCTCAGTTAAGAAAAATGCTCAGAAGAGACAAATCCTCATATGCAGTAATTAACCTGCAGCTGGTAACATATTTAGAGCAGCAAAATCACTTGACTTCTGTAGAAAAGCTCTGATTAGGGCACAAGAATCCCCCAAGTAGTTTAAACATACTAACTAAATCCTCCACCGCTGCTGAAGTTCCTGTAAAGATTTTCTTCCTATCCCATCCATAATCCTATAAAGTCATAGACAGGTTAGACTTTCAACATGAACAAGACTATAGATACAGTTTCTCTGCTGTAATTTATAACCCCACATGGAATTATATGAAATTATATAGGATTTTAAACCTGCCTGAGCTCTTTGGACATCTCAATTTGCAATGGAGAATGACTGAAAGTTATTTCATTAGGTTGCCAGTTTACAGGTATGCCATTTTATTTCAAGGCACTGCATGGAGCTGCAGCAGAAAATATGCGGAAGCTGTGGAGACTGGTGCTAATGTGGTTTTTGGAGCACATCTGTACATTAAAGATACAAAATAAATAAGCCAAAAGAATGCATCAAACCAGGAAATAAGCAGCAATAGTTCGTCACAAAATGGCATATCATATTTGTCTTCTCCCTACTATTTTCCCCTCAATTCCCTACAAAGAAGTACCCTCAAAAAAAAAAAAAAAAAAAAGTTAACAGCATTTTACACCATTAAACAAAGTTTGATCCAGCTCATGGGCCTCTACTTCTTCATACTGAGGATAAAAAAAGCAAATCCTTTTACTAACTGAAAAAGTTCCAGGCACATTTATGGACCTGTAGGTAAAACCCAACATCTTGAATTGCATCCAGATAAGTCTCAGGCTCCACAGGTATCAAAGTAATTTTTCATCAACTTGAGGTTGATTTAAAAGGCTTAGTCCAGAGCACAGCATGTGTGTTACATTAATCAAATCTGAACACGAGAGGCAGGCATTTGAGTCTAGGCTTGTGTGCAGAAGGAAACCTTCCCTCCTCCTTATTTCAGAGGAAGAAAGGCAAGTTGCAGTGGCCACTGGAGGGCCAGCCAGGACCTTGGGATAGCTAGGTAGGACCATGCCTTCCTAAAATAAACTTGGGCGATACATATGTCTCAACATGCTTATTAAAGAGTGAATGTAAAAGAAATATTTTCTTCTTATTTTTGGGAAACAAAATAATACTGGACAGAAATCAGACTTTTAAGTGGATACCTTAGGTATTCTGGAAGATTACTCAATTAATGGTATAAAAGAATCAGGCATAGCTTTATCTTGGATAAATTCAGAATAACAGATAGTTCATCCCACCACTTGTACAAGCAGCATCAATTTGGGCATTTATGCAGCTTGCTACAACTTAGGGCAATCTCCTGAAGGCCATGGAGACAGTGAATGCTGTTAGAAGTTGCACTTCTATCATGGCCCATCATAGCTAGAGAGAGAATCAAGAAAACTGGTACAGACAAGAACCTTGGCTGGTGCCAGGCTTTGATGATGACAGGAACCATGAATTAGGAAGCAAATCATTTGTGTATCTGCTTACAATGTCTTGAAGTATTAAAGCACAAGCTTAATGCAATTGAAAAGTCAGTGTCTCTTATGGCTATTTTGTCTACAGATGTTACCAATCTCACTTCTGATTTTTTCTTTTTTAAGCCTGAAGCAGTCGTTATCTTGGTCACATCTCACATTAGCTAGTTTCACAGATTAAGAGTGCATTCTACCAACAGGTATTGGCAGCTATACTGGATTGCATTGCTGCAAGAATGGACTGACTGTGATAACAAACAGTTCATTGCACTCCTTACAATAATTCAGATAGGAATAATTTTTGGTGTAATAGAACTGTTCTTGAAAGTTTAAGCTGCTTTTATCAACATCAGCTTATTAAAATAAATTTCTAGGGTTGCCCCTCAAAAGTAACTTTTTCCTCCCTCTGAAATGATACTATGGTAATTGTCATCTTCATCTGAACTAGAACTGAACTAGATTCTGGAATGAAGTGGTAAACCCAGGGATTAGGCAAAGCCTATCTTTCAAAGTGTGCATTTTACTGCCATCTCTCTTCTGTATGCCAAACAGTACCTTACATTACCCACAATTGTTAATGTATTTCCCTGCATTCTGAGTATTCTTTTAGATTTGCTCTCTTTTGTAAAAAATTATCAATAGTACATTTTTGTACTTGCTGCTCTTTTCCACCCCTTTCCAGTATTGTATTTTTAAATTTATCCAATATGCTGACATAGAGGAATTAGCCATGAACAAGTCAGTAAATGGAAAATTCTGAAGAAAAAACAATGGGGTATCAAAAGATTCTGATTTTTAGAAGATAGAACTGGATGCATGGCATAATAATTTTGCTTCCAAGGTCTTTCTTACACATTTACATTATACCACATACAGTCTTAAAAATCCACTTGAAATTCTCCTAATATACTAATTCATACATGCATGTACAGCTTATCATTTGCAAAACTGTCAGATTTCACTTTTCGATCATATTTCTCTTCATATAAACTTTTTGGGGTTTTTTTCTGAGTTTTTTGCATAAGTCATTCATGCACAGAACAGCTCTTTCCTTGCCATTTTTAAAATTACACAACAGAAGCATTTTGTTACCCTTTCTGACCAGAGAAATAAAAATAATAACTTTTTAAAAGTCTTAGATGGCTATAAGAGAGGAAAGCTGCAATGAAATTGAATCTATGTGATACAATCCTCTTTACTGACACAGAGTGGTGCTTTCTGAGATCAGAAAAACATCTGAAATAGCTGGCCTGCTTGCATTTTCTCACATCTTTTAGCCAAATTAACTGAAAAGTTATTTCGCTAATCTTCCAATCCTGCCCAGTATTGCTGTTAAGGGGTTTATTTCTCCCCTTTGAATGATCCAAAGACATCCATCTGCATTTTGGAAATAGATTCAGTTTTAAGCTTATTGTGTCCGTTAAAGAAGGACTCAAGGTACCACAAACAAACAAAAACAAACAAGCAAAAACAAAAACAAATAAGCAAAAAAACCCAAAAGCAAACAAAATAAACAAGCAAAAACAAACAAAAAAACCCCTAATGTATCTGATACAAAGTTAATGGGATATAAAGGTTTGAAATGCTCAAAGTAAATAAGTGCAGCGCAAATTTGGGATGGAAATGTGAGATGCCATAAATCAGACTGAGTCTCATATCAGGACACCTTTCACTGGGTAGCAAGCAGTGTCATGCTCTCAGCTTGGAAGTCCTAAAAAGCAGAGCACATATCCAGATTTCCCCAATATGTCTGAACTGTCGACTGAAAAGGGCAAGGTATCAGAAAGCCTTTCCACTTGTTTGAACACTGCAAGTGTTACAGTGAGATAAGATACATCATAATACTACACCAGGCCCAAGCATCTTTACAGAATAGTTTTGAGAACACTCAAATAATAAGCCCACTTTTCTTGAGAAAGTACTGTCTGCAAACAGTGTGGCATACTGCTGTCCATACCCATCACATAATTTCTGTGTGTGGCCACCTGGAGCAGAGTAGTTTGCTGTAAGAGCTGATGCAGCGTGGCTCCAGGTCACAGGCATAATTTGCAGCAGATCCTGCATAACTCTCCTGTAGCACAGGCTGTTATTTGTTAATTATTTGTTAAACTGGCTTCACTCACATTTCTCGGACTAACTGGAGCACTTTCAAAAACTGTGGCCAGAAGAGGTAATCTCAGAACATGAGACCAGCCCCCAGCCCTCCCAATGCTTTTTTTGATTTCTCATAAAACATTTGAGACTCAGGTACACAAGCCATGTTTTGCACAGCAGAGAAGAAGTGAACCCAGTGTTCTAACCCACGTTTCATACCCCCCCATGGTGTTGCCCCAAGCCTGGACCAACACTGCCAAAACTGTATTAAATTAATCCAATTACTGTCACAATTTATGCCATAGTTGTGGATCCCTAGGAATTTCCCTGATGAGCACACCACCTAGTAGTGATTGCACTGCTTCACAACTTCCTCAGCATTCATGCTGGAGCGCTCCTTAGGAAAAAAAAGTTCTTGGATACAAGACTATAAAGAGTATGGCTTCAAGGAGAAACCAAATATTCTCTTCTCCTTGGCACACTCTGCAGTGCTAAAGTCAGCACAGTCAACTGATTAAATAGGTAAGTGGAAGTGAAGCATTTCCTCGAATTAAAATGTCATCCTTCCACACTTTTCAAACACTATTTTCCAAGGAATCATTCTAAAGAAAGACTGGCAGTTTTTCCTTATTGAGGTTCTTGAAGACAGCAGAAAGAGCAATATTTTCTGGTCCATAGGGAGCTTAAACACCAATCTGATTTCTGTATATACAGTCTCACAGATTGAACTGCCAAACAGATGAAAGTAAATTTCTGATAAGGCCCTGTTCCTGAGTCCCTCTTGGACTTTCTGAACTGCCCAGCTGAGCACCTCATAGAAAGATGCAGAATACAGATTTGACTTTAAAGACTGACTTTGCTGGAAGCCAAAGTCACGTATCTTCAGTCTTATGTTGTTTAATTTATTCTTAATATTCCTGAATGGTGTCTCAAGTGTTATTTCAAAGACACATAATTTAAGCTTTCACATAATAAACAAACATGGAAGACTGAGTATTAAATGTCAGCTTTGCTGTTTTCAATTGCACGTACTGCAAAGAAACATAAGATCAGAATGCAGCATCCATGTAGTGCATTGTGCAAAGGGCATTTGAAGCAGTTGACATCACTTAGCAGCTGACAGCAGGAGACTTGTATCACGTGTGAACAGCCTTTCATGTATTCAAAAGTAAAGTGCTTCCACTGGAAAGCTATTGTTTAAGAGAGTTTAAAGCATAACCAAAAAGCTGTGGTAATATTTCATGTGCCATGCAGAAGGATTAACTCGGGCTACTCACTGTATTTGCCATTATGCATATCCCAACATATACTTCTTGGACCAAACTATTTCTGCTGGGTTCACTGCTGCTAAAATAATTTACAGCTACAGAAATAAAAGGTGCAAATGTGGTTTTGACAGAGTAATACAAAATTAAGCTTTCTGTGACAGGAACTAGAGATGTTGAATATGACTTAACATACTGAAAGTGATTCAGATCACTGGATCTGCAATGTTTCTCACTTATTATTAAACTACAGTCATGAAACCCTTCTTTCTTTTTGATTTTTATTCATTATGAAGCACAGCTTCATTTGGTTCAGGGTTTCTTGAGCATGGGTTTTTACATTATATGCTTACCTTGAACCAAAACATGCATTAACTCTATGAATTTTCTGGAAGCAAAACTTTTATTTTTCTGCACTTTTACCTACTTAATTTATGGAGAATGAAATATTTGCTCCTTCAGTCAAAATAGGTAAGTGGCTTCTATTATTTCAGATGTCTTGAGACACATTATATCAGATAAAATAAGACCATCACACACCCCAGTCCATTCTGCTACTAGAAATCAATCACTTAAAAAATTTTATAGAGTACAGCAATGTTTTTCAGCATATTGGCAAAATATGAAGTACAAGGATTCCAAATATATCAGAAGCACAACTGCTGTGGTACATGATGAACTTGTCCTAATGATCCGTTCATCTCTGTACCCACTATTCTGACTATCAGAGCTCCAGTTTTCTCCATCACATCAGCACTGATTAGTGCTGCCAGGAATAAAAATAATTCTGGGAGGGAAGAGTATTAAAGAGGATAACACTCCTGCCAGATAGCAGAACATGCATGAATAAACACACAGTGGCCATAGTCCTTCATTCTGAGTCTCAGTCCAGGAACATTCCTCTCCATCTCTTGGCAAAGGGCATCATGAAACTGACCTCTCCTCAGGCACTATGAAGATTTGTAATAGAGAAGTTCTATCCCACTCCCCTACGTCTGCCAAGTGCTTTTTTCACACACTTAAAACAAAACAAAACAAAAAAAACCAAAAAAAAGTGGGCCTGCTTCTCCAATCACTTATGCATGTGAATAGTCTTAAAGGTCTAAAAAGAAGGAAGAGGAGGAAGAGGCAGTAGTCATGGATTTTCACTGCCTACTTGCTTTACTAGCTGACTAACAGCATAGGGATAAATCTTGGCTGGATGTTTCACCTCACAGATATTCTCTCTCCAATGCAATATTAAATAATCTTTTTCCAACCGAACGCACTTTGAAAGGTTTGCTTTCTAGGGTTTTTTGTTTGATTTTGTAGTTTCACTTCTTTTACTTCTTTTAAATTAGGTTATATTACACATCCTTCTTTTCCTGTCTTCATTTGCAGTTAGAGATCCTTACTCTGAGTAGAATTTTTCTGGAAACAAGATTCTTATTGCAATTTTTCCCTCCAGGCAGTAAAAGAATATTTTACAGCAAGTTATTCAAGTCTGCAGCTGTACCAATTTTTTTTTTATAGAACTGTAATTTTTTCCCCTTTCCAAAGGAGAAATACATTTTTAAAATGATGCGTAGTTCCATGTTTTGGATCAGCTGTGATTCTGTCCATTAGTCTGCAATCATGCCTGCACTCAAACACTGTATATTTTGTAAATTGCTGTAAAAAAGGTGTTATGCTAGACTACTAGGATTTCCATTTCATAGTTAATTTAGATGAAGATCTACTTATGGATCCCACTGCAACTTAGCAGACAGGATACTGTCCAGACTATTTGTTCAGATGTAGTCCTTTCCCATCACTTGGTCCTACTAACTCAATGACAGAATGGAATTTAAAATCTTATTTTTTTAAATAGTCCTGTTGTGCAAGCAATGTAACTCTTTGTTAAACATGTGCAGTTATAAACAGATGCCAGCAAAGCTTATGCCTAGGTAAGGAACAGTCTCTACAAAAGATTGAACTGTATGACATCTGTCCAAGTGATTGATATTTGGCTGTTTTTTTAAATAAGATAGCATATTAGCAACAGGAAAAATGTCCAATGCTGTTAAGATTTGATACAGAAAAGGTACATAAACCTTTTGATGAACATGTTGAAGACTAATAAACTATGTTTACTACTCAAGCTCTTTACACACATACTGTATGCAGTCACTGTCTGGTGACTGTGCTTTGTTTACCATGTGCCGCTTAACTGTCACACCTAAATCTTAGAACAGGCACCATAACACAACAGCCAACCAGGAACAGGTCATGTCATTTGGTCTCTGCTTTTTGACCTTGTAGATGTCCTAAAACAATAGAAGTAATTGTGTAAGTCTGCTCTGAAAGGACTGTAGAGAATTGATTACACATGTATACTGCTCCAGAACATAAGTCTGCTGGTAGCTGATAACTTCTCCAGCTGCTTTGCCTTCTCTGCTGAGCTCTATCAATGCTCCCCAAGTTCCCACATCTTGGTATCACAAGATTGTCATCTATCTGTGTAAGCAAAGAATACAATACACCAATTTACTTTCCCAACCCTTTGAACCTTGGTTTTGAAGACAAAAGTGTTCCTACATGCTGCTGAATCCCACCGGTGGCCAACACCAAGGAAAACACAGACTTTTCCAACAATTCTGAATTCCAGTTTGAGACAGACTTCACAAGCACCATAACTGATCCCCTGAAGACCTATCCAAAAAAGTGGATTAGTCTTCCTCATCACAACACTGCATTTTCTATAGTCTACACAGGCAGAACAAGTCTCAGCTTGAGGCACACATCTTCCACATGGGCCTACTATGCCTGTGCTATGCAAGAGACTTAAGTTACAGAATATAATTTCTTCTTTCAGCTTCTGAAAGCCTACACCACCACCTTGCCCTTAATAATCAGTCCATTATTCCTGCACTATAATTCTTTAGGAAAACAGGTACCTTTTCCTTCTTAGTGGCTAGTGTAGCAGGAGTATGTTTTTCTCAATCTTAATTATGTCTTACAAAACACATTCTCTTTATCTTGGTGGTTTATGCTTTACAAACTCTATTTCTGCAACCAGAGTCCCAGTGCTTAAGAGTAGTGATGCTCCTCAGCTCCCAGGGAGCACAGGAATAAGTCCTTAATAGATCTAGGTATTTTGGGAAGACTCAAGAGAATGCCGAGAAATGAACTGTGCCACACAGCTCTCAATTAGCCAAATAAATTTGGGTGCTTCCACACAGAACTATTTCTGACTAATCTGAGTGGCTACGCTTACTGCTCAGTGCTGTGCATTTCACATAGTCCCTTAAAATTTTTGTTTTGTTAAGAAAGAAAAGTGTACTATGGGGAAAAAAATAACACACCAGACAAAAACATAGATTCAAGGGACTGTGTAATAAGCAATAACAAGGTTCTGTGTAAGTCATTCTGAAAGCATTTAAGGCAGCACAACATTTATAACTGTCAAGCTACTGAATAAAAACTTCTCAGACTGCAGCAAAAGAGACTGGTTTCTCAACACTTTATGCTATGTTCCATTATCCTTATCCCACATGCTCCCCATCCTCCCTTCCCCATCTTTGGTTATCAGCTTCTGCCTCATTATCCAGCCTCAAGTGATATCATCACAAATGAAAAAGAAGAGGACATTTAGATGACTTACATTCCCAGTTTTATTTTTGGCTTTCTTGACCTTCTGGCAAGTTGTTTTACTATGAAAATTTCATTAAAGTCTCTCTTAAATTCAGAATGGAAGATGTCAAGGATGATAGAATCTATTTTAAGGGCATTAATAACTATAGAAAAGGCAATGCATTAATGCTGTATCAAAACAGCAAAGGCAATAATAGCTTTCCGCATTATGAGATATGTTTTCTCCCTTACTTAAGGGAGAGTGCTCTCTTAGATTAGTTATTTCTTCATATGTAAAACTAATCTACAGTGATTCCACTGAGACAAGGGAGTACAATGCTATGGAAATAAGACCTTGGCATAAAACCCTCAAATCATAGCATACAGAGAAATGGGTATTTATCCCATGGTCCAATCAACTGTAAAAAGAGACCAGCTGAAATCAGTGCTTTTATCCTGTTTCCACCTCTGCAGAGACTACTTCTCATTTCAGAATTAATAAAGGGAACATTTCTTACTCACCAGTCACAGTCATGTATGTTTTTTCCATATGTGTTATCTCAATACTTCCCACAGCCATGTGGCAATATCCAATTGCCTTTCGCATTCAACAGATATGAAACCACAAATTCTCTATGAGACTCCTTGAAGTATCACTCTTCCTTTCCAAACCAAAACATTGTCTGAGATGCTTTTCTATCTTTCTCTTATGGGGAAGGTCTGTAGGGAATAATTCCAGACCACAGTAGCAAAGCCAGTGCCCTGTACAGTGGCATGTTATGTAGTAAAAGAAAGCACTTGCAGCACCACATAGGTGCTAACCACTACTAAATTAAGGATGCACAAAAAGTGATCAGTGCTCCCACTTTCAGGGAGCAAACAGAAGCTATGCCTGCTCTAGGGAGCCAAATGGCACACATCCTTCTCCACACCTGAGGAAAAGCCTCTCGGTGCAGCTTGCATCCACACTGTTAAACTGTGCTCCCTTTTCAGTAGGACAGCTCTGTCCACAGAGCGTAGTTTATTAATCTAGACATAGCCCTAAAGGCCAGAACGTCAGTAGAGCACATTCTGTAATATACAGGGCATATGTCAAAGTGAAAAGTGACATCTGCAAGGTCAGGGCTGCAGGATGCAGGGACACTCCTTTTCAAACAAAGTAGAATTTGGAAAACAATAACAAGAACGACACACAAAATAGCTCCAAATATTCTAGCTGTTCTAATGGAATCTGGCAAAAAGTGCTGAGATAAGATGCTCAATATTTTATTAAGAAGGATGCACTTCAATATTTTAAACAGTAATACAGTATTTCAAAGTGTATTAAAAACAAATCTAATAAAGCCTGAACACCAAAAAATCCAGACTGATTTCAGGGATTTTGGTTAAAAGAAGAAAGTAAGACANATAAAAGGGCTATTCAAAAGGGTTATTCTAGGTAGCTGATAGAAATGGCACTCAGATAATGCAATAATGATCAAAGGTTATATAAATGGGACAATTGCAATGTACGTATGACAAGGATTTCATTTTGATCATGAGCTCATACATCAAGTGGCAAGTTTTAAAAGTCATTGTGTACAGCACATGCACTGTTTATATAAAGTGACACTGTTATGGGAGCAGCAAAGCAGACATAATATTCCATTAATGGGCAGAGAAGGTTATCCATGCATTTGTACCCAGAAGTCAAGGTCACACATTTTCCAGAAATATAGAGGATATCTGCTCTTTACAGGAGAGGATGGAGATGACAGAAGGATATAAAATTGCCTCCAGTTTGGGGATTTTTTTACATCTATAATCAACAACAGAATACATAGTGCTATTTTCACACGTGAAAGCTGCACACTAAAACTAAAGTACATGTACTAAACGGAGTTCCACTGGCAAAATTTGATATCTGTAGGCCCTGCACTCAACACTACCACTTTGTTCATTGAATTATTAATCATGGATACAAGGCTAACCACGCTGCATGTAGACTGAACAGTACACATGGTATGGGAGACCAATTGTCATGACTAGTACCAAGGAGAAACAGTTACTGGATCAATTAATTTAAGCTGGCCACATTTTATTTTTAAATTTTGAGGGGAGGTTGATAATGAAACCTTAATAAATTACTACAGTCTAGAGAAAAACCTTATTATTTCAGAGATGAATGCTTCACTGATGAGGAGAGAAATCTTCCCCAAGACTTTTTGGGAATGGAAGCAAAGGAAATTTTAAATTACTAACAAAATTAAAGGTTGATGAACAAATGAGTTAATCAAAACCAAATTAATTCTCCTAAGTAATAGCCCTCCAATTCAAAGTCAGAAGAATAAATAAGGAAAAAACTTAAGGGGCAATTTCACTGTGGAAGAGATTGTGTCTTTGAACCAGTCACTAACTAAAAATCAAGAACACACAAAATATTCTGAATATGTATGATTGCTTTTAGGAAAAGAAAGCAAAATACAGACATTCAAAGTAATCTAGCGTGAGGTAACCAAAGAAGTCTTTGTGTGTGTGATGTCAGCTTCTTCAGTTATCTCTACACAGTAAAAAGCTGTTGACCATATAAAGGCCAGTTCCTGAAGACCCAGCTGACTCTGCACAAAAAACACCAACATGAGACGCCAAACCACACACATCTGTAACAACATAACCCCAGGTAATACTAACTGGAGGATTTAATTGAAAGCATGTTAAGAAAAAAAAAATTAAAAATCAGTCTTAAAACTTGTGACAATAAAACAATGGAGTGGTACTAAAATGTTTTCAGTTTTAAAAAGCTCACACAACTCATGACAAGCTCTTACTTCATCCTTTCTGTCTTCATCTGTGAGCTCAGGCAGAGCAGCAGAGCAGAGTTAAGAGTAGACCAATCTGTCTACTCCCATTTCTAAGAGGTTTGTTTATTTGTTTTCCCAGAAACCAAGTAATTCCTCTAGGGAATTTTGACAGAGTAAAATTTCCCAAAATCACGTATTAGCCAGAAGTCCCATAACTATATAAGTAGAAATAAGCAACTTTGTCACAGAACATGTGAAATCATTACATGTGTTTAGACAATCAGGACTCAAATTATAAAAAATTAAATTGAAACTGGGCTGATCCACTGTGGAAACCATATACATGGTACATCCAGAAGCCAGGATGCTTTTTGCTTTAATACACATGTAATACCTACGTAATACCTACAAGCATTCCGAATTGGAAGTACAAATGATTCAAAAATGGATACAGTGAATGTTTGAGATGTGAAAGTATGAAACCAACAGTCTTTCCTGGCATTTCTAGAGAGTAAAACACTTAGCCTAGAGGCAATTGAATACAAAATTATTTCGGAAAGTTTACCTGAAAATCATGGGAAAAGTCTTATGGCAGCAAAATCCTGCAGTGTATCTAAAGATCTAGAGCATTTAAAAATTGGTTATAAAACACTAGAGCAGTTATTTTATGTGGATAATCTTTGTTACATGGCCAGGGCTGTACCCAGGTTTAGAGCATTCCCTAGGACATGCTCTAACTCAGTACCCAGTGACTCCAGGAGAGCCTCAAAGAATCCCATGGCATTACGAGCAGCAGCAAAGCCAATAGAAATAAGCAAGCCATGGGCTGTTACTCTAGTTAGGAAAAGACTGAGAGCAAGGAATTTTAATGATAGCTATTTGAATGACAAATATAGTGCTGTACAGCATATATGACAATTAATGTTCCAGTGTTTCAAAAGATCAAATTATATAACCATGCGGATGAAGTACCATATTTTGTACCATGCAAGAATATCACCTATTTAGGGATAACTACTTCTCTTTAGGAATCTATACTGAATCAGATAAATTCTCCTCCTGAGACTGTTTTAAGACAGCCCAGTAAGATGCAAACAAAACCCTGCTGCAGACCAGACTGATTTAAACAAAGAAAAACTGCCTTTTCTCAGATTTACAGAAACTACTTTTCAGTGATTAATAAATTTCATTTAGAGTTTTATTTCTCCTTTTATATTGTAAAGTGTATGTTTGCCCATATACTTCCATTAGCTATATGGTCACAAGACTGACACACAGCTGCTGAATTTTAGTAGGTGTGCATAACCATTCCTTCAGAAAAGAACTTTTTATAAAAGAAAAAAATTTGTCTTCTCTGTTAGATTCTCATTCTGCCATTAAGTTCACTCAGAAAGACTGTCCTTACCATATTTTTTCTCTAGTTAGAAATACTATTTCAGTAAACTATTAGGCTAATTTCCCTACCTGTTAAGTTGTCAAAAGCAATGTATTTTATTTAAAACTTCCTTCTGAAGTCAGGTCAGCCCATATATCTGGGTCAAAACTTGAAAGTTTTTTTGGGAGCAAAAAAATTCCAACTCTCCTAGAATAAGAACTTTATATTTTAGGTCAAAGCACTTAATTTTACTGTAAGTTTAATTATCTATAAGACTTATGACTAGATTTCTCCTAAATCTATTGGCATTCTTTTCACCTCTGCCTCATATTTAAGAATCAAACTCTCAGAAGCAGGTTTTTAATTAGGTGGTGGGGAAAAGTAAGAATTTCTGTATAAGAACCTGAGAATTCCTATTCATTGTCTGTATTGAGTATCTGACTCTGAAGGCAACACTGAAAGAAGATAAAGCCCTGCCTGATAAGGTTGCTGGTGGAATAGATCAGATAAATCACTTGACCTGAAATACTGCCCTGAACAGTATCTCCAGAGCAAAAAGCTAAGAAAATTACTCATGATGGAATTCTTGATAGTTTAGTAGAAACTCAGAGGAGACCCCATATGAAGAGTGCTACTGGATGGAAGCAAAGGGGGAAAACCACAATGAAGTTAAATTTCCCCTTTCAGTATTACTCAAACATATTTATACATACAGAAGTAGTAGAAATTTTCACAGTAAAGGAAAGGGAAAATTGGCCTTTGATGTCTAAATTTGTTGGCCTTATCTTGCAAGTAATAACATTACGTGACTCGCTTATTAATCTGATAATATAAACTCAGAGAAAACATTATTAACTTAAAAAAACATTGAGTCCACTGAAACGCTTCACTGAAGTGTTTAGAGAATAGGATAATGGTGCGAAATTGTTCTGAAGAAAAAAAAAAAAAAAGAAAAAATTTATTTAGAAGGGGAAGAAATTAGTGTTACTTTTCCATAGCACATTAAGCAGCTCCAGGTCTGTGCTTCTTGCTTATTTTTGCAAAGTTACTTTTTGAAAAAACATCAAATCCTCCTTGCTCAAACCAGCAGTCCTTTCAAAACTAGTGGAGTGACAACATTTTCCTACATCTAGCTAATGAGATGTGGTCCTTGATTGCAAGAGGGCAGGGAAAGAGCAGTGCCCATCACCAGATGCCACACTACTATGACCATGACCAAAAGTGGAATCTCAGCAGCACTCAGGCACTTGCATTGAGCAGAGAGGGAACAGAGTGGAAAAGCAGAAGGTAAAATGGAGTTGTGCCTCCGAGGTGATTTGGGTGAAGTTGCTGAGCAGCTACCAAGAGAGATTTTTCTTCCTCATTCATCACGTGGAGAATCTGGTCTTAAAGACTTCACAGACTGGAAATCAAGTAAATGGAGAAATGGCATTTGGCAGGGACACAATGGCCAGGGAGACCTTGAAGGAAAGAAACTGGAACCCGAGACTCCACTTACATCACTTGTAAGAACTTCTCACATACTCTGCAGCATGGTAGTCATAGTTACTGTTGCTTTCCCCAGGGATTGGCATACTGATCTTTCTACCCAATTTATCATCCCCTGATTATAAACTATGATAGCTACACAAACTTCTGTCATCTGGCGCTTTTTAGTTTTTCCTACCAATGGTTTGGTTTGAAAAAGAGGCAGTAATGCAGTTTCAGAGTTTCACAAACTAGATTTTCTCTCTCTTGCCTGTAAGCTATCAAGAGAAATTCCGTCCTGAAGCACCACGTCTGGGCAATCTTGCCCATTCTTGGATAAAAGCCTGATCCCAAGAAGCAGGGCATAACATTCTCAGCAAATCAAATCAGTTTAAGTTTTAGTGGGTACAAAATACCTAATTCCCCTTAGTCATCATTGACTTAATTTTCTTTGTGAAATTTAAAAATTTTAGCGCATTTTAAGTTAGCAGCTGTTAGTAAAAAGCACTTTGAATTAAACAGTGGTAATATGAATATGCTTTCCAGAGAAACCTTTAACAGGGTCATCATCCTGCATTAGAGGATAAGTGTAACCAGAAATCTAGAGGGACAAAATCATAAACAGGATTAAGTAGAGTTTGCCATGAACTTGAGTTAGAGAGGCAGAGATTATAAATTGCTTAGAAAGGCAATAAACAGCATTTTCACACCAATTCCCTTGTCTGAGAACACCCACTTCCTTGCACTGAGCAGCAAAAACTATTCTACAAACAATAACAGCCTGCCTGAGCAAAAGCATCTCATCCCTCAGTCTCAGTCTGGCCATTTTTCATGGTCTGGATGATGCAGTTTTGCAAGTCCTCTTTGAAGGAAATGTCAATCCCGCTTTTCGCTTTTCCTGCAAAAATCATCCAGTAACAAAACAGAATATCAGGCTTCAAAAGAAAAAAAAAAAAGAGTTAAGCCTGTTGCTATCTGCTGTTTGCCTTTGGGTTAGTTTTAGGGCAGCTTTCCTTTTAGACAGCTTCAGGTTAGAAAGTCCTACAAGAACTATTAAATGTGGAGAAATGGATACAACCTTTGACTCAGTGAGTCCCTAAGCCACAGATTGCTGAAAGCAATTGATGGAGTGGGAAAAGCTCTACTTTATGCCTGTCTACTCTCATATTCTTTCCCTAAACATCAAGAACTGGAAGCCCTCCAATCCACAAGAAGTTTGGCCTGCTAAAGTGAGATATATACACCTTTGATGTCTTCTTCCACTCTCATATTTCTTAATTCAAGTATTTTATGCTATCAAGCATGTCAAATCAATAAAATTATGATTTCTCAAGGTAATGTATGAGGAAAGTTATTGGTAAAGCTCTACACTAATGAATTTCTGCAGCATATTTTCCAAGTAAAACCTTTTAAATCTCACTGTTTCTTGTGTTTTATCAGCTGCAAACTTAACACCTTTTTCCCTAAATACAATGAAGTGTTTCCTTCATTGTATTTATGTTGCTTGGGTAGAAAAAAATACACATGTGGAAATCAGCTGTTAAAACAGCTTTTTTTTTAGAGGTTAAACAAAACAAAGAAAAAAACCACACACACACACAAAAAAAACCAAACCAAAACAAAACAAAAAAAAAACCCAAAAAAAAAACCCACCAAAACCACACTCACACAAAAAAAACCCAACAACAGCAACAAGAAAATAAACAAACCAAAAAACCCACCACAGACCGAACCAACAAAACATTAAGTTTCTACTCCTCTGTAGGGCTCCTCACTACAGAGTATTTATTGTACTTGACAGTATTGATAATTTACATGAAACCAGTCCACTACCTCAGGTAAGATAGGCAAGTCACTTTAGAAAATTATTGTTTCAGAGATGCATTATCAAAGAAACAAGAAAATTAAAGTCTTCAAAGAACCCAGTGCTTTTTAAAACAAAATCCTTCTTTACCCTTTCTAAATATTTGACTCCCTTTGGACACAAATCTTCAAATTATTTTTGTTTGTTTTGGTGCAAAAATGTATAACTGAAAAAAAATGAAGTCTTCTCTTGGGCAGTTTAAGTTCCTGCATGTTTCAACTGTTAGTCATATATTCCCAGCAGAAGGATAGGGTTTGCAAGAGGGGTAATCCCAGTTGAAGCCAAGATAATATTGGAGATGTTTTACTTTGTTAATACGCTATCTCCCAAGTAATGGGTATGTTTGCTTTATGTAAAGCATGGACTCTCTCTGAAAAGCAGCTTCATAAAGAATTTTTGCTTACTCTGTAAGATAAATTTAGGGATAAATTAGGGAAAAAAAGCTTACCATTCAAGGAATTAAGCAAATATTTGTCAGCATGCAGGTTAGGAAAAGTTCTTTGTAATTCCATCTGTATTAGAGTGTTTAATGGCACATATGCCATAAAATTAGCTATCTGTCTTGAGCACAACATCCAGAATCAAATCTGAATTTTCCAGACTATAGAAATGGAGACTGTTCTTCAGTTTAACTACAGTCACTCTCAAGGAGAATTACCTATTATGTATTTCTTTACCCTCTAACTCCTGAAATAGATACAGACTTTTAGAGCAAATACACATCTATAAAGAACATGTGTGGCTTCTTCCTAAAATAAGAATTTTAACAATGCAATTTAACAGGATTAAAACTGACTACATTTTTCTACTATTGACTTCAATTTTTTGGGCCTTGACAAGAAATCCAAAATAAAACCAATAAGTAATATTAACTAAATTATGAAGCTCAGATTATCTGGGGCAAACAACAGAAATCCATCTCTTGCCAGAATCTTTGCAGGTTTGAGACGTACACATTTACAAAAAAAAAAAAAAACAAAACAAAAAAGCCAAAACAAACAAAAAAAATCAAAAAAAACCCCAAAAACAAACAAAAAAACCCCAACAAAACTAGCTCTTGGGGAAAAGTTACACAGAAGAAATTACCTCCCATTGGGAAGGGGACTTATCAGTGAACTAGAAGCAGTGAAAGGAAGGAGCCCTTGTTTCCAGAGAGTCCATTCAGCAGGCTTTGAGCTCCAACAGTTCTCAACAGTTCTGCCCTGGCTCAGATAACACTGGATGTCCCAGGATGCCTTTCCAGGTGGGTCGAGTCAGACTCTCTCACGAGAAGTTGTTGAGGGGCCATTCAACTTGAACAACTACGGGCTACTAAATCCATTTTGCACAAACCTACAAAGTATGTGTGAGGAAAAGATCTGTTACCTTTTAGCATCCTGCCCCTTACAATGTACTTACCACTCCCTTCAGTTTCTGCCTCAAATCTGCAAGAGTTCAGGATATTAACAAATGAAAATACTTGGCAGAGGGCCCCGGAAAGGCCACTGACAGTCTAGGAGGAACTCTCTCCTCTCTTCAGGGAGCAGAACAGAGCTACAGCTAAACTCAAGATACAAGGTCTTAAGAAGAGCATCTTCCAGAGTAGCATGGTATAAATTACATTACAGACAGCTTTGCTGCCTTTCTTTAATGAACAAGTAAATCCAGGTCAGTGAAACTCCTCAAGACCTCAAATATTAGAAGCTACACAATAAAAATAAAATAAAACCTCAAAGTAATCTAAAAATCCTTTTTCAGTACATGTTAGGATCTTGGCTATATCCATTAATTTTGTTCATTAGCAAATTAATAGAAGTAAGAAAAGGAATTGTAAAGCTCATCTAAAGCAAAGCAGCAACCTTGCAGATATGTTTGAGGCTGCATCTGAATAAGATCAGTCCAGCTTTTCAATTATCTTTTATTCATTATATGAACCAATAACCAATAATGTCACATTGAGCAAGCCACCTATCTTTGCTACTCTCACTCCAGTAAATCCCCTCAAATTTAATTGAAATCTTTGTTTTAAACTGACTATAGCAGGTACTAACTTCACAATTAACCCACTTATCCCTCTTCAAGGAAAAAAAAAAAGTTTTTTTTAATCAGAGGAATTATCAAATTACATTTTAAAAATTTTAGTCAAGAAAGCATGCTAATTCCCATAGTTACTCGAAGTGAAGATTATTACATAATACAAAACAAAATCTTTTGTTTAAAACATTATGAAAACATGATTTAAAATAAAAGCTTGCAGTGTTCTCCAAATGAAACAAGGAATGCAAACGTTAATGGATTTTCTCCTGGAAAAAAGGAGAAAATTTTTCAAGGATGCACTGTTTATCCTG
>VWZN01006792.1:37342-68128 GCA_013396955.1 Regulus satrapa
AATAATTTCCTTTGTTTAAAATGAAAGAGGAGAAAACATTCAAGAACTAAGTTTAAAATGGGTACAAAGGCAAATTTTATCACTTTAAGACAGAGACTGATGATCCATATGCACATAGATTTACATATTAATACATGCTCACCAAAAAAGTAAATTCGGGGGAAAAAGTCCAAAGAACCAGCAGAACAGACAGATATAGTTACCAAATACCTTCAGCACTTTGAAGAACTTCCAAAGAAAATGAAAGGGAGACCTATGAAAACCTGAGACTGTTATTAAGATTTGCCACATCAAATTTCATCTTCACAATTTGAAGATTTTCTCCCAAGTAGATATGTTTGTTGCCTTCTTTTTTTAAGATTAAAATGGCTGAGTAATCACAAAACAGAGGAAAATATTACATTGTCCTGATCAGAAAAATTATTGAGTTAAAACATTAATAACTGACTTTCACTGACATAGGGTGCTGCTTACTGCCAGACTGTATATGATAACTGCATGAAAAACTGCAGCAGCTCCCAGATCCCTGTGTGAGTTGTTTCTCCTTTTCCTCCTCTCATGAACCAGCCTTTTGCAAAATGAGGAGAACACGAGTTAACCCTACATTTCTCTATCCTGTGCCTGAAAATGATGGGTCTTACCAGAGGGCTGCCTCCTTTCTTCACCTAGCTTGCACTTTACTCTGCAAGGGTTCCCATTAAAACCTCAGGAGGCTTTTCAGCAATTAACACAGTGGGAACGGTGGTAATCAGCCTACAATGGGGTCGTGCAACAGCCTATTTGCCCACAGGAACACAATGCAATTGCAGTCATTAGTAGAAAGATTTGGAAAAGCTTGAAAGCTTTCCAAGTCACTCATAATGCTGTGATTGTGTGCAGCTCCTGGCTAGGAATCCTTACAAAGCTGCATAGCACCTGAGCTGGCCTGTTACAGCATCACGAGGAGCAAACATAAAACACATTTATCTCCCTTGCACTAGCTGCAAACAATTACCAAGAGGCTCTCATTGCCTTTAAAAGACCTCATGCAAACCTGAGTTTCCCCTGTCTTTTTTCATCTATATCAGTATTAAAGAAGATCGCCTCTGGCATGTATTTTATCCTCAGTCTTTGTTTGCAAACATCAGATTTTGAACAAGACCTCATCATGTGTTGGGATTTATTTTTCTTTTTTCCTTAGCACCTTCTTAAACCAAGCCCTGAGGAAATACTTGGAAATTGAGGGATTTAGCACAGATGTTCCTATATTGAAAATATTTATCTGAAAGTTTTCAATAGTGGAATAACAAGAAAATAGTTGCCTTGTATGTACCAATTCAAAGTTTTGGAAAGTAGGAAAGGTATTTTTCAACTGATTTGAAAGAGAATATAAATCATAATTACTGCAAAGAGAGGAGAAAAATATTGTATTTCCCAAAGTCAGGCTTATTGATTAGACTTCTAAGTACATTATAGAGCTAAAAGCTGTATCCAACAGCTTCCACACATTTGCTGACTCCGCAGGTCATTTCAGACAGCACTGCTTATATCTTTACCATAGAAGGGCCCATTTTCAAGGTCACTGAAACTACTTTTGCTGAACTTTAATACTGAATCTGCACGTGCTAAATCCTGGATATTACACTATTGACTTAAAGAAAAATTACTTTTTCAGCTTGACTACATTACGCTCACTGAAATTTATATGCTCTGCTTCAGTGCCCTTATTGGAGCTACTCAGCAAGGTGAAAGCTCTGGATAAGTTTTGAAAGCATCTAGTTGTACAATCAAGCACAACTTCCCTCATGTGTATTCCAGCTGCTTTTCTGCACCAGGTAAGGAATTATCAGAGCAAAGCTGTTTCATAAGGTCATTCCCAAGCTTTACTCCCCACTGTCCCCAAGGACACATAGAGGGACAGGTTTTTGCCCGGCAGCACGATGCTTAAAACAGAAACAAGATTGTTACTGTTACCTGAGGAGCCCAAGTGGCTGGCTCTACCACGTTCTGCCTTTGAAGAGAACTAGAGCAAATCCACAGGGAACCATAGCTACTCCCTGCATTTCCCCATGTCTGCAGCATTCACAGGAATAAAGAATAGTCTAACCAGAGTCTTTCCACAATACAATTTAAATCCAAGCACCTGAAGATGTCTGTAGGCTGTGATTGCCCTGAGTGGCCTCAGCTGGAGCCACCACCTGCACATGCCCTGCCCCTTACCCAGGGCTCAATTTAGACTCAAACACAGCAGCCAAGTCTGGCTTGGATGATGTTATAGGTATGCCTGTCTCCTGTTTGGAATATTATTTCCTCATCCAGAGCTGTAGATAACNNNGGGGGCGGGGGGGGGGGGGGCGAAGACTTGCATCCTAACATTAAAGCTCAATCTCTTTAATCAGCTAAAGCGAAGAGTCACTATCAGTGTCACTGCTTTATGTGAATGATTGCAGACTGATCGAATCCATTTTCTCTTTTTGGTAGCCTCACAGAGTGACTTTTTGAGACCTCTTACTTTAATAATTCTGCCTAGACCTTCCTAACAGGGGCTATTATGGACTTCAGAAATAGAAACATATGTTCCTCCCTGGAGGAGGTGAGGAAAGATTAAAAAGCTTGCTATGAGGAGAACTTTCAACAAAATTACACACAGGCGTTTCCTCCATTATCTGCTGCATTCCCATGAGCTGGTACAATCTCCTGTGGCCAGGTACAATCAGGATTTTTCTTTTGAGCTCCGCAGTGTAAATGATGGGGCAGAAATGGGCTGTATGTTGACTGGGAAATGCTAAGTTTGGTCCAGGCATGTGATCTGCACAACACTTAATGGCCCTCAACTCTTTCCCTGTTCCCTAGCTCAAGATTGCATTTGCACCTATTCTGTACAGACATTTCCCAGGGCCTAAGATATTCTATATCACTGGCTGATATATAATACACTGTCAAATGGCAGCAATTTGGCTATTTTGCCTGAAGTCAAGTTGGTTACAAAGATTGCTCTGCTTCAGAAAATTCTTGATAAACCAATTTACTATCTCATTATGTTCCTACTCTTTAGAGATAATACAGTCACATTAAATGCTCATTAACATTGAGATTAAGAAAATAAATTAACCCCTCATGCTACATTTTTCTCTCTGTTTCTTAAATTGCTCATGTCCTAAACACTTTGATTTTTATCTCATGTACATGTGAAATAATCATCTTTGCTCAAGGAGCAAGGAGTAAGGACCAATGTATCTGATAAAGCTTATTAAACAGATGGGCTTTCCCTTGGGAGATAATACACAGAAATACTTATTTTATAAAAGGCCCCCCCTTTTTTTTTCCTTTTTTTTTTTTTTTTTNATAAAAAACGCCCCCCCCCCTTTTTTTTTTTTTTTTTTTTTCTTAATAAGAAGAAAAGGATATAAGAGGAGCAGGGTAAAAATAACAGCATTAGGAAAATAATTAATGTTCAGCCATGCATCTAATTTTCCAACAGAATTGAGACTAATAGTGCCAGAGGAGCCACAAACTTCATTTCATTGTGGGTTTTTTTGTGGAGACTGGTCACAGGTAAATGTGCATTTTTTTGTTACCAAGAGATGCACATAGTGCTGGAAAGAAACTACAGCAGGTTGATTTGGGAGTTTGGGATGGAGATTTATTCAAGAAAAACTCTGCATACTTATGCTTATATAGCTTCTCTTCTTCATGCCAAGTAACTTTGTCAACTTTTTCACCAATGTACCAATCAATCTTTCCTAGTAAACACTAAGTATTCTTTCAAAAGTTTATATACTGGAGGTGCTGCTTCATGTATACCAGGTTGGAGCCTTAAAATCCTTAATTCAGCAGAGCACAAACACTTGTTTAACTTTATGTACAGGAAGTGAAAATTAGCATTATCTTTAGGATATTTTGGAAACAGTGTGTGAGGGAGGTGTGGTAAAGAAAAGCACAGTTCCTGGTTGCTTTGAACTGCATTGGGTTAACAACTAAAAAAAATATTATATAGAGAAGCATAATCATCAGGTTTTAAATAGAGCTACATCAGAAACTCTAGTATGAACTCTAATGGACTTGAAATAGTACATTGCCTTCCCAGAATTTATTTTTTGCCTACCAAATGACTGCCTACATAATGAATTACACACACAATGAGGAATGAAACAGTGTAAACATAACCATCAATCCAAAGAGCCCTCAAACACATGAAAAACTTCAGCATGAAGTCTTGAGCAGTTTAATTTTCCAAAGTCTTCAATTTGGAGGACAAGAATTCCCCATCACCTAATCAGACAGCAAGCTCACTTCTATTGAAGGATGAAGTGCTGGAGTTAAGCTCTCAGAGTTACTGCTTTTAAAAGCCTGGAGGTGAGGAATAGAGGAGAGGAAATGAGGGGGGAAAGTCTCCTCTGGACTACATAGCAGAAGCATCTGCCAAAGCAATAGAAGTTTGTATTTGTAACAACAATTGGTGCCTAAGATGAGCACAGAGGAGCAAGTAGTTAATCAAGCTGCCCTTACCAGTTTGGTATTTCACAGCAGCAGAAGTTACAAGCAGAGTAAACAGGCACTAAAGGGCCAAATGCTTCTGGAACCACATATCAGGGTCCTTCCAGAATAACTCAAGATGATCTTCAGCCAGGTGCAATCTAGAAGGAAGGGAAATGTGGCCCCTGTCACCAAGAACAGACATACGCATACTTTTATCTGAGCTGCAGTCTGGTTTGTGTTATGGAGGAAGAGTTCATGGACAGGGCTCAGAGCACCAGCTCTGAGTCTTTTCAGGGATATTTTATAGTAGGCCACAGATACAAATAAGCCAAACAGGGAGATTAGAAGGAAAGTTATCTATTTGGCACAGATTTTCATTGGTGTGAGGCCCTGAGGACCAGCAAGGATTTGCCACAATGGGCAGCTGACAGCTTTTCTTCTGCATTATATTGTCCTGACTGAATAGCACAAGGTCAGGCTGAATGCCATTTTGCCGCCTTTCTGCTTCTCCTGGGGAGCAATTGCTTAGAAAAATATCCCTTTACTTGACAGGTTTGTAACACAAACAAAAAAATCCATCCTCGTTGTGGTTATTGAACCGACTTCTTAGGAATCAAACAGTGTAAGACTAATAGTGTCATAGAGCCACCCACCACACCAATGTAAACTTAAATGCACATGAGGGATAGCTGGGTGGGGATAGCCTGGTACAATAAACAAATGAAACTTCTTCTTTTTTTTCTTTTTCATCTTATACAGACACTTCATTTTATAATAAGCAATTAATTCCTTCTCCATACAGAAAGTAAGCCAGGATAACTAACTGTAAGAATTTCATTCACACACCCCTGTATGTAAAACCTCAGGTCATTTGAAGAACAATGGAATGTTCTTCAGCGAATGTGATGGAAAGGGAAAGTTGCTTTTAAAGATATATTTTTTAAATTTTTTTAATTTTTTTTAAATCTTTTTTTTTAAAGAGATTTTAAAACTGCTGACAAATTTTAGCTATCTTTGTACATTCTCAAGATGATTACTTTAAGATTGACACTTCGGTGTATACAATAAAAGGGGATAATATGGGGGAGGTACTGATACATCAAGACTAAGAAAGAACATCACTACCTTAAAATAGTCCCTATAGACATAGCAATCCCCTTTTAGGATACTTCTAGAAACAAAAGAAAGAGATATAAAAATTTCACTGAGGCCTTCCTCAATGCTCTGGTCTGTTGTGCTCAAGAGGAAGAACCAACCCACATGGCTGTCTGCTCCATACAAGACATCTCCTGAGCAAGCAGACGTGCATTCAGCATGGCTGTCAGTATGTCTAGGCATCATGGCTTCAAAAAATCTCACAAATTAACTGTGTTCAAATACATCAAATTTTCTGAGATCTCCAGAACAAACCCTGTGCTATAATCCCACAGTGCACATAAATTACCCCTTTAAATTATATGTACTTTACTTATACACCACCAAACAAAACATCAATTTGGCCATTATTATAAGTCTCCTACAAATATTTAAGCATTATTATTAGCAGACTGACAGAGAAGGCTGGATAGTGTATCCGAAACAGCAGCCCACTTTTCCTGAAGGTCCAGCTCACCATGCACTGGCTTGACTCCCCAAAAAAAAGCCTTTACAGGTACATCATGATTTATGTGGTGTTGGTGAGGAAGGCTGTTCTCACTGAAGCTGCAGAGCTTAAACAGTGCAGCTGATCTTCTGAAGGACACGTACCCAAGGTAACATTGCAGGACATGCTGTCCCACCAGTGCTACCGTCTCCTGTGCAATCTGGGTAGGTTCAGCTCCGTTGTCTTCTCAACCTGCTCCTGAAAGCACAGGGAGGTCTGAGAGGATAAAGGAGGGATGCTTGTCCATGTCTTAGCAACAACTGACCCTGGACTCTTTCAGGCTCAGTCCAGCAGACCAAGCAAAGCCTGCAGGGGAGGTGCAATGGCAGCAGCAGGGCAGCAGCACTCCTTGAGCTCCTTGAGACGCAAGGAAGCAGCAGAGGCAAGAGCCAGGGTGCAGCAGAAGGGGCTTGGGGCACACCACAGTGCCATACCACACCACAGGCCTGCCCACAAAGAGCCAGTTGGGAGCCCATGATGGTGGTCATCTGCATAATCTACAGTCCCAGAGCTGTTTTGCCTGAGGAGACTTGTCTTCAGTTTTAAATACCATTAGATTTGTAATAAAACAGATATTGTTAAAGGGACTTCTGCCACATTGTCTGTCTCCTTAAGCTGGGTATACGTAGTCTATTAAATCCTACTGTATTCTCCAGGATGCAGAATGAAGTTAATTAAAGATGAATGTCAGCCTCTTTACATACATTTTAAAATGTCTCTGTGACAGAGCTTCTGCTATTGATACACAATGTCAGTAACAGAATTAGGACATGAATATAAAAACATCATCTTTGCAAATGCATGTCAGCTTTGCTTCTTTTCTTGTTTTCTTATATTAATGACAAACATGCTGCAGATGCTGTTTCAGAGATAAACATGCAAACACTCTTGTTATTTCCCCATGAAAGCAAGGGTACAGGCAATTTATGACTATTCAGGAATTTTTATTAGATAAAGAGGACTGTCTATATGAAATTGGCTGATCTACATTTTCATTTTTAATGTCACCATAATGCTACTATTCCTAAATGTTTTACAAGCTGTTTACAGAAAGCAAAGTTCAAGCCCATAATATAATCTAGCACTTAGCTTGGTCAAATTTAGAGGAAACTAATCCACACAATCTAGTTAGAGTGAACTGAAAACAAAGACTGAGTGCAAAGCGTTCAATATAAACCTACATGAAAGATTTTAATAGATGTACTCATATTTACTTTATTCAAATTATTCAACCAAGTATTATCAGTTTACTTACATTAAATATATTTAGAGGTTTATACTGGGTGTATATTGATCTCTGGTCTTCACAAAAAAAAAAAACAAAAAAAAAACCAACCAGTAAATACAGGAAAATAAGGTCTCTATGCAGTGAGAGTATATGGCTGTATTTAATCTATTCCTGATATGGGAAGAAAAAAGGAATCTAGGAAGCTGGCCAAAATACACATCCATCACAAACACTCTGCTAACACGCTTTCAATTATGCATTCTCAAAGGGATCAGAAGGTCCTAATTACAAGAATGAAAAATAAACCTGAGAAAAACACCAATGAGGGTGGCAGCTCAGCCTCTGTCTCTGAGAGTTGCTGACCCTCATGCTCAGGGGAACAGCAAATCCTCAGCACAGCTTGCTGCCAGGCTTTCAATGAACAGGATTTCTTTTCCTGGTATTTTTCTGGACTTCAGAAAATTTAACAGGTTTTGGATTCATATTATGTATTAATATGTAATATTACCTATTACAGAGGTTTACACAAGAATACCCACAGAAATTCCCTGTCTCAGACTCCTGGTAGTATTGTATTTGGAGATAATGTGAGAGCATCTCCTACCCATTCCATTATTGGGTGGCATTATGGCCAAGCAGGGCTTCATGGAGAATCATTGCTTCAAATAAGTCTTCAGAGGTCCAAGACAATAAAAATAAGGAAAAGGAGCCTTAAAATAAGGGTACTTTTTGGCACCACCTGGTCCAAACCAAGTACAGATAAGATGCCTCAAACCATGGCACATTTTCTACAGTAACATCATTCCCAGGCTGCATGAATATCAGGGTCAGAGAATTCACTGCCAAAATCCCCCAGGATGAACTGGCAGCCTCTCTAAGAGCCAAGTTACTCCTACAATACTCAGTCACAAAATTAATCGGTTTGAAACTTATTCCCCACCCCACCACAACCATCTCTGACTAAAAAAACATGGGCTTCAGCAGGGTCACAAGGTCTGAAGGAAGTGCACACTGACATCTTATATTTTCACTGCCCGTTAAGAGTAGATATTGACATCCCCAAATGAATCTAGCCTAAGTCAGTGATCATCAGCTGCAGTTATCCAGTTCCCCAGTTCTGCATTTTACTTATTTGTAAGCAACCCATGTCCCTGTTACAATTTCTAGTTCATTCCACTCTCTTCCCCTTCCCCCCTTCCATTTTTTATTTTAGATCTGCAGATGTTTTCACAGACAGGGAAAATTTTATCCTATTCTTCCTCTAGATGACCTTCCTCAATTCTAGCTTATCAGATGGTATGCACACTTACATACCAAAAGAAAGCATGCAAATGTAGATCTTGTTTTAAATACTAATTAAATGCATTACAATAACTCTGTAAGTTTTATGGTCTATCTTGCATAATTTCAAAGCAACTTTAAGCTGTACCTGACTACTTCCACAAAACTACCAGCATAATGCATTCGGGTTATCATCTTCACTTAGTAACCACTGACTCACACTGGGATTGCAAGTGGTAGGAAAGGACAATGGGAACATTAACTCCTCATTGCACAAAGCTTTCCATAAATCAAAATATCATCTTGTCTATATAAAAGAAACAAGTTTAATTAAAGGAAATGGAATGGAGGAAAGAGTCTGTAAGTTAATAAGAGACTCCAGCCTAATGAAGAAGAATTCAGCCTGAAAGGTTAAAGTGAAATATCTTCAGCGAAGATAGAAATCCACAAAGTTAGACCATGACTTTATAGTCTCAGCTCATGCTGGTCATTGACAAAAATAGTAATAGCAAGAAATACAGTATCAGAATAAAAACTAAAATTAAAGACGAGATTTACTATTACCAATTAAAACTCATCATGTTTTTGATTAGGACACTGATCTTTGGGAAGAGATGTTGAGCAACAAGTCTCAGCAGCAAAAAATTCTATCTAAGTATAGTGGTGGTGGCAATGGAGTGGCAAAATTGAGTGCAGTTCCTTGCAAGCACTAAGTTACCTCTGAAGCAGGATTTTTAATTCCTATCCAAAGAAAGCCTTCCAACATGCCTCAGCTAAGCCAAAAAAACCCTCTAGACGCCAAGTTTTGATTGCAGTTACCTATGACAATCAATACTGCTTGGATTTTGTCAGCCTATCACAAAAGGGAAGCTCAGTCTCACTCACTGTAGCAGCAGCCAGGCAGAAAATCCTCATGGCCCTGGCTCCTGCAGAAAGAACAGAGGAGCGGGAAGAAAGGCACAGGTCTCCAGGCAAGAGGAGAGAAAAAACCACTGCAGAGAACAGGGAGAATTATGAAATCCAGCTAAGAAATGCCCAAAGCACAGCTGGTAAGATTTTGTGGTGAGCAGTAAGCAACAATAAATATATTTTCCTAGCTGTCGTCTTGTATCAGAGTATGCTGTTTGGGGATAATAGTAAATTCAGGCTTACTTGCTCCCTTTCTGTCTCCACTTTTCCATTGTTCAGTTGTTCAAGACCAGGAATAGTCCAATTTCACAACCACAAAGTCAGTTTCATCCCCACTGCATGAAAGAATAAGATTTGGTTCTAATTAATTTATTATTATTATTATTATAAATTATAAAATAGTTTGAATTATTGATTATCTAGATACAAATAATCCAGATGCAAAAAGTATGTGACAGCAGTGAAGGTTTGCTTACATAGAAAGGAGTTATAAGTGAATTCAAAATAATTATTTCCAGACCACAGACCATTTTGGACTAAAACTGAGCAACCCATGCCTGAAGTTACCTAGAAGTCCAGTCAGAACACTGAACCAAATCACTCTCTTCCTCTAAATTAGTCTTACAGTAAAGAAAAGGTTGTATAGTTAAACTGTAACTCAAGGAAGGCAGGAAAAATTGGCAAAGTTGTTCATTAAAGAATTACCATGGCCTTCTTTTTTGGTTGTGCTTTTGTACTTAGGAGAGCATTAATCTAACTACCCATAACTCTCATAATAAGCGTTTTATCACCTAATCCCATCACCCAACACTTTTTCTGTCCCCTTTCCGGGAGGCTGGTTTTCTCTTTTCTCTAATCTGACAAGCAGCTTTGTACACTCCATTAGATTTAGTGCCAATGGAGCCTGGTTCAAATTCCACACGCTTGATTCAGTCACCTTCAAACGTTGCATGATGGTTCATCACACCTAAAAATCAGTACAAACTCTGCAGCAGAAAATTTTCATGACCCTTCAGTTTACAGGTTTCCAGAAGTCTATTCCTCAGTAGTGCTGGAGTTTGCTCCAGGACCATTTAATTTACTCCCCAGCAGAATGCTTCTTCTGAGAACCAACACTACAGATCTGAGCTCCAAAGGTGAGAGCAGCGAGAAGGTTATTCTGATCCCTGACAGGAGCCATGACAGGGATTTTGCTATCTTGAAGTAGAAGTATCCCTCTTTCTTTTTCTGAGACAGTACCTGGCAAAACAGACTGAGGACACGCACTGCTATGCCAAAGTATAGTGGTAGAGAAACCCCCAGGGGATAAATTGTGTGTCGAAATTCAAGTTCAAAGTGGAGCAAGAGCAAGTAGGCAGGAAACTAGCTATAAATAAATTTGGGTTGAAAGTTAGAAGGAGGGGTCTTTAGCCAGTACAATGTCTAGCATCCTAGAGAGCATAGGGGGCACAAAAGACGTGATCTCTTCCTCATTGTGTGGCAGGACTGTTAATGGAACAGCAATTTCTTTCAAGAATTCAAAAACTTTCCTAATCTTCCATTGATTTGATGAAAATCAAGTTTTTTTATCCTCTGGAGATTTCTAAGTCACTCTTCCTAGGCTATATGGTTGTACTTTGAGACCAGAGTTTTATATAAAACACACCACTCATTATTTTAGAGGTGGGAAAAGAACAGCAAGGAGAAAGGAGCACTCCATCTTTCCAAGGATCTCAGTAAGTTTTGTCCACTGTAATTTGTAAAAAGTTCCAGTGAAATAAACTTCCTGTCTTTTGTAAGCAGGTTCTTGCCAAATAACCTCCACAATACTGTCCTGGAGATGCATTCAATTGAGCTCTGGGTACCCACCTGATCTTTTGCAAATGATAGTATGGCTCTTCATATTAACCTAATGACATCTGGTTTAAAAAAAAAAAAAAAAAAATCCATGTCAGGAACCCCTAATGCATAAGCTAGAGAAATTTGGGTATGGTAGATTAGAATAGACTCAAACTAATCACAACATTGACCACAAATGTGGAGAAATGGTCCTGACATTAATTAGAATCAAATAGCCTTTAATTTTAACAAAAGTCCTTGGTCATACTGAATATTAATGTCCATGGCTAGAAGTGGCAAGCCAGAGACAGTCACCATTTTTCTTCAGGCTGCTTATATTGGATTCATTAGCAATTTATCATCAATGTAAAGACAAAATTCAATTTCAGCTGTGAGCTTCAACACACATAAGACTTGTACCTGATGAATTACAGATAAGCAAGAACTGGAGCGACCATAATAAAGGTTAAAGGCCTCTGAAAGCTGCAACAATTTTATAATATTATGCAATTTGGATAATAATTATAATCATCAAAGGTAGAGCTTAAGTAACTCCTGAGAGAAAACAGTCACATAAACTTGGAACCATGCTAATTTTTTAATCTTAAATATCACATTATAGGAGCCTTTTAGGGACTTCTAACCACTTCAGACACGATTAATTTAGATTTTTTGGGCTTCAATTTGATATAATCTTATTCATATTTCTTTTTAAATGTGAACTGCTTAACTGGAAGCATTGGGCCATGCTGATATACCTGAACAATGTTAAACATTGCTTAGGGCATGGAAACCAGTAAGGCAATCAGACAAGAAAGGCAACCTGTGATGCAAGTAGCAGGGGAGCAGCCTGGCCCATTATAGGCAGAACTGTAGGTTAAGTCTTAGGGATTTCCCTGCTTTGCTTACACACAGAGGGGTTCAGTAGCACAAAGGCAATCCATTCACCCTCCTCCTTTGCACAGTAAACATCATGCAAAAGACTTGTGATAAATAGCTTTCCTAGAAGACTGTCCCTGTAAGACTGCAGAAGATGGTGTGCCGTCACACTGTCTAGAATAAGGTAGATGTAGTTCCTCTTACTAAATAATAGCAAACTCTGACTTATTATCTGATCCCATTTATTATTACATGCTTTGATGCCTAGACTAGGCATCTGGAAATCATTTGAGGAGAGTAACAGTGGGGATAGGAATAAATTAATCAAACAGCACTGTGAAGCCGCCTTCTTAGAAAATCGCCCCATAAGTACTTATTTTTCACCATTATAATAAATTTCAACCAGCTAAATACAATGGATGAGCTTTGCCCACAAACAGAGAGACAACACCACACGCAATGTAACAGGAAAAGGGAAACACAAAATATTAACTCAAGCTCATGATCCACAGTTAAATTTGTGTGCAATAAAATGGAAATGTCATGTGTGATCATGGTTTCTCTATGTGTGTACATACACTGATTTCTGAACTTTGCAAAGCATTAGTTTGTCCTTTAAACTAAACTGAGAACTAAAGCTGGAGTTGTATAAAGGCCACCAAAGTGTAAAGATACTTATCACTCTAGAGCTTGACCCTATGCAAAAAAAAAAGGAGTAAAAAGCCAAATTCAACTGAATTATTTGCATAAAGCATTTAATGTACTATTTTTCTCTTTGGAAATTACCATTAAATTATCAGCCACTGAATAAATACTTTATGTAGAGTTTTGTGAAATTAATGCAAAACAACACAGTGTACTTTATGCATACTGGAGACAGGAAGGGCAAGAATGTGACAACAGAGGGACCACAAAGTTACCAGAGTGGTAGAACCAGAAAGCAGGTGTTGTCCCCTCCACAACTCCCAACTCTCTTCCTGCCTCTTCCACTGCCCCTACTGAACTTCATTCATATATTAGTCTTCCAAATATCCTCACATGGAAGTCAGATATTAAGAAATTTGTATTTAAACACCAATTCCAATAGAAAATCCCATGGTGATGCTTCACATCCTACGACCAGTGTGTTTGAAGTGGAAAGGAAACATTGCTTTAAAAGGAGAGGACTGTCTGGCAAGGAAGTTGGGAAGAAAATTGAGTTCACTATCACAGGTGGGAATACAACTTATAGAAAAGTTCAAAGCTGCAAGAGACCTTAGAAGTAAGGAGAGGGGGAAAAAGGAAAGAAAATAAAACCTCAAATACAATGCAGTTATCTTCTAACCTTTGAATAACAGAGGACAAAAATAATTTCAGCAGCTGCAATTTTGAGTGCAGTGGAAGTGAGCAGAAAGGAGTAGAACGCTGTCATTGAGAGGGTAGGTGAGAGTTTGTGTTAGACTGAATCAAAACCTAAATCCCTTTTTCTTCTATTCCCAGAGAACCACGTTGAGTCAAAAGTGTTCTTTAATCCACACTAAGTTTTCTGAATAATATCTCAGTTACATTACTAATGATTTGCCACTCATTGAAACTTCTGTGAGACGTAAGCAAAAAGATGCAAGGATAGTATTAATTTTAAATATAAATGAGGTACAGAAGCTAATGGAAGACTTACAAATTATTAAAAGCTGAAAAGGAAAAAATAAAAATAATTTTAAATAATGAGCAGAAAAACTCAAGCCCATCTGGAAATTATTTAAAATTAGAACAAGTAATTATACAAGCATCCAATGAGTAAGTACATGCCACCACTTTCAAAAACAAAAACAAAGCAGTAATGGAATTATAGAAGGTGTGACAGAGAAAAACTGTCAAGTAATAATGGATTTTCAGACTGTGTTATGTAAACAATAAAATGTTCTACTTTAATTTTTCTTTTTAAAAGAGTATGAGGCTCTTTTGTTTGTTTTAAGTAGAATCATCGTACTTCCTTGATTCATAGTGTTCTAGTGTCCTCCAATGGATACTTTTGAAAGTACTTTCTCTGTAAAAGTATTAGAATTACAGCTGTACCTCACTTACTGGTTTTGGTATGGCATTTATTACAAGATATAAGGAAAGAAAAGGAGACAGTGTAAGAGCTTACAGACTCCTCATCTTTCTTTCTATATTTAAAGAGACATTGGCACTGCTGGATTGATCTTCAAAAAATGAAGGAAGTGTGATCTTCTGCCAAGTTTTAGCAGTGCCACCTGATAAACTACTGAGTCTAGTACTGACCTTAGCCATTCATTTCTCTCATGAACACACAAAAGGATCAAGGCAGTAGAATAATGAGTGTAGGCAGCCCTCAGCAGCTATGTATAGAACAAAGATCCCAAAGCAAGATATAGCAGTCTCTGGAGATGTATGGCACAGCTGACAGTGAATCTCTGGAGCTACAGTTTTTCCTTCTTCTTTCCAGCTGGTTTTGAATAAATTTTGAATAAAACATCGCTGAAGAAACATTCAATACTTTTCATAGCTAAGTGAGAAAAAAAACTGGAGTCAGCACTCATTTACATTGATTTAGTTGATGACATACTGCTGTCATTTGGAGAAGTAGCAAAAATGGGGGTGATTTCATTTCGTTTAGTTTTTCAAAAATCTAGATTATAAAACTAGCTCTTCCAATTTATAATCTGGAAGAAGGGTGTTCTAAACTGTTCCTCTGGGTACATAGTTTTCCTTCAGCCATTTAAAGCTTCTTTAGATGGCAAAGTTAATGCATAACAAGTTGGTATAGCAAATGTTTCTTCCTGGGTCAGTTGACACCCCCCACAAGTCATGGTTTTTCTTTGCTCCTGGTCACTGATCCTCATCATGGTCAGTGTCTTCTACCAGGGGAAGCTGTGTTAGCCCCACCAGCCCCCTTCCCCAATCCAGTCCTTGCATCAGCCATCTTCTCCTGGTTGCACTCACCTTTTTCCAAATACTTTCAAGCATCATCTTTCTTAGGATAAGCTTAAAAGCCATGGGTACAGGGAGTGGAATAAGTGTGCATTAGTTGCTGCTTATATGGAAACAAAGGATTCTTTTGTGCAACATGGATTACCCCACATATAATGAAAACAAAGATACTGGGCGCACCTAATATCTACCAGGAATATAGAGTCATAGAATACTTTGGGTTGAAAGGGAGCTTTAGAGACTGCCTTGTCCAAATCCCCTCTCATGGGCAGAGATGCCTTCCACTAGACCACATTGCTCAAAGCCCCATTCAACCAAAGCATTTTCAGGATTCACAGCTCCTCTGGGCAGCATTTTTCAGTGTCTTGCTCCATCTCTCCTATAAGCCCCCTTTAAGTATTGAAAGACCACAACAAAATCTCCCTGGAGCTTTCCCCTCACCAGGTTGAAGAGCTCCAACTCTCTGTCTGCATAGGAGAGTTTCTTGAGCCCTCTGACCATTTTTGTGGCATTTAGTCCAAGAGGGCCACATCCTTCTTATGTTGGGGGCCCCAGAGCCTCTGCAGTGCTCCAGGAGGGGCCTCATGAGAGCAGAGCAGAGGGAGAGAATCACCTCACCTCCCTCATCCTGCTGATCACACTGCTTTTGAGGCAGCCCATGACACAGCTGGCATTCTGGGCAGCAAACACACACTGCCACTTCATATCCAGTGTGTGTTTGTGAATCCACTAATATTCCCAAGTCCTTCTCCTCAGAGCTGCTCCCAGTTCATTCATCCCTCTCTACTGTGCTGATATGGGGGATTGCCTCAGCCCACGTGCAGGACCTGGTTTTGTTGTACTTCATGATGTTCACATTGGGCCACTTCTCAAGCCTGTCAAGGTCCCTTTGGAAGGCATCACTTCCATCAAATATACCAAAATGCATAGGAAGCAATTAGCATAGAGTAGATAGTACACTATAAATTCACAAACTAGTTTGTTTTGTGCCGGTCTATCTCTCAGACATGGCTTTCAGAACCCACATTCAGCCAAAGCAAGTTAAAGGTCATCATCCCACCTGCTCCTTTCTCCAGGGATTTGTGATCCTCCAAACTAAAGATAACCCTTAGTTCCCTTCAAACAACATCATTATATGCATCTCTATACACATCCTAAACAGAGAAAAAAAAATGAGAAAAAAGCTAAAAAACTTCAACTTGGCAGCAAGCGACTGATGATCTGTGCCAGACTTTGAGGAGTTAAGGGCTTTAACTTACACCCTAAGGTCCTGTGTTCTTTCACACTTCTCAGCTTCCACCTACAACACATAATCTCTTGGATTTTTCTCTCTCTCACCCCATCTTTTGAGAAATTTTCTTGAAATATAACAATATCTTTAACACTACAAACCACAGTGTAGGCTGGAGCTCAGTAGTATGATCAGTGCCCAACAGTCTAGCAGACTTCTAATAGCTTAACATGAAAACACAGCTGTCATTGAGGAAAATCAAGGCTCAACCAAATACACAGAAATTTTAAAGAGCAGAAACCATTTAATGTGGAAGACCACAGCAACACACTTAACTCAGCACCTTGAGCAGTCGCGGCTGTTTCATCACCATTTGATAGATTTCAAACACTAAGTGATACAAAATTCTGTATATCCCATGACTGATCCATTCAGTTACCATCTTTTTGTGTCTTCTCCATAAATATCGTGTTGCTATTATACATAAAAAGGAAGGCTTACTATGGTTCTTTACTGCAAATTTAGTAACTGCAGATCTTTCACTACTTCTTAGTGTGCTTTGAAGTTCTCTTTCACACAAAGCTGTACAGGATCCTTTAATTCTTTCAAGTACAAAATGTAGTAGTATACTTCAAAGACCCCTTATGCTCAGAGATGTCTGACACATTCTCAAATTCCCAGAAACAAAGATCTATACTCCTATGTCTAGCTTCTTCAAATGAGTGTCCAACACTTTGACATTCCATTAAAAAATTGGGGAGGGGTTGTATGCTATAATATCTGCTACTCTGACAGAAAACTTTATAGTTTCAGGATTATTTAAGCAGTTCTTCATTGTAGCTTGAATTTTCTCCTGCCTTTCAGATATCTTTTGTCCTAAGCAAAAGCAGTCTCTGAATTTGTGGGTTTTAAGTTTTTCATTTGTTCAGGGGGCGGGGGGTTTCCTTGTTTGATGAGGTTTTTGGGATCTGCTAGTTAACACAAAGATATAAACACTGTTAAAAATTTAGATTGTGTTGGAGATATTGCCTAAAGAACCTAACTCCCAAAACTGTTGAATTTTCAATGTCTCTGGTATTGGGATTTTCATAAGCTCACAGTCACATAAAAACTTTTACAGAAGAGAACAAAATTCTGTTTCGTGGGCACTGAGCCCTATTAAAGTGAGATTAGGCTCCTACTGGAAAAGTGTCTGCCCCAATTCACTCACTTGTTTTTACAGGTATCTTCTTAGAGGTAGCAATCAGCAGTCCCCCAAACTTTCAACACTGTACCTTTGAAATCCTATTTTAAAAACCTTCCTTCACAGAGGATAGAAGCAAGCCCCCAGTTCTATTTTCAGGAGATGCAGAGAAGGGGGTTATACTCAGAGAATCTTTTCTCCTTCTCCCTTTCTGCAAAGCTGCAGGAACAGAAGGGTTGGGCAGCACAGTCCAAACAAGAGCATCACTCAGGGCTCAGGGCTTGCTGCTTCCCTTAGAGCTCAACTCTGAAATCCTAGTGGCTTGAAACCTCTGGGAAAGGGTCACACCTGAACTTAGCAGCTCCTCCCATCCAAGTCAAGCAACAGAGAACCATTCCAGTTTCATCAGTTTCTCATAGAATTTGCCAAATATCTTTGGGGATAGCCTTGGCAAGAAGCCGTGGGCCCTATGCAATGTTAGCAGGAGGTACCAGAAGTGACTGTCAGACCCAGTAAAGAACAGAGTACCAGACCACAGGACTTATGGACTGACAGAAATGTTAATCTAGACTCATTCCTGCTGAATAGCCTGTGGATGTCAATCAAGGGGCAGAAAGGAAGGAGAGAAAGAGACAACAAAAAACAATATACTGTGACTTGTGACAGCACACTAAGTACTCCAGTGTTAAAAGACAACCATCCTTCTAAATCATAAGTTGGGATGGAGACAGGTTTACTAAAAAACAGTATTTTTAAAAGTCTGCCTAGTGACTGTCTGCTGTCTGCTGTGTTTAAATGAATGAGTTTAGTTTTTATACTTAGAGGAAGCAACAGTTCTAGATCAATGGTCCCCAACCAGGACTAAACATCTACGTACAATTTCATCAGAGAAAAAACAATGAAACAATACTTTAAGATTTTCAACACACCATAACCTCAGCTAAGTTCTACCTCTGTGCATATTTATCTAAAGAGCACATACACATGCANGAAAATAAATGCATTTGGAGCCTTTGCTCCAAATTTTCTCAAATTTTCTATGGCTGCATTAAACACCTAAGACTTAGTCTGAAGTGTATGATTTCTATGTGCCAAACAGGTAGAGCTCTTTGCAATTTCAGAAAATTATCACCTTGAAAATATCTGTCAAAGATGTTCAGCACTATTTTAATCTTACTCCCACTCAGTGGCAAAATGGTGTCACTGAAGTTGAAAAGAGCAAAATTAAGATAAATGCCACACTTTTTTGAATCAACTCTCTGATGTAAAGCCTTGTCAGTGACAAGAAAGTTTTTCCTTTCAAGGTTTAAAAAAACACAGCAAACCTCTAGAGACCTCTCCTGCTCACAGTACATTTTTCTGTATAGCTGCAGATTATTTGACATAATGGAATCATTCCCAGATGAGCTATCACTATCTTTTTCTTTCCTGTTGCCACTAGACCTGCAAGTACATTAAGAAAGACTTGGCATAAACTGATTACTTTAAAATTCATTCCATGAGTCTGCACCAGCAATAGCTGATTGCTCCAGGCCTTGAAAGAATGCCAGATTTACAGGCTGTCTGTAGTAACTGCCTATTTTACCCACATCAGTTTAGACAGATATATAGAATAAGTAGTTTAAATATGCCCAATGCAATAAATATGACTCATCTTTGTAGAAGACTTAGTATCAGAGCAGAGCTCTTTGTGCAGTTTAAAAGATTATGTATCAAGAGTCAGGGATGTACAAGGAGTGCATTAAGACTACAAAAAATATGTCCCTTGAGAAGCTTTGCAATTGACTGGTGTAGAGATACAAAATGCTTTGGAAGGAGAGTTATCTTCTCTTCCTGTTATCAGAAAGGATGCAAATCTGTTCTTAAAGATTGGCACTTTGTACTAATGCAAGGTAATATGATGCAAACAAGGAGCTGCATTATGCTTGGGTGGTCTGAAGAGAGACAGCTCAAGGATTCCACATCCACTGGATGTGGAATAGCCATAAACGTTCATTCCTTAACACATGTTCTGTACCTTAGCTAACTAGCATTATCACAACGTCTTAGAAAAAGTTCTAAGATTTCTTATTTCTTAAAAATTCTAAGTATTTCTTATCTTTGAAACTGTGTAGTGATAAGCTTGCTTTCTTCAGAAAGAATCTTTTCTTACATCAGCTCAGAGTGTAGCTGTAAAATTTAAAAAAAAAAAAATTGCAAGAAGGAAAAAAAAAAAAAGAAAACCCACAAAAAGTACTTGGGCTTGCAGGGTAAATACATACAAATTCTTGATAGGCAAACCTCAGTGTTTTAATCAAAATTACTTGTGTCACTAAGCAGAAATATTAGTTAAGAATAAAATTCTTATCAGGAGCAAAATCATAACAGCCCAACATAATATTTCTCTATAAACTTGTTCAGTGCACCAATTTTACCTCAGTAAAGGTAAATACAAAAATTCCATTGCACAACTTACTCTAAAGCATATTCTGGAGGGGATTAGAAGTGCAGCAGTGAGCTGGATCAGAACAAACTGCTGAAGATTTAGAACAAGCATACAGTTTACAACCTGAGTCCCCATGTGACACAAGTTATAAAATTACCCCTGTGATAAACCACCAGTACTACAGAGCTACACAGTATTAGAGATGGGATTTATGGACCACTTGTTATAAAAGTGTAGACACAGAAACACTAAAAATTATTTCCTATTGGAAATCTGAAGGAGCCGCATATAACAAAAGCATTCCATATTTTAAAGAAGAACATTGCAGTCATTTTGAGCCAGTGAGGTGATGCTCACATGCAATCATCTGGTTCCCTGGAATGGCTCTGCCAAACAGTGAGCAATCAAACAACACAACATATTGTTGCTCTGTAAAAGTCTGTTTATCTGTGATATTTATCAAGCATTGGGTTTGTCACACCTGTTTCTTCCATAGAAAAAAATAGCTGCTTATACCATCAGCTAAAGCTTCCTGTCCTAAGAAGAGTCAGGCTATTCCCAGAACTCTGCTTTTTGGTGCAGGGGGTAATTTGTTGAGGGCAGGAACCTGTGGCACAGCTTAGAGCCATAGGCCTGTCTGCAGTCCCTTACTCCACTGTGAACATGCTTGGCTTGCTTTCTGTTTTGTATAATCAGCATACAAAATGTTCTCTGGGTAGGCACAGCAAACTTCAAACCACACATATTCTTCAAAATTGTGATTCTGCAAAATGAGCAGAATTTCAATCCCCCTGGTGTAAAGAATGTGTGTAATTTCAGGAATGTGTGTGGAGAGACACCTGGAATGGCATCTCTACCTTACGTGCCTGTGAAGTGCTTGGCATATGATAAGTGGTTGGTGTGAGCAGCAATCAATGCACACAAGTTTTTTGTGACTCTAATTATATCCAGTACATTCAACATCTTGCAGGACTAAACCCTCAGAGGCAGCAAGTGGAAAAGACAAGAGAGAGGGAGATTTTGACAGAGTGCCTAAGGAATACAGAGCTGGATTTCTGGAAACTGGAATCACACAAAGACTAAAGCTGACTGAACAAGGGCTAACAGGAAGAATTTGAAGAGCAGAGTCATAATAGCTATAATACAGCTTTATTAACTGCTAATTTCAGTATGTCCCTCAGCCCACACAACGTTTTTCTTGAAAACTCTTATTCCAAAAAAAGACACAAGAGACTGGGTTTTTGAAAAAAAATTTAGCTGAAAAAAACCTCACAGGACCGGTTCTTGATAATAGCTGAAAGGAGATAGGGAGATGGAAAACTTTCCCATTTCGTGAGCTCTTGGCTGGATGTGTGGGGCTTTTCCCATTTCTCTGCCGGACTGAACCAAAGTGCTACTACAGTGGCTTCCACCTAGCAAATCGCCCTGGTGCAGTTCCAGCTGAGCTTTGTGTCAGACTGCTCAGAGGATTAAGGTCCTGAACGGCACTTCAAAGGGGCAGCTGGAACTCAACCACATGCTAGAAAGTGCAAACACCTTCCCTCAGCTCAAAGAAAGGCTGCATGTATTTCAAATGGAAAAGTACAAGTTTAATGCAAAGCCACTTAGCAATTAGTAAAGAAAGTGAGTCTTATTAATGTTTAAAAATTCCTCTGCATTACTTTTCAGAATGTCTTCTGAGTATGTATAAACACTAGAAGGAGACAGAGAACACTACCTTGAAAGGTAGCTTTCCTAAGGCATTTCATTAAAACAGGATTTACTTCTGGGAGCAAAGCAAGATCTTGTTCCCAGACAAAGAAAAAAAATTGCAGACTGAGAAGTTATTTTAAAACCTTTTCTCCCCATAATAATCCACATTTATTGTATTAGCGCTCCACATGCTACATCCACTTTAATACACATTTCAGCCTGCAGGGAAGTTAAATACTGCAGCTAATGAATATTATCATTCCTACTTGTCACCAGTGATCATAAATATTCTAATTATGCATTACCTCATCTAGCCTTGGAGATACCAGGGTAGCTCCACAAACATATTTCTGGTGCTCTGCAGGTACGGAAGCTATACCCTTCTCATTCTTCTACTGTACACTTTATGCAAATCTGTTAGGGAATGGAAATTTAAAACACTTCTAAGTTTCTGGATTTTCCTCCTCTGTTCTCCAGTGCATTAATTTTTCTATTAGGGCATCAGGAGGAAAAAAAAAAAAAAAAGTGTATCTGAAAAGGTCTGAAACATTCCTTTCAAAGGAATATTTCCAAAGGATCTAAAGACTAGTGGTTACTCCTGAAGAGAGTCAGATAAGTTATTTAGGATCCATATTTAGACACCCTAATTTAAAAATATTTTGGTAATTCCCTCTCCCATTTTATAAATGGACTACTGGTGTTTCATGGAGTTACATGAATAAACATAGTTCTCTTCAAAATTCCCCAGTACTATCTTTTCCCCACAACAATGCAGCTATGGATTATAGGGAAAGGAGGACAATTTAATCATGGAGAAAAAAATGGGGTTTCACCAAAAGAGGCCATCCAGTTCACAGCCATTTCAGCATTGCAGTTGTTTCTACCCACAATACTGCCATGCCATAAAAGCAGAGAGTACTGCCTTCAGAGTCTCCAGTCCCTGGAATTTATTTCCTTTGGGCAGGGTGTGGGTATTTTGAATTACCTTTGTCCTGAAAATAGCTGAAATAGAAATATTTTGCAAATGTTTTGCTTTCCTGGGGGGGATGTCCTAGACTGGAGATGGACAACAAGGGACAAAAAGAGGTTGTTTGGTGAAATTAAAAAGGAGGAAGTCTTAATGATACTTATTTCTATTTCTTTTGTTTCTACATCAAAAATTCCAAAGAATAACAGAAAGCCTGAGTAGGAAATTGAGGGGGGGAAAATCAATTTTACCCTTGAAGAATGATTGTATAAATTGAAAACCATAATTCAGGTTTTCTTTACTGCAAAGAAGGTAATACCTAATTTTTAGAATGTGAGGGTGGGGAATAAAACAGAAAATGGAAAAAAAAAATAAAAAAGAAAAAAAGGCCAAATTTAAGAGAAAAAAGACATACATGATCCTCTATTTTCTGCTGTATTTCCAAGATCAGTGGGAAACTAGAAAGTAGTACCATGGACACACAGCACCTGCTGGAAGGAATTTTCATTGAAATCTTCTCAAAGTCAGTGAAACTGCTGGAGTTCAAGATTTGCAGCAGGTGCAGTGCAGTGGCAGGTATGCCAGGCTCTCTGGCTGCACTACAGCCCTTCTTCAGCACTACTTGACTCCCAGAGAATGGAGGCCTGAGGGAAAACTCCAAATTTGGCACAGCAAGAACTGAAAGCCTTGAATTCATGTTCCCCTCTGAGGAGCACAAAAAGCCTTTAAAAAAATTAATTTAAAAAAAAAAAGAAAAATAAAAAGAGCGCCTTTGAAAATCCTTCCAGAAGCAGAAGGATGGCTTTTAACAGCCATGAGTTTGGTGGCTGATGCACACAGCTGCAGTTCTATTCACTCAGAAAGGAGGCATAAGTTAAGTGCAAAGAAGTTATTGATGCTGTAGTGGGGATTTCAATAGAGATTTAACTTCTTGAGACTGATTGTGTTGGCAACTGAAGTATTAACACCTTTATTCTTCCTAAAAATGCAATACCAGCTATACTACTGGCCCAAAAGACTGGTGCCTTTCTCTATAAACTCTCTCTGCAGGTCATTAACACACCACTATTTATCACAAAGCTGTTTCATTAATAACTTGTTCAAGAGGGTCAGCATAATTCTGCTCACTGAAAGATCCTTCAAGAATTATCACAGCTGAGGACTTTCAGCATGAAACTGAAGATCTTCTTTAACCTAAGCATTTTATGGGATGTATAAGTAATTGAACTAAAGAGAGAAGGGGGTTACTAAGTTCTTAAATTTTTAAGGGAGTCCTATATTAGGAAAGCATTCTTTCTTTTATTTAGATTAAAATTCCAAGAAACAGAAGCAAAAAGCACTTTCCTATCCTCTCTCCTATTCACCATGCAATTCCACCAATGCAAATTCCTACTAAGTGAAGTGGAGCCCTCTATTTACTCAGCTGCACACTTTGATCTCTTCCAGTTTCTGTTAGGGAAACCTCAAACCTGAGATAAGCTTCCTAACACCCCAAATCTATGGAATTAGGACTACCTTGCATGTCTTGGACAGTATGTATTACTTTGTGCACTGCTGTAACTTAATACAAAGAACACATATTTTAATTAAAAGAAGATGTTGTTTTTTTTTTTAATAATTTCACTGGAATCCAGCAACAAAGTTGGCGCACCATTTATTTTTAAAGTGCACAGCAGTGTACAATTGTGGGGGTACTGCACACTCGTATGTTATACCCTCATCAAATCAGAAATAGATACTTTATCACCCATAACTGCTAATTTAGGACCAGTTCTGTGCTGTTACTGCATTTGCCACCCCTTTAACCCAGTTAACTTACTAAATGTATTTGCTAATAGTGCAGCAAGTAAGAAAAAAGAAGCCAAGAGTACAAACATCAATTTTGCAGAATTCACGTTCTAAAGCCTAGTTCCAATCCAAACACTTGAATCATATTTAATTTATTACAAGTGAATTTTTCTTACTCACACACATGGCCAGAAAGGTGTATTAGCTCACAAAAGAATCTTGGATTTCTAGAAGTGTTTTCTACTGCCACTCTTCCAGCTGAACCTGCAGCAGAAGCAGCAGCTACCCCTGCAGCCACCAAGTGTGTCACATTTCTGAATTGTTTCAGAAAGTAATGCAATGAGCTCTTTTTTTTCTGTGCCTTAAATCTCAGGAAATAAGGTGAGACATCCCTGTCAAACAAGCTGAGAAATTTAACTAATTTAATTTCATTTTCATGCTTCAGAGACAAATGTAAAAATTAAACTGTTTGAATAATTAAGGTTGGTTGCAACCAATGTCATTTATCTTAACCTTTCCAATAAAGATTTACAATAACACAGTCTTTCGGGGCTATTTAAAAAGTTAAAACTTAGATTTTTTTTCATTGATCTGACCAGGGAGGAAAATAAAGCCATCACAGAATACACATTAATCATCAACTTCAGAAGACTGACGTTTGTAGTTTTAGCAGCAAAAATATCATGCAGAAAAAATCTGCACAGTGACTTAAAACAAACTGGTAAGCAGCAATGGCTACCTTAAACCACCTTTTCCTCCTGCAAGACATACCAGGCTGCTGTTTCCCTCAGGAGCTAGCTGCAGGAAGCAATAGCAGCCAGAGAACCCCAAAGCTCCTCAGGCTTCTGCTATTCTAACACGCAGTGCCACAACTGAGACCACCAATGGGAGTAATAAAAAGGAAAATGCAGAAGTTCAGCAGCACCACAGACTACAAGGTGGTTCCTCCTTTCACCAGAAGCTTATGTGTGCCTACAACACAGGGCAGGTGCTACAGCTGTGCCAGTTTCACACCTAACCCCATCAACAGCACAGGTAGCACAGTGAGGAAAAATTATTATACTTCCTGGGAAGGAGAGGAGGAGTAATACCCTGACAATAATTTATCAGTAAAGAGAAGTCTGTTAACAAAAGGAATTCATTAAAAAAGAAAAAAAAAAGCCATGAGTTGTGATTTTATTACTGTGAAAGGAGTGAAATCCTGTTTTAACCAGAAATAATCAGCACAAGACTGCAGTTTTGGAAGATGAGGTCCTTGGGCTGCTTTTCCATTCTTATCTCTGCCTCTAACTCAGCAGCTCGCTGTAGCCAGCTGTGTTCCCCAAAAGCTGCCAGGTGAGCATCTCCCACAGGCGTTTGCTTCCTCACACACCTCAGGCAGAGTCTCACAGACCACCTAAAACTGGTGCTTTAAACTGAGGGTTGACCTAATTTACTGTGCCAACAGGTTGTGAAAACCTGACTTTAAGAAATGAGTGTCATGGGAGGCCTCTAGCTCCACTCCCTCCTGCTGCTGTACATCTCATTTTCCTTATTTTTCTAGTTCATCAGAACAGATGTTTTTAGTTTACATGCACTATCCAGCCTACACAAAAGATCTGGGGAGCAAAACCAGGGACACCCTACCCAGCCAGTACATATCAAGATGGTCCAACTGGTCAGACTGAACATGCACAGCCCACAGCCCCACTCCCAGATCTGTCCACTAAAACAAAGAATTTTCCTATCTCCACTGCCAGCCCAGGGGCTCCATCTGTCACAGGACTGATGCTGGTTGCACTACCTGGCACAGACAGATTTTCTTGAACCTGTCTAGGGAATTTTCATGTAAAATTATCCACTAGCAGTTTACTAGAGAAAAAAAAAAAAAAAGTCCCTTTGTCAGAAAGAGATTTTAAAAATAACTATAGGTTAATGGCCCTTTATGTCAGTACAGCCAGATTTTGGAGCTGAATCTACATCATTTAAATCTACAGTGCGGTATGGCACAGTCAGGTAGGGAAAAATGTTTACCTCTTTCCTTTTCTTTCCTCTTAATTAGTCCTACATGTTGTAGCAGGAGGAGGAGCTATGGAAGCATATCTAGAAAACTACAGAAAAGCAATAGCCAGGGTTTGCCCCAGTTTAAGTAGTTTTGAGATCTTCGCGATACCAGTGGGAAAGAGCACTACAACTACTACAGAACAAATTATGCTCTTATGCATTACTCCTACAGGGTAAGCAACCTTATCCACACATCCAGGGGCAGACACGAGGCCAAGGAAATCCCAGGAGTTACTTTTTCAGGGCAGCTTTGCCGAGGCCATGGTAATTCCTAACATGATACTTGAGCTCCTCCATGTGGCAAGCAGTAGCAGTAATCTTTCCCTTGTGTAACAAAGAACGTCTCTGTTCTTCATAGCGTTTTTCCTCTCATTTCTCTTCTTACATAAAATTAAATACTACCAAAGATACGATATTACAATAAGGGACAAGAGGATAATGAAAGGAGAACAAATGCAGCATTACTCCAGTAATTTCTATTAGTCACGAACGGGTACTTTCATAACACGATGTAGTTAATTTGCATGTTCACCAAAAAACCTGTTCAATGTTCAGATATACATCAGCTATTTTAAACACTCAGCTTTGGACAAAATCATGCGTGAATGAAAATAGCCTCTTGATTAAAGCTGTGCCCTTCCTGCGGTGAAATATCTAGCAAAATGGATATTATTATGTTGAAAATTTACAAATTCTCCTTTGTCGAGCTAGAAATAGTGCATACGCAAGACATAGTGCAGGCTTATTTCTTGAAAATTTAATAAAGAGGTTTTTATATTTAACTGCAGCCAAGAGAGAATCTTACTGCCTTTTTGAAGGAGTATCTGGAAATTAGAGATGGCATTTGTCTGAAAGAAGAAGGATTATGATTCCAAGTACATCAATACAAGAAAGTTACAAAGGACATTTTTTCCCCCAACTATTAACATTTCAAGTTGTTTTGTATGCTGAAGAATACTGTTCAGTCAGGTCTAATTCTGTGCTGAAGAATCTCCTCTCCTGTTCCTGTGCCTACACAGCAATGCCATTTACTGACACATGACTTAATTAGCTCACACACTTGTTTTTTCCATTGACACTCTAACAAGCACTGGTGAAACTCTCACATTTCAGTTCACTCAGGTTTTGGACACACAGTGACTACTCATTATTAAGTCATAAATTGAGTTCTTTAATGTGTATACTCAATAAATATTTTGGTTGATTATGGGAAGAGCTGAGACCTTGTTTTGAAGCTGCTTTTTCTTAATGGAAAGCTTAGTTTCTGCTGGTTTTATTTGCTTGTCAGTAAATTGCTGGGGATGTTTTCCGTGCACAACCATGAGAAAATCAGCAAGCAGAGGATGCGCATCTAAATTGTTTCAGTGGCAAATAGGCCACACAAAAGGAAAGGGGAGACAGCAGAAAAAAATGTGACCTTCCCTGAAATACCTGCATGGAACTTAGAAGAAAAAAACCATATTTCAGGAGACAGGTACGTAGAGCTTTCTGCCTCCGGCCTCTTTCCCAGCATTGCCTGGGTACCCCATTTCCAAAGTTTCTCATTTGGCACACAGACTTCATAAAAGTCTAACACAGTGGGTTGCAGGCAGCAGGGAATTGAACTAAATTTACCTCCTCTGAGAAAGTTCTCCCCAACAAAAAAAAACCTAGAAAATCTTGTAAAAAGAAACCTCCAAAAAACAAAACTAAAAAATCCTTCTCTCTTTGTTTAGTCAAAAAGAATGCAATCTCCTCAAAAGCTTTTAGTTCATTGAGCTTTATGCCTTTTTCAGAAAATTGTCCAATTATCCACAAATTTTCTCAAGTCTGAAACTGCGCAAACTAGAAACAAGTTGATCTGTCAGTGCTTTGGCTCTCAGGAAGAAGAAGAAAAGCTCACAGAGATATCTGTTCTTAGTAACTTTAATTTTATCTGCGACTCACGAGCAGTCACGCATTGCCCTAAAACCACATCTAAGGATAAATAATGGTTTCATATTGGCTCTTGTGGTGTCCTTGCTTTATCAGCTTTCACAGACAGAGGGAGCAAACTGCTAATCAGAAAGGACTCTTTTAGAGAAGAAACTCCTCTAAGAGGAATAGTCCAGGTGGGGGAAGGACGGCAGCAGTCCTGTTCATACCATAACTGATCTGTACAGGCTATTTTCTTTAGCCTAAGATCCACATGGAAATGCAGAGGCAGAGCATTTTTCTATGTTCAAGCGCTGTCAGTGAATTTATTTTGTTTGATGCATGGGAATGGTCATGCTTCATTTTCGATAAAAATATGAGGCAGGAAATGGGAGAAGCAGGGAGAGTTAAAATAACAACAGAAACAAAACAGAAAAAGGAACATGCGTGTTTCATTTAAGCATAATTTAAGCTAATTCCCACATACAGCCATGTGGCTATATGAAAAATTCTGTGGTATTTGCTGTTTATAAAGTATCTTATAATTAACTTTTCTTTTAAGTACATTTAACATAAATTTTGAGTACACATATTTGTATTATGCATTAGAAATCCTATGTTTATGTTGCTTAAGTTCTCATTTTATCCAGAAGCAGAGCAATGAGAACTTCCACATGTTATCCCATTCCCAAGTTATACCCTAGAGGGAATCTTAAGCTCACCAAGTCCTTCTACTGCAGGAACAACCATGCCTGTGGCATGGGCACAGCTCACAATTTAGCATTAAGCTGAATCCCCAAGCCTATTCGTATAGACCACAAACCACCTCATAAAAAGCAAAAAGCATTTCTCCTCACTACCAAACCCCACCAGAATTTGAGCTGGCGTTGTTTTGAGTGTGGTCATGGCATATTTCCCATATGAATCATTCTGCGCAGCCTCCCCTCCTATCACACACTCACAGAGGAACAAACTGCATTCCTCACACTCTGGGCCGACCTTGTTCTACCAGAGCCCTCAGCATCTCCTCCCCTATCCTCTATCGTCCCCAGGCTCCCTTGTAAAGCTCAATTTTTAAAAGCTAGTGTACCACAGTAGTAGTCACAGCTTGTGAAACTAGTTAACAGGCAGATCAAGAAGGCAACTGGGATCAAGCTTTTGGAAGGGGAGAGGGTGGGCTCACACAAGGCAAATATTGTAAAAGAAAAAAGGTGGGGGAAAAGGCTTCACTTTGGGGAAATCTGAACATTATTCAATCAAGACATAGGAGCAGGACAAGAGGAAAAAACAATGTTCCAGAATGATAAAGTTATGAGGCTAGAGAACTGTGTTTACAATGATCATAGAGATCACAGACATTACATTCCACAGAATTCCCATGAACAAATTCTATCCATCATCTGCAAAGATTGCTCAACACATTATCCCTCCTCTGTAGCCATGACATCCCAGTTCAAGTCCCCTCCTCTCCATACTGCTTCCCAATGTTTTAGGTTCACTAACACTACCAAGTACCCATCTCCTTACTGTACTGAGTGTAAAGCACCCACTGACCACCTACCCCCAGGAGCAGTCAGCCACAGCCGAACAGCTGACATCACCCTTTAAACAATAATGTAGAAGTCCTCAGGTTGCTTGTTTTGTTGGGTTTTTTTTCCATTGGCAGAGGAGGGAAGAGGAGAGAAAGTAATTAAGTGCATGAATGCCTAAGAGATAATTTCCAATTTTTTTTGAAGAACGCAGGAGGCTTTAATCTTTATTTGAGGAATTCAGATTCATCCATGCTTCCAGATTAGCCCAACTGCCGTGTGTTTCTCACCACAATTACATGATCATACACCAATATTTGGGTATTCCAGCTCCCCTTCCCCCCAGCCTCAACTCTTTCATTTATTTAATCCTTCAACACCATTGCCTTTCCCCAGGTCCATCTATGAAAGTCAAGGGATTTGCACCCCTTGAAATACAGTAATAGATCATGCACTGAATTTAGCTTGTAAAACTATTCACTGTAACAATAGAGTGGAAATTAATGGCCACATCCTCAGCTGCAACCATCAGCTTAGCTCCATTAAAATCCACCCTGCGGCCTGACCCCTGAGCACTGACCTAACTCTCTGCTGGCTGACACAGTTTCCATGGGCTTTGTAGAAAGCAGGAAATAGCTGGGGTGTGGGAAAGCCCCAGACATGCATCCTCCTACCCAGTCCGAGCTCCTGCAGAGCCCTTGCAAGGATTGCACGTCTGGCTGCCCACCCACCCCAAGGCCCCTGGACCTGGGGTGCTCCTCCCAGACAGACATCACCACAATGCAGCCAGCCTGGAATACTTTGCTTTGGAAACTCTTTCCTGCCCACAGTTGTACAAGCAGTTGCAATCTGGGAGAGCGGCTTAAAAAAAAAAAAAAATTTAAAAATT
>VWZN01006792.1:70840-82108 GCA_013396955.1 Regulus satrapa
TAACCATGCAACTCCAAGAAGTATTGCATATATATGTCATCCCAGAGCAGCACTGTCCAGCCTGCCTTTTATTGATGATTTCTACCTGCTTTGCAGAGGACAGAGAAGCCAGCCAAACAGCACTCAGCCCTTCATACTTATTAGGCAGATGAAGCTCCCTCACATGCATAAAAATGACTGCACCGCACACAGAAACATCCTCTCTTACAGAAAATGATTTAAGCAAAATGAAAGCATGTGAAGAAAATATTTTGTTTGAAATTGTATTTTTCCTCAAAATACAAATGAAACATTTCCAGTGGTATAAGAAAAAAAAATAAACTCAAATTACATTTAAATAAGTCAGGGGAGGTTGGGTTTTGTTTTTCTTTTTTTTTTTTTTTTTTTTTTTTTTTTTTTTTTTTGGCAAAGAGAAAAACAAAGAAGACCTTTTGGTGGGAAAAATCAATCCCTTCACTGATGGGCTGGCTGTCTCCCTGTCTGCACAGGCTGATGCTCTTTTGTTCCCAGCTCTGTTCCCCAGCCTTCCAGCTGAGCTGGTGCCTCAGAGGATGCCTCCTGGCTCCCTCCCACTGAGCATAGCCCAGAAAGCCAGTTCACTGCCCACCCTGTTGTGACTAACATCTAAAACCCCTCTTCCCACAGGATGTAATGCTAGCAGAAGCAGGACTTTTCCAAAAACCCATATTCCCTTTTCTTCTCTGCCTTAAAAAATATCAAAGAGAGTATTATGCTATTAATTCAGGGCTTTTGTTTCTCTGTCTTATAGCAAACCAACAACACAGCACAAGAGCATAGTCAGGGTGACAGGCAAGAAATGAGTCTTCCTCACCAAATGAGGTGCAGCAAGGCCAAAGGATGGAAGCTATTTCACGCAAGCAGAGCAAGTTGCTCATTACAGCTGTGGGGTAATAGGGATGTTTAACACAGGTGATAGGATGTCATCAAAGAGGAAGCTGGATGTAGGGACCTGCCCCTGCTGCAGCTCACAGCAGCACCAAGTTGTCCTTCTCCCTAGCACAGCCTCAGTAGCGCTGGACTCAACACAGTCTCCTCAGGGCTGTGCACTCATTTTTATCCCTAATCTCTTATCCCCCCCCTTCTGAGTCTGTCCCACACACACTGGCAGTAGAGGCTGTGGGGCTGGGGCACACTGGGGGCACCATCTCACAGGGCNCCACATAATTACACCATTCCTTTTCAAGTTCAAAATTATGATTGTGCAAATACAGTTGTATGGCTGAAAGCCCCCTCAGACACCTTGATGGAAGCAANACACACACTGGCAGTAGAGGCTGTGGGGCTGGGGCACACTGGGGGCACCATCTCACAGGGCACCCAGGGCCACCCCACACAGTGCCCAGCNATGCTCAGCAGAACCAGATTCTCTGTAAGAACACCTGAAGCTACATTAAACAGCCCTGGAAAAGCACAGAGAGGCACTAAAAAATTTTTTATATAATCCAGCCTCCCTCTGCTGCTGTGCTGGCAGGTACAAACAGGTTACAGACAGGAGGTGCAGTGCTGCCTGCAGCTTTCTGTGGTCAGTGCTGTCCTCCGTAGCTGTGGACACAGTGTAACCCTTGCTTTGTGTCTCAAACCAAAAGCTATCACAGAAGTTTGTACAAATACCATCAGGATTTTTCTAAGGCATGCATTCATAGCTGCACAGATGAGCAGTAGGACTTTGCTTTTAAAATAAAAGACAAAAGCAGGGAGGAATTCCTGCTAATGTTTCACCCTGGGAATTCAGGTGGCTTGGGAATCCCTCCTCGATTTGTGATACACACTGTGGCACTTATATTCCAAGTCCTACAAATACCAAGAATAAAAAGAGCAGACAGAGGACAACACCAGCAAAACAATTTCCACACACAAAACCCTTTCTCTAAACCAAATACCATCTGTAAAATATCCTTCTATATGACTGAGAAGAAATAAAACAACAATTTATTCAATAGTTATGAGGAGAGCTGTATCAACTACATATTTGACGAATGCCTAGTCATCAAAAGACATAAGCTCTCCTCTCATTTCCTCAAAATAATGAGAAATGGCTGAAGATCCTACAACTAAACTATTTGCAATCACATTTTCAGATAATTAGATCACACTGTTAGCTTCAAACCACTTCTGCATCACTGGACAGATATCTGAGGAGAAAATGGAAAACAGAGGGAAAAAAAGAACCCCAGGTAATTACAGGGAACTGTAATTTAGGTTTCATCGCCAGGACTTACTAATTTACAAGCTGCAGGGCCATCCCTAAAAAAATTTTTTTTAAAACCCAAAAAAAAAAAAAGCAACAAAAAAACCTCACAAAAACACCAACAACCAAACGAAAAAAAAAAAAAAACACAAACAACTTTGTTACTGGAAAAATGAGCATTGTTACATGCAACCTGTAATACATGCCAGATGCCCTGGCACGAAATTTCAGTTACCTAAGATAATGTTAGTACAATAATACCCTAATCATCAGTGAAATAACCCCTACATGAAAAAACATAAAGGTAAGGGAGACAAGGAACTTTTCAGGGATATTGAGGCTGCTGGTAGCCTAAGAGCTCTGACACCCAGACAGTCCTAGCTGAAAGCAGCTGAAAGCAGCAGATAAACTCTTATTGCAGAGCTGGTAGTTAGTTGCTCAGTGTTGGTACACTAAATCTATCTACTGAAAAGTTAAATGATTAAGCAAAAAAAGGTGACATTAATCTCCAGAAAGAGGTGAATGTCACTTCACCAAAGATCCAAGATATTATTTAAGCAACAAATGTAAAGAGATTAATCTTCCCAAGAGATTTAAGAAAAATAGCTAATAGGGACTAGTGATTGAGTTCTTCTATTCATCTCCAAATAAAAAAAGTTGCAGTCAATTTTGGGAAAATACCAGGGAAACACATGAGAGCCAAATTCAGTCCTAAGAGCTCAAGTTAGATACTCTCAAAAAATAGAGAGTCAGAAGAAAAAGTAACTATTATCTCTACTATCTGTCCAAATCTTGCTTGTGAAATAAAACTTACATTCACACTGATACACACATGAGTCTTGGGAGATTGATGAAGGAAAGGAGAAACACAGCTACTATCCTGCAAAGCAAGAGAAAAGCATGTCCTGTTCCAAGAATATACAAGCTCCTTTACTATGAGGCAGAAAATATGAAAGAAAACGTCCCTCTTCACCTTTACAAGGTGCACAGTCTCCACCTTGACTGCTGCTCTCCAGAGTCTGCTACATCACACCTACAGGTGCACTTTCCATACATGTGCATTCAGTTGTGGAAACAAGGGAAGAAAAAACCCTCTGCTTTGAGGAACGCATGCCAGTGGCTTGCCAGTGACAGATGAGGCCCAGTACTGCATTTGATTGGCATAATTCCCAGTCACCACTGTCTGATGGTACTCAAATCAATTTTCACTGTGGAATCCTGCTGAGGACAAGCAGAGTACCAAGGCTCAGCAGAACAGATCTCAGGGATAAAGCCAGTAGGAATTTTAAAAGGATGGGGAGAAATGACCTGCATAAGCCAGGCAAATCTATGACACACTGATTTATAGGGATTTGTCAGCATGCCAAACAAAGGCTGGTAATTTTGTTGGCTGGTTGGAAAAGTGGAGAAGCCATGTAAGCATAAATGGTCACAACAAACACATACCTACAAAAAAAGGACTGTCCTTTTTACCTGATTTTGTAGGGAATTTCTAAAACTCCTAGGGACCTAAATATAATTATATGCCTTGGGGATAAATTTGGACTCTAGTTATTAGATAATACTTGGTATGGCTTCCAGTTTAGCACAGACTTTAAATGTCAGATGTAGGAGAGGAAAGTCATATTTCTGGGAGTATTGCAGCAATAATTTACAATTTCCAACAAAAATTAGAAAGGATAATTCAGGGAGACTCCTCAATCATTAAAATCTTATGTACAGTGATTGTAGTTGGTTAAGCTGGGTACAAAATCATTGAGAAATTATGAGAGGGAAGACTCATCTTGCTCATCTCAGGCACACAGATATTTTTCATACCTTCAGCATAAACCAGCAGAACTGCTGCTGTAAGATGGGTCTAAATATGTGCTCCTGTGCCACTATCCTGCAATATCAGCTACTCCAGCACAAAGCCTGGAACCATTTCTGCACAAAGTGTCACCGCAGCTGCTGCTGTATATTTGGCTTGAAGTTCCACCTCTAGGGAAACCCATGCCAAACTATTTATAATAATGGGCTGCAATTTATGTGAAATGACTTTGTACCCTTCCTACATGAGAAAGATTCAGCATACCAGTCTATTCATTAATGCCTCATTAGTTTAAAGGTTCTTTTATAAAGCAATAATACGGGTACTTTGCTTCTCTATGGTATCATTCTACAAAGAATGTCAAAATGTTTTCCAAATGTAACCAAACATTTAACAGCCTCCAAAATCAGTGTGGAAGATGGGAAAATACTATTATGTCTGTACCTAGTATACTTTCACATTACTGATGAAAGGAGGCATTTAATAGTCACAAGCCTCTGAGTTCCTACCAGGGCTCTCTATCACGGCTTTCACCTCGTACTGCTCCTGGAAAGAAGAGAGAGAAAGGCATGTCACAGGCAGAGCTGTATACAAATTCAGGAAGGAGAGCTCACTCTGTCAGGGGAATCAAGCTCACCAGTGTAAAAACTGTGTGGAATTCTCTACCTCGTCTGTGGGTTGTGCAGCCAGGGTTTCTTACTTGTGTATTTGATGGATGGCTTGAAAAATATTACAAGAAAGTTACAATGAAATCTCAAAAAAGACACAAGTTCAAGTCTACAAAGCACTTAAGCAAGAGATTAGCTTCCAGCAGAGGAGTAATCAAAAACAATGCAATGTAACCTGTTTTGCCAGGTCAGAGCATAAAGCAAGAATTTGCCTGCTTATTTAACGTCTGATGGTGGACAGTAAAGGCTGCCACACAGACACACAATTCTTCCACAAAATTCACTGTATTATCTACCTGAAAGTGGCCAAATTTAGACACTCTCTATCTCAGCTATGAACTCTGTTCTTAGATAGAGGTCATCCCCAGCTCCACAGTTTTGAATGCTGATGCAGTTTGAGTGTTGCCAATTTTCCTGAAAGCTTAGAACAAATTGCTCTCTGTGCTGTCCATCTCTTTCAGTTTTTCCTCCAAGGAATACTGGAGGCTGCTAATAGGAGCTTCTGGATGGAAACAAGCAGGGAGTATAGCAAATCTCCACTCTTATGCCCAAAGGTAGCCCCATTACTTACACTGCTTACTTTTATTCATGCTAAAATAAAGTGGACCGCTAAGTAACCTAGTTTCTGTGAGCCAGACAACCCTGCTGAGCAAATTCACAGCTATCTAATTCAAATCACATAGTTTCTCAAAGCCTGCCAGTGGCCTCCTATGGAAGCTACAGAATATTTTGGTTCATCTTTGTCTCAAACTGACAATGGTAACTCAAGCTGCGCAGATGGTCAGGAGACCTCTTATGGCATTTCTCCAGCCCCGTATCTAAGATATTTCCTGCTCTTTCATTCATGATATCTTGATTTTTCTCTTTCTGAAGGTGATATTTACATCCTTTAACATCCTTGGCACCTTCTGGAATGAGATAAGCAATCTTCTATGCTTATTTGTTGTAGTGTACCTAATTGGCTGGAAGACAAAACCCAAAGTAACCAAAACCAAAAACCTACCTCTACCATAGCTGGGTCTTTCCTGTGTAATTTATCTCTGTCTTACACACACCCAAAACTCATCCCACTTAGGGTGAATGATTGAAATTATTAATCCCGTGCTTAAGCTGAAGGTATGAGGAGACCTGGACCATCTGTAAAGATCACCAGGAATCTGCTGCAAGCCTACATTTTGACAATATGTATATTCCTGACAGTTTAGATAATTGAACACTCTGCATACAGGCATCTTCCCTAGGGGGTGTGCTGCAGAAAGGAAAAATATGGCCCCAGACTGTAAACCCTGCCAAGTACAAAACACTCCACTCATCCATTACTCCAGCTTGTCCAATTTCCTACCTCCTCCTCACAGGCAGAGGAGAGAGAAAAATCCTAGGGGGGATATTAAAATCCACAGCTTAACTCTGAATCATCATCCCAGGACTTCTTTCCCTAAATAGGTAGCTGTGGATGGGTTTTGCTAATTATGTTGTTCCTGGCCAACAAATATGTGACATGTTCCTCGTGACCACCAGTGACCATGGGACACTCCATCACGCAGCGGCTTCATTGAGGCAATGAGGAATTTGAACTTCTGTGTAATGAAGTCTCCAAATAATCTCAGCCAGCAGAACACAATTGAAAGGACTGTGCTCACAATACAAAAATACAGTTAGTTTTTCCACTTAGCAAACTGTACTGTAAGTAGTATATCACATTTTTGCAAAATCGTCCATAAGTCATTCTCAGCTCCCAGCTCACTGAAGTTTATAAAACACATGTTAAGTCCCATTTATTTTGCTGGAAGCGGTCCCATGTTTTCAGCTAGCGATATTGCCAAATGCAGGTTTTCAGAAGTCAAGTAAAACACTATGTTCCAAAGTAATAGGTCAGAATTTTCTTAAAGATATTATTTTTCCTTAGACTCATGTTCAAACTGTAGTCCAGAATCACAAGGACCACAAAACTGAGTTTAAATTTAAAGTTGAAGATTTGAATCTCAGTTAACACAGCTAAAGCCTTAAGATCAACACAAAACAGATGAGAGATGGCAATGCTGAGTTAGATAGGCACATGCTTAAGTGATTTGTTTTGTTTCTTTCTTGAAGGGAAGGGCTTTGGAGGAGAGGAGGTCAGAACTTTAACCTCCAACCCTTTCACCTTTGAATCCTTACTCAAAAGCTTCCAAGAAGGAAAAAGGACTTTGCAGCATGTCTGGGCATTTAACAAATCCAGGCTCTGGTTAATCAAATAGAGAAGCCCTAGGGCTGTACTAATTCCTAAACCCAATGAGGCCCCTCAGAATAGAAGGAAACTTTGAGCATAATAGGTCGTAGAGCTGCTTGAGTTCATTTACATGACATATCCCTGGCTCCTAAGCTGTTCTAAAGCTTCTGACTGAATACCCAAAAGGAGGTTTCCCCACCCAAAACACTGATCTGGTCCACTCAGGGCACAGCTGACTACGGTGACCCCTAGATTTGTTGCACTGCAAAGCACACTAAATATTACGGAGCGAGTGAGGCTTCAAGAAATTACATATAAATATGGATTGTATTTATTAAATGCGCTGATAGATGTACCAGATCTGATACTGCCTGTACAAAATCAGAGATTCAGTACAACAACATACAAAGAAGAAAAAAGCTAAACTGCTAATTACAGAAGAATAGACACTTCAGAAATGTTTTCTTTCAGTGAGATTTTCTTCCTGTTCTCTCAATTGAATGATTTACTATTATTTAATACCAAACTCAGTTGTAATTAGCTAGCCATGATGCTTTATATCAAGATTTCTTTGGTAGCTTGATAGTTCCATGCAAGACACCCAGAATTTAGAAAGCAGTTTAAGGATCAAATGATTCAGTGTAATGTTTCTACAACCTGTAATTTAAAGTGCTAAAAGTCTTTCTGCAGCCATCAACACTTTCAGAGTCATGAGTTTATTTTTACTCTGTTATTTCAATTGGTTAGGAGACTGTAGATATTTAAGGGGATAGCTGATCCTAAAACAGGAGCTCAGCTTTAAAAATTCTTCAGCATATATAGTATTCTGATTTGTAGAATAAGAAAAAAGAGGGAGGAAGCTTTACTTGGTTTTGACTATTGACAACTTCACATATATATAAAATATTTTTTTCCAATTTCTTCTAGGCAATCTGCACTGGAAAATGTAGCAATATTTCCAAAAAATTTGCTCAAACAAGGTTTACAGACTTTGAGAGAGAGATGAAGTTTCAAGTCTGAAGTTTTCTGTAATTTTATTTATTAAAAAAAAAATCATCACTTGCCTCATAACAAATCGCTATCTTACTTACTTCTCTGCAGAAATGAAAGCAGCCATGAACTCAGAAACTGCACTGAGAAAAATAACGCACTGATCGGATTCATTCTTGAAGGATGGTTCAGTTAAATATTACACTATGTACATAGATTATCTTCTTATCTTTTAGCAAATAGTTTGCTAGTCAGTCTTGACTCTCACTAATCCCTCTCAATCTCAGATTTGCTGTATATTTCCAGTTAACAATTTTCAGCCCATTGTTTATTGCCAATATCTAAGATTTGATTACCATTGCATATAAATACCTGGAAAAAGAACTGTAATACTACAATAATTAGAAATACCTCACAATTTGCTTTAGGCAACATTTTGGCCACACTTGATGAAGTTTTTTTTTCATATTTTGCATTGTAATGAACCCTTGAACAAAAGCAGACCATAGCCATATTTTAGTTTACTTAGAAGAAAAATAGATTTATTGGGGGAAAGGTCTACTTGTAAAAACAGCTTAATCAGACACTCAGTTATTTAGCTAACAGAAGGAAAGGCTGAGTAGCTGAGAGTTTGGTAACAATAAGTGATGACATACATTAAGTTGTTCAACTCCCACCTTACAGCTACTGAAATATATTGCAGGCTGTGGGTGCTTGATCAATACAAGTATGCAAAGCAGCCTTTGGGTTTTAAACCTTTTTCGAGGTGTTTGAAATTTGCAGAAAATCAATGTGATAGCTATGATTAATTGCTGTCTTGCAACCCAGGTGAAGGAAATTTATATTGTTTGCAAGGTGTCCCCTCTAAGTGAAGGGAGAGAGCCTAACAGCACCAAACCTATGTGGTTTTCTATCATCACTTATTAAAAAAACCCAAAATAATATCAACAACAATTAAAAAAAAAACCCTCTAACCTACAATTGCATAATATGGGGAAGGAAGAAAAAGTTTACAAAATCAAGCCTTTTTCATCTCAATCTCAGTTCTCTCAGATTTCAGACATTCAAAACCTTCCTGAGATCATATTTCCATGCTGACTTAGAAGACACATAAGAGCTAAGGCACCCAAGTCATTAATTTATCCATTATCATTTGATTGTTCCTAATTTCCCACCTCTAACTTGAAGCTTTCTGGATGTTCTGATTTTTAGAGCAGAAGTTGCTTAGCTAAATTTACTGCAATAAACACAGATAATCAGAGGACAGATTAATTCCCAAAATTGACAATGATGTAGCACACTGTGGGACACAGCCAAACAGGGACCTGTCCTTATCCCTTTTATCCCTTTAATCCCTTTATCTAGACCACTTCCAAAACCATTCATTAAGACCTAATTAATTAATTAATTTTAAAAAACAAAAACAAATTTTAAAAAGCCCAACAACCAACTGAATTCTGAAAAGCAATCAAGATTCCTTAAAAATTTTGTGATTGTACTTATTAATTGGAACATCTTCTAGTACATTAAATATTTTGGGGGGAGGGGTTTAATAGTTTCTACATTGTCAACATGAGAATAAACATATCTTGACTTCAAAAAATGTGAAAATTGTTTGGGAACCCAAACAAATTATAAAGCATAGACCTGTGTAAAGAGGGAAATGAACAAGGGCATATTGCTGGCTTTAGTTCCAGAAATTGTAGCAATAAATATCAGAAACAAAAATTTAATTTATTGAACAATTATCTGTCTTTTGAAATGAATAAAAGAATGAACCAACTCAGAAAAGTGTTTTTCTAATCCCTATGTAAATAGCAATTGTTTTATTCTCCTTCCTCAGACAGTAACAGAGCTCCCAGGGCTGAGATTTCCCTTCAGCCAGCAGCTGAACTGGTTCTGGGCCATTTCCCAGCAGTGCAGGTTACTATGTCACACCTGTCAATTATCACGTTTCCCAGCTTGGGCTGCTGAGTGTTTCAGTAATATCATGATAGTGCACACACATGCTTCTGTGTGCAAATTGAAAACTTATACTTGCATCCTGAATGGCTTATTTTGGAGAAAGGAGTAAAAGATATTATTGAGGGAAAAGTAAATCATTCTCAGTTGCTTTCCTATCATGTAGCATCAAATCTACTTTCACAAAATGGTACCTATCCCTACAGACTCTAAGTACCCTGAAATTCAAAGATCTGATATGCAGAAGACATAACTTAAACACTATTTATCACACCTTTATTCTGTGATACAAAACAATATTTGACAGCATTGTTTCTTCTTTTTAGTATGTCGAGACCCAACATTCCTCTTGTGCCTGCGCTTAGTGTTGTGCCAAGCCATAAGGGGCACCTGAGCTACTCTGATATGAAGAGCTCTAAACACAGAATTTGTGGGCGGCTGCAGACCCTCACTGTGTGATGAGAGATGAAAACACTACCCTACTGGCTAGTAACACACACCTGGAGGAAGGGATGGAGCAAGGCTATACACAAATAAATAAAACTTCCAAGTAGCTTGAGGTTTTCTCTTGGCTTAAAACACTGATATATACACACAAATGAAGACTAGCACAACATCAACCATGTCCCCACAACACATGTTCTCAAGTTCCTTGAGAACTTCAGCCCCTTTTGGGCATGCCAGTGTCAAGTAGAAAAGGCCTTGGCTCTGTGTAAGCCCTGCTCAACAATACCAAAAACATCCCTGTATTTTCAACAATGTTTTCAGCACAAAACCAAAACATAGCCCCATACTTGCCACTGTGAAGAAAACTAAGTCTAACCCAGCCACTTGCCCTGCTGTTGTTCTCAGAGATGAGTTACTTTCATTTTATCCAGATCAGTTTGTGATACTCTCACTGCTATGAAATCCTGCTTTTGTGGCCCAGGGAAGAGACCAACCTAGCAGCCTTCCTTCCACCTTCAGTCACAAAAAGGAAGGGTGAAACCAAACTCAGTTGCCCACAAAAGAGAGAACAAGAACTGGCTGTGAACACCCTTGGGTTGTTTTTTTGTTATTATTATTTTCCTTTTTCTTTTGAGGGAAACTGATACAGTTTTGCCTTTTTTTTTTTTTTTCTCCTTCCCATCATATCTGAAACTACACCAGAGCAGGTGGGTGCCTGAAAGGAAGCTGTGACCCTGTGGGGAAGCCAGTGCCAGAGCAGGCTCTTGGCAGGGACCTGCAGACCCATGGAGAGGGGAGCCCACACTGGAACAGATTTCCTGACCCTGTCAGGGACCTACACTGGAGCAGCCTGTCCTTGAAGGACTGCACCTAGTGGAAGAATTACTCACGTTTGCAGCTGTTTTGTGGAGAATTGCTGCCTGTGGGACGAACTCACTCTGGAGAAGTTCATGGAGAACTGTCTCCTGTGGGA
>VWZN01006792.1:82129-122294 GCA_013396955.1 Regulus satrapa
AGAAGTAGAGCATGGGTAGATAGAGAGCGCAGGGAAGTTGTTTTTAAGGTATATTTTTCTCATTCCCCTGCTCTGGTTTTGATGGTAATAAATTCAATTAATATCTCCAAATTCAGTCTGATTTGCCCATGATGGTAATCAGTGAATTATCTCCCTGTCCTTCATCTCAGCTCATTAATCTTTCATTATGTTTTCTCCACCCTGTCCACTTGAGGAGGGGAGTGACAGAGAGGCTTTGTAGGCATCTGGCATCCAGACAAGGTCTATCCACCAGAGCTGTAGTAGATATTTGGAAGCCAAAAAGGGCTTAATATTTTAAGAAGGGAAAGTTAAGAAGGGTCTCCTTCCCGTTTTCCACATCTCACTGAGGCATAAAGGAAAATATAGAAGCCACACAAATGAAAAAATTTTGATTATATGTCTTTCCTAATGGGAAATAAGAGAAGAACGCAAAACATGAGTAATAGAAGCCTGAGCTCTGATGCTTTGGTAAAATCACTTTTATTTTGGATGGAACTGTGTTTCCTAAGTATACTGCTATTGGTCTTTTCCATGGCTTTGCTGATTTTGTAACCTTCTATGCAGACTTCAGCCAGCTATCTTGAGTAATATATTTTAAAAGTGACAATATCTATTCTCATAAAACATTATTAGAATGAAATTACACATTATTGAGCTCCTTTATCAGAAAAAAATATTTTAAAATAAAGTACATATTTTCTTTTAGGTTATGTTAGAAAAAAATGAGGTTTTTTTAATAAATTGATAAATTGGTATGGAGACTATAACTCTTTTCTCATGCTTCTAAGAAGGCCTCCCCTGAATACAGGAATAGGGTGTAAAATGAGCAAATACATTATCTTTCAAATGCAATACAGAATAATAATGTAGAGAAACACTTATATCTTATAATTATGTACTATTTAGAGTCCTTATTTAGGTAGAAAGACACAGTGAGGAGCTATAGATAGGAATGTTATTTTCAGTGTAAGATCTTAATTTCATTTCATTCATCTTCTCACTGATGTGATTTTGATCATCTCTCAGAATCCTGATTTGTTGGAGGTTTTTATATCATATATTCTTATCACAGTTGGATTTTTTTTTTTTTTTTTTTTAACTAAGATGATATTTACTATTCAAGCAGTCCGTAAACTTCCCAGGTCAATGTTATCAACTGAGAAGCTTCTGGGATTTTAAATATGGTCCCTATGGCAATAAATAGGTTTCAAAGTTGATTTTGATTTACAAGAATTAAAACAGATACTTATTTAATTCTACAAATTGATCACGACAGCTAAACTCTATAACATAGCATTTTGATGCTGTCCTATGACTCTCCTGAACAAAAAACTGGTCACATATCTTACCCCTTCTGAGATGTTAATGTCTTTGCTATATAATATTGCATTGAAATATAGCATTGTGCAGACCAGGGCAGAAAACAGCTTGGATTAAATGTCTAGGAAATTAAATCCCTTTGGATGACTGTCAGGACTAGTTCCATTATCCCAAGACACAAGCTGGTACATCATCATTTTTATACATAGTTAAATACCCTGACTCTGATTTCATTAATCATTCAGTTAGGGCTGCAAATTTACCAGGGAGAGGGCATTCCCTGTCTTCTCATGGAATGCTATTTCCTAAAATACTATAGATGTGTTACATAATATAAATGTCTGACATTTTAGCAATAATAATAGCGCTTGAATCAAAGGTGTTTTCCCCTCAGTTCCCCTTTAGCCTACACACATTTTCATTTCTGTTACTCCTACTCCTCTAACAGGCACAGCTTTTTTTTTTGAGTACTTCACCCCACTTCAATCACAGGTACCTCCAGGAGTACAAATCTTTACACCAAACACATGCCAAAGAATCATTTGTATTTCCTTATAAGCCAAGGAGGAAATATAAAAACAGTATCTACAGAATAATAAGCTGGATCAGCTTCCAAAAGATGATGCCAGGGAGATTAGAACTTCCTGCCTTGCAAAATGGATCCCTTTTCATAACACTGGAGACCCTGCCTGTCTCAAGCTAAGTCCATGATCACACCACAACCCCTCTGTAAAGTGACTAAGCACAAGTGGTCTACTCAGCGATACTGCCTCTTCCTTCAGCATAAAACAGCTCCAAAATTTTCCAGTTGAGTCATTTTCAGGCCCATATTTATAACACAAACTGTGATTCATTCCCAATTTGTCTCGTCTTGGATTTCATGCCAGGACCAACTGGAAGAGATATGCCCTTCCCCTCTTCCAGGATGTATTGCAAGGAGCTGGAAAGATTTTTGGTGCTCTGTTTAAGGACCATGCTAATACACAGTGCTGATACTGTGCTACTGTGGTGGCATTGTAATATTTTCCATTACTTGCAAATGGAATAACTTGCACACTATTTCAGGCATAATTTTAGAGCACAGACTTATTTTATTTTGCATCCTTTTTGGAAAAAAAAATAGAAACAAGTCATGTCTACACAATTAGGTCATTGCAGGTATAGGTCCTTTATAAGTAGAATCAGGCACTTCAATGTTTAAATACAAAGGGAAAAATAGTTAAGAGATAACTGGTGTCCTCTGTCAGGGTATTTTCTGAGATCTCATTCCTTATGGCCAAACTAACATCCAGACTTGGAAAGAAACAGTGAACTGTTAACTATATATAAGTTTTGGTGTAAATTTATTATTTTTAAACAATTTCCTGTAAAGGAAATTTGTGTAAAACCCAACTCTGTACTTTGACTAAGGTAATTTCTTGTGATTTTCAGGAAGCTAGATCCTGAAATTATGCTAAGATGCCAATCATAACAAAAATAGTTTCCTTTTAAAGAGAGATTTAAATTATACACACTGTTATCCCAGTCTGTATTTGCCATTATTAAGCAGAACATGACAGTTTTGTCCAAACTGGATGAAGAAACAGGTGTCATTGATAATCCCTGTATGCAGGTATGGAGTTATGGTTTAAGATGTGTCTGGATATTGAGACATACTATATTATTTTCTAATTCCCACTGAGATTTTCTCACTCTTCTTTTCTTGGCATTTAGTCCCCTTGATCAAGAGGAATTACTGATACACAAAATTAACTAATATATTGCAAATAAATTCTACCTAAACAATGTCACTATTTAGGAAAGCAAGGCAAACAGGATGTGGTCCTAGATGTCAGTACAATATCCTGGATTGTGCCTATCTTAACAGGGTAAGGCTTTTGAATGCAGTCACTAAAAGGAGCTCAGAGAAGTGAGGTATGAAAATGTGTCATTTTGCTATCGCTGGATGTACACACTAATAGCATTCTCCCTTGACCCTCTCTTTTTCCAGTTTACTGGATGTCCTCTCCCACTAAGTATAGATTTTTTTTTTCCATCCAGTTGTCTCCATCACCTTTTGAACATTTCCTTCTGTATCACCTAGCTCACCTATGTGTTTCTTGACTTTCTAATCCAATTATTTCTCATCTGCCATTCTTTTCTAAATCCTGGCACAATATAATCTTTTTTTCAGATTAATTTCCATGCTGTTACGTGAGGCTATTCCCATCCTCCAGCACCACAAAACGGGCCCTGTTCATGCAGCTTGGCAGTAGAACATTAGAACACCAGGAATTCATTCATGTTAAGAGTTAGATTAAATAAGGGAGTTTTTAAAAATAATTAATTAATTTTGGAAAGAAAAAGGCAATTTGCATATAAAACTTTCCTCACCAAATGTTATTAAGAGCATTGCATTCTAGCATCAGATATTTTTCTGACATAAACATGACTGTCAGTGCCTCAGTTGATAAGTAATTATATCAAACCTGCCAGGGTAAATAATTTTTATTCACAGAGAGTAATACTCAAGCAAGTTTTCTGCTTAAAGATTATGCAGAAACATTTTGTAAAACATCTTGTAGCAGTCCACACCAAACAAATCAGTGGTGGATCCCTGATTTTGATGTAAGAATTCTGCGGTCCCACTGAAGTCTCTCTTGGCCTGGACTGAGAGATGCTGGTTTTGCTGCAGATAAAGTCATACCCCTTTAATATAAACAAACACTTGAAGTAGTTGAATCTTACTAGTTTTAAAATGTCTGAGCTTTGTATATCCCCAGGGTCTCTCTGTTTGCATCTCCTTAAACAATACAAGCCATTATTAAGAACATGAATAATGCGGCATGCTATCATATTAGGATATAATTAAAAACAAGACAGCAAAGCCTCAAAGCTGTGCTGAACATGCCACACATATTGCAGTCTTCTGCATTTGTTCTGAATTAAAATCCTACTTCTTATTTGAAACCTTTCATCTGTGTTCCTCACACAGCAGCAAACAAATAGTGTCCATTTGAGAAAACATTCACTTTTGGCAGAACGGCTGATGGCAATCCCATCAGCATGGGATTGGGGGGAACCAACTAATGTGCTTCCCCAGGTAGCCTTTCTCTCTTGCTGTTGGGGAGGGCTTAGGGAGCCATGGGAGCAGGAAAACTTCTCTCCTCACAGAGCATCCTGTGATGTGGCCAGGCTGACTGCTCACCAAACACCCAGCCCCACCAGTCTGTCCCTTGGAGGCAGCATATCTACCCTTTCTTTTCCCAGGGTAGCAGCTTCCACTCCACAGCAGTCCCATGGGGGCCTCTCCCACAGCAAAAAACTGATTCTGCAGCTGTGATCATAGCCAGGACTTCCTCAGGACCATTAGGACTTTATAAAACTAAATTAAGGCACCCACACGTTCTTCCATGGAGCACTCCATTCTCAGAGCCAGCTTTCTCTCAGTAATCTATTTACCTGACTGCAAATATTATGTTAAAAGCCAAGAACACGTTGGCAGGTGACCTAATTTTACTCAGCTATCAGCTGACTCAGAGCCAGGAGTGATGCCAGGAAGCACAGCCTGCTGTAGGAGCCAGTGCTTTGTTATAGCTCCTCTTTTTCCCTTTCCCTGCTGCAGCAGCTGGTTGGCCCCACAGAAGAAAAACAAGCAGAGAGCTCTCAACCTGACTGAATCATCCACAAGTGGCCAGTGTGCTCTATCTGCTGAATTTAACTCACAATTCCTCTCTCTTCCACACCTTGAAGAATAACCAGGCTATCTGTCCTAAGCACTGCCCATAATGCCAACCTAAACATCTTCAGCTCCACAACCTCTTCAGATTTGCCAGACTGTGAAGAAATCACCACGACTTTGTGGTCTGGAAGAATGGAGGCCCCTGAGGACAAGAAGGAGCTCTGTAAAGTATTCAGAGAAGAACCTGGTGGCTGCATTTCTACAGCCAGGGGTCAGAGGAGTTCAGAGGCTTTGGGGATGAGCAGTAAAACTATTAGTTGTAGTCATTCCAGAAATATGTCTGGACAAGGTCTTCCCAGGCCTGCCCAGCACCATTTCTAAAGCCAGCTATGGACTCATACCAGACCTGAAATACTGCAAACCTGCTGAGCAAGGATGGCAGCTATAAACAGTGTAGGTGCTTTGGTGTCTAGCTTTGCTTTTGTGGTTTTGTCTGAAGAGGCAAGTGAGCTGGTGCAGTTCCAGCTAAAGTGGCTCAGCACACAAGCCTTTATAAAGCCAGTCTGAAGGCTAATCTTGCAAGATGTGGTGACCTATTGCTCTCTTGGGCAGGACTCAGAGCTGTTTAAAATGAAATATTGTTGGGGGGAGACATATGAGTAATACTGGGAACCCCCAAGAGAGGGGTTTCTAATGCTTGTCTTAATGGATTTTTCTATATTATTGCCCAGGCAGTGAAGCTGGGCAGTAGCTCTTGGTTGCCCCAAATACATCTAGAAGATCAGACTTCAGTCAGGAGCTTTGAGTGACTCCATGAGGAACATCAACAGTAACAAAGCCTTCCCCCACACACACCATGACCTCTATCAGTGATAATAAGCGCTTTGGTAGAGGGAAGTGGTTGGTTTGATTTGGGGGGCTGGATTGTCTTCTTCTTCAGCCATCAAAGCATTAGACTTCTCAGGAATAAAATACATGGTAAACTGCTGAATTTGTTTTGTCTCCTGACACTGTCCTTAGCATGACCTGCAGCTCAGAAGATTTCAGATCTGTCAACCTGCCAACCTGTGCCATGGCCTTACCTTACAAAGCAGAGATGCCACAGCCACAGCAGTATATTCTCACCCAAGGGTCCAGTAAAGACATGCCAGGTTGCCCATTCAAGCAGACAGCAAAGCCTGGTTTCAGATATGACTTTCAGATGTGGGTAGAGCCACATTGAGACCGAGCAGTAAAAACTGACAACATAAGCTCACGACAAAGCTTTCTCCAAAGTCTACAGTGCTGCTATGGAGACCATCCTTGAAGCCTTGAAGCTCAGTGCCTCTTTTGCAGAGCTTTCAAGTTTTACCACGAGGAAGAAAAGTGATCTTTAAATTTTGTCTTATTGCCTGATCTATTGCTTTATATCTTGTTCCTGCCTCACCAGGGCAACAACTTCTTATTATCTGTATTGGTTCAGCTAATTATTCCATTAATGATTCAGCTAATATAGTTTAATGCAGGAAGTGTAGATGTCACATCATGAAACAATTATTTATGTATTCTAGACCTTTACCATAATCCACCTTGAGATGCGTTAATTTATTTCTCCCCTGGTGTTTATAAGGCATGACATCCTGCAAGCAACTAATTCTGGATCTCCGTTCTCTTTGAGATTTAATCAGCATTTGAGACTTACATCTGGTATTATGCCAGGATAACTAGAAAGCAAGAACAAGCAAGCCATCCAACATTTGGCAGTTCCTTTGAAACAAGCAGAATTTTAAAAGTTGATGTGAAACCCATAAAAACCCTTCAAAAACTAGCACTTCTTTCTCACTTTAAAAAGAAAAAAAACCAAACCAAATTAAAAGATAAACCTCTTGCTTATACAAGCTTGATTGAAATAGTACTTAAAAATTCATTAAAGAACCTGCACAATTATATTCTAGTTTCTCTCAAATAAAAGGAGAGCTAAGTAAATCTAATTGCTCTCAGTAGCACAATGTAACTGTGGGTCAGTGTGATCTGGATAGCTTAAAATACAGATCCAGGGAAAACACAAGAAGTTATTCCCTTGGCTGAGAAAAAGAGCTTTTCATCTTACATCTCCAGGTAACCAAGGCCATGTAAGTGTTGTGGATAATGTGGTAGAGAGACTGACTTCATTATTCATGTTTTCTTATCTTTTTTATTAGTCACCTTAATTAACACCAAGTTGAATAGCACCTTCAACTGAAATCCATGTATGATTCAATTCAATTATTTATGAGACAATTGCTAATTAAAGAATACAGTTCATTTAGCAATAGACACATGTAGGGAGAGGTTGCTACTATTTTTCAGTGAAGGGTTCTCTTAAATTTTAAGGACAAACCAAATGAAAGTGAAAAACAAGAAGAAACATTGGGGAAGAGACATGACTTAGACAAAAATGTTCCAAGTGAAGCCAAGCAACAGTGAGTACAGATTTTGTATTATTCTCTGGTTGAGCTTCTACTAGCAGGACTGGCCTTCATACTCCAGCCTTAAATCATTAGTTCGTTTACCTGGCAGTAGAGAAAGCTCACAGACCCATTCTGCTTCTTTGAACCGTGACACAAAAACTGTTAATTAACAGGCCTCCTAGTTAGATCTTCCCATATTTGTACCTGCAGCTCCAGCTTTGATCTAGCTACATGACCTACCCCATTACATGTCTTGGTTCACTTTATCCCCCTTGGGAATAAAGCTAAAAAGGGCAGAGGTAGAGAGGAACCCTCAAGAGGATCATGTTGACATACAAAAAGAGACAAAAAGGCTCAAGTGTGGAAGATGTGAAGGAGAGGCTGGAAGAGTCCAAACATTTTTTAAACTTTAGGCATTAGAGAGGCCATGTGAGGAAGAGGGAAAACAGATGGTGATATCTGGGTTAAGAATAATGGCAGTGGCAAGGACACAGCTCTGTGGAGGAGAGAAGGAGAAGGAGGAGAAAAATCCCACTAGATTTTTCCACCATGCGCAGGATGCCAAGTTGTCCTAGTGGAGGGAGAGGGAGAATACTGAATCATCAAAGAGGAAAGCAAAACAGATCAAGAAACAGGCACAGGAGGAGACAAGAAAGTTAAAAGCTGTGATTGAGGTGGGGGCTGTTGTATGAGTAAGTGATTGGTTTGGAAAAAAAAAAAACCACACAAAAAAAAAGAAAAAAAAACCCAAAAAAACAGTAAAGATAGAGCCCTCTGCAACCAGGAGAGGATCCCCCCACCTGCAAGGGAGCAGAGATTTAACTCAAAGCTTCCCAATGAGCTCTTCTGTTCTGCAGTGTAAGCTTTCCTATGAAGTAGAAGGCATTTGATCTCCACATAAAAGCTTCACCTAAGTCTGATAGTTACAGTTCTGGATAATTATGTCTCAGACAGCTGGCTAAGAAAAAATAAGTAGATTTGGTATAAGCAGGAAAACAAAAGAGGGCCTGTAAGTGTGCTCTACTTGCTTATCTGTTCCAGGTAATATACTAAGGAACAGGACTTCAGTGGATCTTTTCAAGATCCATTTTAAGGGAGTAAGCACTAAAATATCAGCAGTACAATCAGGGTATTATACAACTGCAACATAAAAGTTTTAGACACAGACAAAAATCACACAAAGTGCTATTTTACTGTGCAGATGTAACTGGTCAGATGCACTAGGGCATGACAGTCGATGACAGTAATCAAGGCTCACTGAAAGCAATTACAGTTTACAGGATAAGAAAATATGCAAAAGCACATTTAAACCTGAGCCAAATTCAGCATGAAGCAGAAAGCCTTTTCCAGTTATCCTATGCAAAGAACAGAATAAATAAGTCAGCACTCAGGAGCACAGAAACTTTTCATTTTGTTTCCAAAAAACCCTCAGCAGAACCCAACCGTTTTCCAAAACAGGAATTTAATGCTAATTACCAGTGTGAAAGTGAGACTACAAAGTAGGTACTTTATTCCTATAAGCAATCTAATATGCCACCAGACTCTTCTTTTAAACTGGATTTACCTGGCTCAGTGTGAAACAACACATACATTTCATTACTTGCTGTGCTTTATTTGCATATCAACACAGCCATGAACCAGACTACAATGTTGGCCCACTTCATTCCAGCACCTGCCCAAACCTCTGCAGCCAACCCTTCTGCATTCTATCACTTGCTAAAACACCAAATGCACAGGCACACCAGCCAGAGGGGAGCTGACAGAGCTACAGGTATTGGGGTTCTTTGTTTGTTAGCACAATGCAAACACCCAACATGTGAGACTCAATCAGGTTTGCAAATCCTCTCTTCTCACCCACCTCTGGGTCAGATGTGTCTGTCCCAAATAGTATTCCCTAGATAATATATCAAACATAACCCTTTTTTCTTTAAGGGGCAGAAAATTGTTTTTCCAACTCCAATGCATTTCTTCAAATAGAAACTGGAGCTGATCTATTCCTTCATAGTTACAAAAGTAAAGTCTTTCCTAACCTTAAAATTCACCAAGGATTTATTTTAATAAATGGCTATTTTAAGGTATAATACTTGGTCAAAATAGCTATCTTGATCTAACAAACACCTTTTAAAAGCTTGGATAAAAACAAAAACCAAATTTACTTCTTACTGAAATGGCTTGTTTGAAGTCTTGATTCCCCTCTATGGTTTCAGAAGGTTATTATCCTCACTTTGTTTTAATTAGAGCTTGAAACCAGCACTATTTATGCTGAGCAAGCTGGGTCTGGTCCAGCTGGGCCACATTTAGCACACAGGTTGTTCCCATTTCACTGGGGTAGGCAGTATTGTCATGCCTGCTGGGCTGGAAGAAGGGATCAGGGATCTGCTGCAGCCTGAGAAAGAGAAGGCAATGACAGCTCCTTGCCTGCCCATTCTTTTCACTGCTCAGCCTCATTTGCAGCAGCAGCTAGCAGCTTTGGGCTAGAGCCTTGCTGTCCATGTTCCTCTGAGGATGGTTGCTGCAGCTGTTAACTCTGGGGGGCTGAGCAGGGAAAATTAGCAGCAGTGGAATAGCAAATCTACAGCATCTCAGATGATAATATGGGTCTGTGTGCTCTTCTGCCAAGGATGAGACAAAAATCAGACATCCTGCAAGGGAGGTATTGCAAATCCCTCTGAAGGTCCTGCAGCAAAACCTATAGGAACTGAAACACTTCATACCTTTACATCCTGTGTTCCTGCATCAGGCCATGAGCATTCCCTGAAATCACCACTCTGCCTGCAGCAACAAAGTTCTGGGACCATCTGGGACTACTTGCAACCCCTTTTACTCCAAACTCCAGGCTAAACACAGTATAAAACAGCTTCTCTATCCTCCAAATATACTGAATACACCAAACACCTCCAGAAACCATCCCCAGAAGTATCAGCCTGTCTGCTCTCCAGCAGTGTAAGTCTTCTTCATCTTAATCCTGCCCTGCAAGTGTTCATGTGTTCATGCCTATGGAAATTGTGTGTTGTGTAGATTACACAAAATTGCCTGAGGGGAGACCTCTGTGAAGTACAGCAAGATTGTCTAAGTATTAGTGGTAAATCTTCTGTAGCACACTTTGCTCTACCCATTTTTTTTTAAGTGACTAGAATCCTCTGAGAATTTAAAAAGGACATGGAAAGCATAACCTTATGAGCATTTTCACTTACACTGTTGCAATTTAATAGTGTATTAAATGATACTAATAAATGTGGTGAAGCAGTCTCAGTTTTCCTATGTTCCTTTTTACCATGTTCTGCAGTCTTCCCACTGCAGGCTGTGAACTCTTTGGCTCTTACAGAGTAATCATGAACAGGTTGAACTGGCATTTGAATAGGAAATCCACAGGGATACCGTAGTAGTAATTTCGATTATTCAATTATGGAAAGAACACTTTTCTCTTTGTATTTGCAAGAATTCTTCCACATACCTTGAGAGACAGATAAATCTTTCTTGGATAAAGATTATCAAGAAGCTGTAGGCCAATGTTTTAAATTTTGTGGCTCAACTTTCTTTTCCTGTGGAAGTGCACAGCTCTCTGTAATGAATGGAAACCTAAAAGACAAGAAGCTTGCTAAGTCAGCTTCATAGTTATGTTATCATTCCATAAAAACAAAGGTATGTCTGGACTGAACATTCCCCAAAAAAATCCCCATTTCAAGCCACTTGTGTTTGTCAGCCTTCTTTTCAATCTTGGCACCTCATTCAAATCCAGCTGCTGAAGACTACTCAAAAACATAAGCTTCAGGAGCTGTCAATAAAATCCTAGGTTCTTTTCCCTCATCATGTGTATTATGGGATAGGATAAGATTGTTAAGTCAAATTAAATCCCTGCCATGTATTTCCCAAAGTAGATCCCCACCATATGCTGCCTTTCAACCATCAGGACTGCCTACAATTTCTGAGAGTTCAGAATCAAAAGCATCAGAAGGAGGAAAAATGCAGATCCCAAATGGCTCCCCTGTTCAAGGCTTCTGTTCACCTGATGGAAATGTGCAGAGACAGAAGGTAGGTTAAAAGTATTGGGCTGTTTCTACTCTCTTCCCTGGGGTTACCTGGCTACCAGGATGGGCCTCTGAACAAGTCATAACTCTGCCAATTGGCTTCCTCATCGCTTGAGAATGTAACTGTAGTTTACACTAGCTCTTTATAGCAGGCCAGAAGGTAGAACTAAACTCTAATGCAGATATATTGGTCATAGTCTTTTTCACAAAGCTCAAACTCCTACACCAGTAACTAAGATAAAGGAATAAAGTAGGTGCCACAATGGAAGTCAAGAATCTACCAGGTAGATTGTGTCTTTCAGGATTGCTTTATTCTAAAAGAGCAGAGCAAAATCAGAACCAGCAGAATAGAGAATGAGAACCTGTTAATCTCAAATATGAATAGAGAATATTCAGGAAAAAAAGCGATGCAAATGCAAAGGATTTATTTGGCTGGGTTTGGTACTGTGCTGAATAAAAATAAAATTCTTACACTCATGCATCACTGAAATGAACAATCACTGTCAATTAGTACTTGTATTCAATATTTAGTGACATTATTTTAGAGTACTCTCAATCTTCAACATTACTACTAGTGTTATTTTGTTTAATGTATACAGCATCTCATTCAAATTCTGCCAGTTCTGTTAAGTGCTTTTCATGAGTTATTGATGCTCCATTGTTTTGCATGTACTTCATTCTTCACCATCAGTGACAAGATTTTTAATCTTTATACAGAAGAAACCAGGCTCAAGCAAGAATTACCTGTCAAGAATGCTTATGGCTTTGTGGTTAGCTCTCTCCTGAGTGTGATTTAATCGATGCTGTGCTGCCTGACAACATACAAGATTCACTAACATAATAAAGTCTAGATGTTAACCATTTGAGACCATCAAAAAGAGAGGTAGAGACAATAGGGGATTTGCAACAGCACAAAAACCAAGTCATCTGGGACATCCAAGTTTCTTCTTGAGCAAGTGGTTTGAAGTGGGTTTTATTTAAATGGGGCAACTGCATGTTTGCAATTTAGTGCTGCTTGATTTTTCATGTTGTTGTTGTACAGACTGTGGACAGCAATAACAAAGACGTCCAAGTGCAGTTCTGTCACTGGGCCTTATTTTTATGTGAAGATCAGTTGAAGTTTTTTGGGCAGTCTTTGCCCTCACTGTTGAGCAAACATGTCACTTGCTGTAACATACATTTACCTGGTACAAAGTGCACTGATGCCACCAAACCACATACAACCTAGAAGACAACACTTTGACACCATTCCAATACATATTTCAGGACAGTAGGAGGGCTACTAACATGCAGCCATGATACAAAGAGAGGTGGGATATTCTAGTGATGAAGGATAGGTGATTGGGTGACCTTCTGCAGGGCTTATGGAATAATCTTCCAGACTTTTATTCTGCTCCAGTGAATAAGCACTCATCCCAGGGTCTATCCCTGAAAGCTACATGCCTCCTCTCCTGTCAGTCTGCTCCACCTGGTGACAGGTCCACGCTTTCCCTAACACACTGGTGCCGACCTTGCTAAGTCAGCTGGAACACATCAGATGTTTAAGTCCATTCTAAATCAGTCCACTAGCTCTCCTTTATCCACCACATTAGATTTAAACTGTCTGCTCTCACCTTTAGTGCCCCGCATAACTGCATGCTTTCTGTGTATAGAGGTTTGCTCTCTCCACTTAACAGTGACATCAGTCTTGATGTCCCACTTACCTGCCTCTCCATTAAGCTTTTCCGACTCACGCTGCCTGGTTTGTGAGATGCAATGCTGATTCTGGTTCACAGAATTTGAACTTTTCGTTCAAATCCCTCCTTTTGAGTTCATTCTGGTGGTGCCTACAATTAGTGGCTCACTGATCATAATTATTTTAAAGAAACTATTTAGTTAAGCAATCGAGGTGTTTACAAGCCCCAACAGCTTAACAGCTTGATCTTACTGCTGTAATGTGTGAGGTAGTTCCTCACTCCATCTCCTCCTGCTGTTTATTACTCTCTTTTTAATCTAAAGTCAGATAGTAAATTCCTGAGGGAAGCGATTATATCTTTCTTTTGTTCAGTGCAATGCCTGTCATGTTTTAGGATGCAATAAAATATAGCACAGAATGTGCACGAACTGATACCTGTAACTCAACATAGACTCAAACCCATTAATACCATTAAGAAAAAGTAAGTCTTAAAACCCAAATGTCACTGTGTGTTTTCAGCGACCAATAAAAACAGCAGAAATCCTTAATAGGATAACCATCTTAGGTGAAAGGCTTCATTTACAAGTCACCTTAAAAAAAGCAATGCCACACTTCAGTAAAATGGAGAAAACATTCAAGCAAATAGTTCTACAGAGGTGCTTAAAACTCAGTAGACTGAGTGAATGAGAATGGCCTATTTCAGTCTATGTAAGCAGGCAAGAATGTCTGTCTAGAAACAGTTTTCCAGGACATAGTTGTCACATGCTTCAGATGAATGTTGTGCTTGCTTCTAGTACAGCTGAAGTCTATGACTTAATCTTATCTGTTTAACATCCAAGATTCCAGGTTTAGATTTTTGGCAGCAAGCATATGCTCCCCCTGTGGCAACTGCATAATAACATTATAGAGTTAAAAAAACCCAGATCCTTTAAGGCTCAATTACCTCATGAAACTATTTTAAAATTCAGGGTGAACAAAACTGCAGTATTTCAGTTTACAAGCATCATTTTAGTTTACAGCTGTTTTAAAGGACCCATTCTAATGTTTTATGTCTCTCACCACCTGCAGAACTGAATGAAAATACTTATTCTATTTGATAGAGGGCTACTAGAACCAAAAGAGTGGAGCTAAGTGAGAAAGAATAAGGTATTTTAAATCAAAGATAAGAGTCAAGAAAGCTTACAACACTCTGCAACACTGAAGCTAGGTTAAAAATCTTACAGGACCAGAATAAAAACAACCTACAGGCAAGCAGGACTCTAAAATTGTCTATTCCCTAAATTAATATTTATATTAATACTTATAACCCTGATAAAACCAAATCAGGTTTTTAATAATTTTAATTACTGTTTCTGAACACTGTATGTTTATAAAAGAATGGTTCTCTTTAACCTGTGGAGTTAATTCATCTGCATTCTAAATTCTTTGGGTAGGAACTCTCAGTGATTATTAATACCAGCTGGAGCCTCCATTGTAATATAAAATAAAGAAAAAAATGGGATATATTATAAAGAATAAGCCAGACCTTGAAAGAGCACTTATTGGGGCCAGGAAAGACATCCTCCTCCCCGAAATAGCAAAGACTAAAGAGAAAAGCTATGAACCACAAAATCAAAAAAAAAAAAAAAAAAAAAAGCAAAGGAAGAAGTAAAAAAAAAAAAGGGGNAAGGCAAGTGAAGCAGTTAAAAGAACAAGGTGAGGGTTGCAGGAGGGGAATAGTGGAGAGTGAAGGGAGGAAAGATGATGGAGTTGAAAGGAATCAGTCTCTTTGGTTTGAGGTTAACCAAAGGGTTAACCAAAGGAATTATATTACCACTGGAGGAAAGGGAGTTGAAGATTTAAATAAATGTCCCGGTCTGGGACACCAAGCAGAAACCCAAGGCAGTGCCAGCTTTTCTGCAGAAGAGTTGTAGGGTTCAGTGAGCAATGCCCAAATGAGCTCTGGATGCAGGAGAAAATTAGGAATGGAAAGAGCAGGTCTCCCTCCTCACCTTTCTCCTTGTGAGCAGTTAAGGGATGCTAAAAGGTACTGCACACTAGCTTTGTTCTGACAGCACAGCAGGTACAGGTGTTGCCCTTCACACCAGAAAGTTCATGCTGCTATACTAATGTTTATTAACTGCAGCTCATACCAGAGGGGCCAATTCTCTTACAAAGTGGGCAGGCAAGTGTCCATGTCCTTTTGTCCTCTGCAAAGATGGCCCCGAGGTAGCATGTGTGGTTTCACACCAGGGTACCTATTTACTAGGAACCAATGTGAGGCCATATATACACTTCATTCAGAACAGCTGTCTGGCTGCAAGGCTTTCAGCAGAGCTGGGAAAATGATGGGCAGGGGGGAGGGAAATTCTCTATGAATTATGGAGCTGGTCAAACGCCAGAAAAACTGGTCTGTCAAATAAATGATTTGAGGAAAACCAGCCACATTCACTGAACAGTGAAGAGTTTCTTCACGTTAGAGCATATCCATCTACATTTTCAAGCTGGTTCTGAACCAGACATAATTTCCATTCCTTCATGTCTCTTCATGGCAGGCACTGATAATCTTTTCATAAATAGTTTTAGACCAAGAATTATTATGTGAAGAAATGTATGAATAACTTTGAATTACAAGTAAGTTAAAGAGTTTCACAGTCTGTCCATGAACTATGTACTAGTGAGGAAAAGCAGCTATCTTCACTGAATAAATAATTTGTTCAAAATTACTTGCTTAGTCCAGACTCACAGACTTAATAATTTGGCATGGATTCAAGACAGTAATTAAGTGAAAAATTGTTTCCTGAAACCCATCCAGCAAGAAAGGTCAATTTTCACAAACCTTATATGTATTTGGTTACTCTAGGTAAAACATAATTTTTTGGAACTAGCTCATCAGCACCCCAGGTCTGAGCAGTGATGCCTGCCTGCATCTGCAGACAGTCCGGATCATTAACTTTACGGAACGTGAAGCGCACCATGAATGTCAATAGCGTGTGAACAAAGTGCTCTCAGGATCCTGTCAACAGCCCCTCAGGACCAGCGTGGAGGTGACAGGCACAGCGGCAGGTCCCAGCCAGTCACTCCAGAGAGAGTAAGGACTGGAAGGCTTATCTACAACTTCCCCTCCTTCCAGGTGCCTTTCTCCAGGGAAAAGCCTGCTGCTACAGCAGAGACCTGTGAAAGTAGCCCCTTGCTACTCCTGCTTTACGAAAGTGAAGAGGGTCTCCCTTGCCCCTGTTGTGCCAGATTGGAGCAAGGCCATGGTATGGCTGTCCATAGTAAGAGTTCTATTTTGTTCCTGAAGCTCATTTCTTTTGGCTGCTATGCCAGCTTAGGTAATTCTTGCTTCTTGTTTCTTTAGCAGTGTTCCAATAGTGCATGCAAAGATCTGTCTGGCTGTATGGCGAATCAGATCATGGACTGACCAGGAACAAATATAACCTTGTAAATAAAAGTTATTTTGAACAAAGAGGGGAGGGAATTTGGCAAAAGAGCTTTCAGTTACCAATAGCTCACTGCCTGGCTTCTGGAGTTAGCAAGAAATCAGTGCCTACAAAATTTCTCAGTGCCCACTGAAAATGCTTGGGTGCAAAGCTATGCTCAAATGCACAAAGACAGGGGCAGAGGTCCTTCAGTCACTCATTATTCACCTCAACTTACTATGGAACCTTACATCTATGCTGGATATATAGTTTTTTGACTGAATTTTGTTGAAGTGTGTTTGACTGGGTTTTCTTTTTATTTATTTATTGTTCACCATTTAGTGATATGTTTGCTCAACCATTTAAGAAGGTTTCTTAAAGGATGTTTTTATTTACATATGATCTGTAAAATATTTGGGACAGCTATGCTGAAATGATTTGAGGTAAAGTGATAAGAAAATCAAGTATGTGGTTGACAGCTGGGAAAGAAGAACAATGGTACATTTTAGAAAAAACAGTATTAATGTACAGTACTTTTATTGTACACTGTAAATACTTAAACACTTCATTAAGCCTACTTCTATTTAAACCAAGGAAGCTACACCCCTGCAGAAAGCAAAAGGATACATAGGAAGGTGATGGATTAGATCTAAACTGATGTGTAGTAGACATATAACACTTTAATAGATATACCTGAACAAGAGCTATGAGTGGAAAAATAATATTAACATCAGAAAGATAAACACTGCACTAATTAACTCCAGTTTTAGATTATCCCTAGATATATCTCATAAAGAGACAGTGGGATTTCCCAAATCTCAGAAATATAAAATGGCCTCTGCAGCATTTAAAAAGGAGATTACACTCTACAGCCTTTTTGTTGTTTGGTTTTGGGTTTTTTTAAGGTTGTACAAGTAGCAAAGAGACCTGCTAATAATTATGCAAATTATTTGACTCAGTATGAACTTCTTTGTTTAATGTGTACCATGCTGCTATGCATATGATAATGTTTAACATTAAGGTGTTGAAGCACTAGAGGAAAATCTTATTCCTAATAAATTTTAATACTGCCATTCATTATTTATTTATTTATTATTATTAATCTTTTTTTATAAAGAAAAAAAAGTAAGTACACCTTCCACCAGAGCAGTTTGCTCAGAACACCATCCAACCTGGCCTTGAAACACTTCCAGGGATGGGGCAAGCACAGCTTGTCTGGGCAACCTGCTCCAGGGCCTCACCATCCTCACAGTACAGAATTTCCTCCTAATATCCAATCTAAATCTACCTTATATGCATTTGCCCTGAGCTACCATCCAGATGTCATCAAAATAAGTTTGTGGAAAGTGCTTGTTGCCCTTATCACCTGTAGGAAGGCTACAGTGCAATTCCTCTTACCCTGCTCCTCATACACCAATCACAAATGTGGCCCTGGAGGCTGAGGGGTAGGACAGTAGAAGAAGGCAATCATGTATAAACCAGCTACAGGGTAAAAAATAAAAAGAAACAGCAGAGAACAGGAAGATTTACCACTCTCAATTCCAATATAACTTCACTATGTACCAAGTGTTCTTGCCAGTGCCACAGAGCACGACCAATTAACAGAATATTTTAAAGACCTCTGCACTGTTTCTACAAACCATCACTTGTAGGATGCAGGTACCTTTTCTCCAAGACTCATCTCCCCTATATCTGTGAGTCATTTCTGCACGAGGTAGTTCCATTCCAGGTGTAATAGCAGCACAGGACTATTCTCTGCCAGGTCTCTTTCCACAGTCTGTAACTACGTTACCAGCTATTGACTTATGTCATCTCTGAGCTATGTCATAAATGTATAGGCAGGAGATAAAAACCCCTCAGCTGAAAAAAATCCCTTGCAAAACTCCACCTTTTTCATGTAAAAAAATATGCGCATTTTTAATATAATCAGAATAAAGATATCACAATCCCTCAGGTTGGTATGTAGTTTTCAACAGCATGAAAGAAGAATTATTGCAAAACTTCTAGATCTTTCTGGAAGAACTAGTAGGCATCTCAAGGTAGGGAAGGTGAAAACCTCTGAACCAGCCAGTTGAAAACCTACAGTGACCCCTGAGAACTCAAAAGATACTCTGAACTCCTGGCTGGAATGAGTTCCAAATTTTCATAGGTTTTTTGTTTTGTTTTGTTTGGGTTTTTTTGTTTGTTTGTTTGTTTTTTGTTTTTGTTTTTGTTTTTTAATAATTGTGTTGGAATAGCAGCCTCCTCAAATCAAAGTCATGGATACTGACTGGACTCCAGGAAAGGTCAATTTTTCCAAACCCTGATATAGGATTATGTCAATGAAACCCTAACTTCTTTCTATAGTTTCTGTCTGTCATGTAAAACAGCCTTCAGTGAGGATGTACTCTAAATCACCCCAGCAATTAGGGGGTGATTTGAACAGATGAGAACCAGAGCTAAGTGAAAGACACTGCAAAAGAAGAAGCAGATTTTTGTCTACAAACTTAGATTTAAACTTTGATTTAACCTTAAACCCAAATCCTCCTTAACAGGCCTAAGGCAGCAGCAGCAGTGATGCAACTTGCTACCCCCAAGCATTCAAAAATAGTGAGGCAAAAATCACTACTTTGGCTTGAAAAGCCTGACACTGAGGGGTGAGTGCTTTTGCTAAGAATTCTGAAACTACAGGATTCAGTTTTTAAAATTTTTTTACATGGTTTATGTAAACCTGAGATTCTCCCTATGGTCTCAGAACATCTGGATATGACTATTTCAGGAGAGCCTTCCACATCACTAAAAATACTAATATGCAGACTGCCAGCAGAAATCTTCTTTTGGGGCTGCAGGGAACTCAGTTCAGAGACAGGAATTCATGGCAGGAATTCCTGTAGGCAGGAGAGGAAAAGAAGTGACGAGAGGTGGAGCTCCTCTTAGCACCTCCTAGAAAAGCACACACTTCATTTTATTATTGCCTGTGGGACAAAGGATGGTTATCCTACTGTGTGTCCTCACTTTGTGCATTTTCCATCAATTTGTCATTCTGGCTTGAAAAGCTTCCATGTATCAAATCTGGATAAACCAAGCACATACAATTTAGATGGCAAAAATATTTATTTTCTGATTTACAACTCAAACAGATATCACTAGACTAAGGTGACTAGAAGGCGGAGAGAGTTGAGATAAAGATGGGCTGGGTAAAGATTTATAATGATAATGGAAATGGATATTAAGAGCATTACATATGCAAATACAATAACGATGTGCTGAATCACATTTGGTTGTATTTTCTGTCCCTGTCCTCATGACTGATTCCTACTGTGGGTCAGCATCTGCAACAAGAGTCTCCTGAAAGATGTTTGGCAACAGCCACTGTCTGATTTGTTCTGCTTTAAAATAAAAGTTTCTGACAAAATCATTATTCTTCAGTTTCTATTAGCATTTTAAAAAGTACCTCCTCAAAACAGATTTATTTGCTATTGCAGGTTAAAACTGACATGGCACTTGGTCAGTGTAAGAAACTCAAATCTGTGTGTGTGCAGGTGAAAGCAGTGAAGGAGGGAGCAGCTCTTCTGGGGGGCTGAGTCATCTGCTTCTAGGTAGGATTTGATATTTTGGAATCAACTTCCCCTGTCAGCTGTTGGCAGAGTTCTCTAAGTGTATGAGGCATGTGGCACAGTGGAGGTGGCCAAGGGGCACACCCCTGAGCTGTCAGCAGAGGAATCCACATAAGGCCAGGCAGGGAGTGCTCAGTGGTGGGTAAGTTGTCTTGACTGGACACGACTGGGGATGATTCTCTGGAATGACAGAGTGGAAGCTTGGCACTGCCACTGCTGGCCTAAGAAACTGGGGAAGCTTGGGGCTGCCAGTGCTGTGGTGTCACAGAGGGTGAAGGCTGGGGATGCTGTGCTCCTGTTGTGCATGTATGAGCTCTACCAGAGCTGGGAGGTGACACAGTGGCAGAGACAAAGGGTAGGAATTGCAGAAAGTAGTGAGGTGGGAGAGAGGCAGCTCGATGATGGAGTGCAGATTGTAGGCCCTTGCAGGAAGGCCAAGATGGAAGAGTGTGCATCCCTGGAGAGATGTCCAAAGGCCGGTGGAGCTTGTAGAGGGTGGAGGCGGTGAGCACTGTCTGGTAGTGCTCAGTTCAGTTTTTCAGTGCATAAAACTCCCATGGAGTTGGCTCAGACACACTCATTTCTTCAGTGCCTCAAGAGCTGTTTTCTCTGAAAGAGAGATGAGAGGGGACAAAAGCAAGAAGTGGACGCACACTGGTTTCCTACTGACCTCCTAGGACGTATCTTAATTTTCTACTTCTTTCTGTACATTTCTCCTTCCCTCCAGCCCTAGAAAGCATGAGAAAGTAAGAGGCAAGGTACAGCTTTTGGGTGAGAGTATTCTGGTATGTGTTAGGAGACCTACACACACTGCTGAGCACAGTGCCTTCCACGGGTCAGCTGAAGTCCTTACCACCTAAGAGAAGCCCACAGGAGAACAAATCTCTGTATTATATCCTAAAATAACCCAGAGTACTGCTTTTCAGGGGATTTCAGGACAAGGCAATCAGTCCTATTATTATTTTACTGCCATGAGGGAGCTCTCTTCGTATGCATATGGTGATAGAGCAATAATCTACAGTGTACATCCTTATCATCACTTGTGAGTCATATAAAACTCCTCCATTATCATACACCATAAAAAGATTAAGCCACATGTACATTTTAAAAGGTAATTATGACATTTAAAGAAATGAAACCACATTATGAATTGTATCAGTACATTATTTGGCACAAGAGGCGGCACCAATTTTTTTTTTCTATTAAAGCAGTTTTTCATAATTCCTACTTTCTTAGAAAATAAAAGCCTAAAGTCAAGCACAGCTGCTGAAAAGCATTAAAGAAACCTGTATCTGCAATGAAGAACAAAAGCAGAAGGAAAGGTGGCAGCTAGCCACAGAAAAGTGCAGATGAGATAGGGAAAGCAGTAACAAGAGAGGCATTAAATAGTAGGAGATGGCAAAGATTTACAAATTAGTTACTTGTTGCCATTCATTGCCATCTATATCTACATCAGGGAAAAGTGATGTTTAGAAGATTCATAGTTTTGAAACTGTCAGAACACTATGATAATATCAAAGCTGATCACCAAAATCTCCAGTTTGGCTTACACACACATTACTTACAGGATCTGGTTACATCTAAATAAATGTGCATTTGGAAACAGTCATTCTTGTGGTTGGCTGCTTTCTCAAAGGCATATGTACAGTCTGTTATTAATCTCTGAAAATCAACTTTGTTCCTTACAAACACAAATTCATGTACTACTTTTTAGATTTCCAAGTTCTTATATAATAAAATGCATCCTTTCAATCAAGGCAATGCAAGCTGACATGTGCTTTTCCTTTGTGAAGCAGATGTTTTAATTGTTAGATAAGCTCCTAATAGTTTGCTTTCTTTTAAAGGAAAGCGAAAGTATATGAATGACCTCTCCCTCCCCACGGCTTTCAGAGCAGCTACTTTTCTTGAAGATTAGGAGTCTCTTGGACTCCAGCCCCAGCTTTTCTTGTATCTGCAAACTACAGTCTGAATTAGTTTTCTCCTTTAACAAAAACTCCTGCTGTGTTGAGAATCTCTTAATTACTTTTCAAGCTTCTCCTGTTATTGTGAAACTCTGAAAATCTAATTACTGTGCTAATAAAGTGAGTGAATGCCATTTTTTTTCTATTTCATTTGAAGACTTCAAAATGCAAAGATACACAAAGTCACAGCAAGATTGCATTAATATAAATATATGACTAGTGTCAAATGAGAACCTTATGTGAATAAAATGTAACTGTGGGAACTATTCAGTCCATATCTGATAATGAGAAGTACTAAAGAATAAAATTTAGGTGTTCAAATTTCTTTATCAAGGTAGTTTATAAAACAGAATTTTTGTTCTGTCTGACAACTAAGAAACAACTGCATTTAGAATCATAGAATCATTAAGGTTGGAAAAGACCTGCAAGATCATCCAGCCTTTGACTGAACTTCACCCTGCCAACTAAACCTTAGCACTAAGAGCCACATCCAGTCATTTCTTGAACACTTTCAGGGATGGTGACTCCACCAACCCTCTGGCCAGCTCATTCCAATGCTTAACCACCCTTTCAGTGAAAAAAAAATTCTTCCTGATACCCAAACTGAACCTCCCCTGCCACAGCTTAAAGCCATTTCCTATTGTTCAGTCACTGGCTGCCTGGAGGAAGAGATCACTCTCCTTCTCACTACAGTCTCCTTTCAGGCAGTTGGAGAGAGTGATAAGGTCACCCTGAGCTCCTTTACTCCAGGCTTAACATCCCCAGTTTCCTCAGCTGTTCCCCATAGGACTTGTGCTCCAGACCCTTCAGCAGCTCTGCCCTTCTGTGGACACCCTCCAGCTCCTCAGTGTATTTCTTAAAGTAAAGGGCCCAAAACTGAACACAGGATTTGAGGTGTGATCTTACCAGTGCTGAATACAGGGGGACAGTCACTGCCCTGGTCCTGATGGCCACTCTTTTTCTGATACAGGCCAAGATGCCACTGGCCTTCTTGGCCACTGGGCACACACTGGCTCATGTTCAGCTGCTGTGGACCAGCATCTCCAGGCCCTTTTCCACCAGGAAGATTTCCAGCCACTCTGACCCAAGAGACTGAAGAGTGTTGTTGTGACCTAAATGCAGGATTCAGCATTTGGCCTTGTTGAACCTCACACAAATGGTCTTAGCCCATCAACCCAGCCTGTCCAGATCACTCTGCAGAGCCTTCCTACCCTCCAGCAGATCAACACTCCTGCCCAGCTTAGTGTCATCAGTGAACGTCTGAGGGTGCACTCAATCCCTTCATCCAAATCATCAATAAAGATATTAAACAGAGCTGGCCTTAATCGATTTCCCACAACATTTAGCCAAAACCCCCCAAATAACCCAAGCCAACAACTTGAAGGGGGAATGCCCCTAGTTCAAGAACCCCAAAGCACTTTTACGGGTGATAGTGGTGCTTCAAGGACCACCAGACAGAAAGATTCTGACCAAACAGTCAGCGCTTCAGTGGAAACCCCTGTCCTTTTATTAGCAATAAAGATTTAAAAATCTGCGCAGTCAAAATTATATAGTACAAGGCCAAAAAGGAAAACAGAGCTTTACAGCAGGGAATTGCAAATCTGTTATGGTTTAGCAGATGGTCATCTCTTCTGTATTAGATGTCTTTATTCTGGGCTAACTGTATCCCATATAAATGGCAAAGAAATTCACAAATCTCCAAACCACAGCTGAGCTAACCTGATCTGAACACAGTGGGCCAGGATAGAAGTGTTTCCTCTTTTTTAAGATACTGATGTGTCTGGAGGAGAATTAAAGCAATATCCTGTGCGAACAACCCCAGATGATGAGACCCTTCATCACCTCATTGGTTTTGTCTGTGAAAAAGCTTATTCTCCATTACTGTCTTTTTGAACTCTGCATCCTCAAGTTGATTTGGAATGTACATTCCTCCAACATTTCTTTCTTCCTTGGTAATCTATCCTTTGAGATGAGTAGCTGGACATACAAGAAGACGTATGCTAGCCAATGTTGGAAATCATAGGGGAGACAATAGAGAGCCTCACCTTAAAAATACATGTTCTTAATCATCATCAAAAGCATAACAGTGAAAGGGTGGTGTGCCAGATTTTGAAATTGATGATGCTGACTTAAAACTAGAGAAACATGGCTGAATTCTATGGAGTTTTTACTTTATTTTTACAGAAGGTAAAGTGAAGGGGTGATGCTTCAATGAGGATAAGGGTGTCAGACCTCCATGGTATCTGTCAAAGCAGGCTGCTCCACACTGCCTGCAGAAATTTAGCAGGAACTCAAGCCATTGCCTTGCTGGAGGCAGCTGATCAGATGCATCCTGCCTCCAGGCTGAGCTCCTGCAGGCAGTCTTTTAGAAACCAGACATCTGCCTTCAAAAATGGCACTGTGTTATTCAAAATAAAAGAATGGAGGCAAGGTATCTCACTCTCTTCCAGCACTGGACATCTGCATACTTATGATGCTTGAATTCTCATACCAGTCCCATAAGTTTTATGAGAGCATTCAGCTACTGATCCTCTAGTCCTGAGACATATCTAGGTACATAGGCTGCTACATGCAAATTATTACTGCTTGGAATAGCAGTGGCTTCCTGAGACTCCCCATGTAGCATTGGGCAGATTTTCACTGGCATTATACTGCCTTGAATTTCTGCTCTGACCAAGGAGCCCTTCTTCCCTACCTGTAAGCCCTAGGTATGAGGAACCATTGTCACACAGTAACACGTCACAGTCTTCTCTCCCACCTCACGGAATCTGCAGGCACTTCTACATGAAGTCACTCATGGTACGGCTCTGCAGCCCTTGGCACACAAGCCAAGTCAGAAAGGGGCTCCCGGTTATTGTTGCTCAGTTCTGAAGGCAAAGTGGAAAACACATGTAAACATCAGTGTTTTGTTAACATTTTATCTGTCTGCTAAAGCTATTGTGCCAGAAGGGGGGTGGAGAGAGAGAGCAGAACAAAGGCTGGTTGCTTGCTGGCTGTTTGTCCTCAAGAGACTGATGTCCTGACGTCACCCAGCAGCGATTTCCTGACATCACCCACCAGCACGGGCAGAGCCGAGCATTCCTCTTTTGGTTCTTTAGCTGCTGCTCAGGAGTGACAGGTTCACTGCTGATTATGCTGTTGTAACAAATGGGAGGCAGAACACTTTTCTGTTTTTTTTCTCCTGTAAACTCAGAGTAAATTAGATTTGGTGCTCTGCCAAGAACAAAATACAGTCTACTATTGTAAGAACTGTTATGGGCCAGATCTTCAAATCTTTACTACTGGCAAAGTGTGTTTGTTCAAATGTTGAGTTCATAAGGATATCTCTTTTGACCCAGTATCTTTTACATCTCTCTCTTTAATTCTCTTCCACCCAGAACATACAAGTGAATATAGGCTTTAGAATAGAAAAAGATTATCTGTTTAAATAAGCAGTTCAGGATTCCCAGCTGTGACTATACCTGGTCTGGCTGATTGAAGATCTTTGTTTCAAAACAGTGCAATTAATGTTTATAGTATACAAATATGAGCTCAGATATGATCACAACACTATTTGCATGGGTGAAATAAAATAAATCCAATGCACCCAGGAGGAGAAGATCTAAATAATGTAATATCTAGGAGCCACAAAAATAAATGCATTACAGAAAGTTGAAAATTACTTCTGTTTTCCTTGCTGCTTCTTCTAATGCTTGGGTTGATTTTTTTTCTCTCCAAAGCCTTTCAGAGTCTGAATAAAAGAATACTTGTGACATTTGCTAAAATTTTAAAGTGGATCTGTCCTCAACTCATACATGTTGGCTGTACTTAAACTGCTAATTTCTAGCCAAAGTCTTCCATTTTGCACTTCACAAAGGGGGCAGAGCAGACAGCTTAATCTAATCCCAAAAGTGCAAATGTCACACTAATTTATTTTTTGATGAGCCCACAAATGACTTTAAATAATTCCAAAACAGCTTATACATGCATGTTATATGTCCAGACATTAAAATCCAACAAGAAGAATCCAGTAAACAAAAGTTTCATTATAATTGATTTGCCTATCTCTGTCTCACAAAATTTTCCCAGCATTGTCTGGATGCAATGATGCCTGCTGTCATGAATACGAATTACATGGTTTAGTATCTCTTCTTTGCTGTGAAAAAATGATTAAAATAGAATTTTAAATGGAATCATTTTATAAAAGGTTACAAGTTATTAAAGAAAATGTATTTTCACTGTAAAATTATTTTAAAATGAGACGATATGGGATGGAGAGGCATTCTAGAAGGACCAGAGAGCAGTGAAGGAATTCCAGTGTTTTAATGTGAAAAACATGGTGCTTTAGTAATAGTCTTTTTTGATAATGAGATTTGTTTTAATTAATAGTCTGTTTAACATGTGCATTCCATTATCAGGAATTATTGTGCTTCAGAGGCCTCTCAGTGGAAGTAAAGACACGGTGGAGGATGGTGTAAAGATGTTTGATGCAGAGAAAGCCACACTGGCTCTACGGCTGTGAGGAACAGATTCATACTATCATGGTGCTGTGAATGGATTTCTGCCAAGAAGTGCTTTAGCTGGGAGATCCAGTCTCTACAGAAATGGAATCACCTATGCCAGGCAAACACTACCCTCCATAAGAAATGGACAAATATCAAATACCAATTTTTCACCAGGGTAGAAAATCACATTGCACAGTAATATAGATGACCAAATCTATAACGGCCAGGTTAAACAGGTAGAGTAAAAAGTTGTTTAATTTTTATTTGTATATATGGGACATAAAATAAGAAATATTACCTTCTTCCTTTTTGTATCCTTTCTACTCTTACTGCTTCGTGAAACTCACCTCACTAAATAGTCAGACTAGACATTTGTTTACATCTATTTCTGCTGTCATAATACATTCTCAAGAGGTTTGAAGAAAGATAGGGATGAAAAAAGTTAAGGCTTAACCTGCATGAAGGAATAACTATTGGTAACTGATGCCCACTGGAAGCAAAGCTGAGTGCTTCACCCTGGCAGAGAACATGCCAAAATCACTCTGCTATTTTCTTTACTGAGACTACCATACCCATGATTACATGAACCTCACAGATTTACAGTGTGAGCATTATATTTGCTAGCCTTCCAGATGTCGAGATGCATATTATTTTCCTAGGCCCAGATCCCTTCCTCAAAAATGTTTAGCAAATGTGTCATTGTAGCCACTTTGTACTAGCGTTAATTACAGAGGTATGAATTATCCCTAAGTGATCTCCCTAATTTCCTTCAGTAAGTGGATGGAGAAGAGTGCTCAGCCTACTGAAGGTAATGTCGATCCCATCTGAGTTCACTGAGTTTATGTGTTAAACCACTTTGTGACTGCAGAGTATTGCATATAAAAAGATTGAGACTCTTCTGGGTGATCGCCATCTGGGATTGCTGATCTGAGACAAGGGTGTGAAAGCATGCAGTCTGTGTGAATTGTCTGTATCCTCCCAGTTGCTGCTGCTCTGCGTCATTCTTTGAAGTATTCCCTAAGGAATGGCATAGTACCCAGCTGAATCAAGCATCGTTAAGTCTTGCCATCATATCACATTTCCAAAGCTGGTCTATTTCAGCTTGAAATAAATGATGGCTTTTGTTTGTATATATAATTTTTAAACCTAAAAATATTTCTTTTACAGAACAGAGAGAATCCCCCCTTGAAAGTGTGTTGAAGGAGTAGTGATAAACCAATTAGCAATAAGAGATACTTGGGGCTAACTTTTTCAAACAATTCTTCTCTTGATCTGTGCTTACTCTGTGAATCTTGCTGAAATTTAATTAAAGACTATTCCAAGACATTGACTCTGGAAATATGGTTGGCATTTTGTGTTTAGTCAAATTGGTTTGTTCTGCATATAAACCGAGTCTAAGAAATCTTTTTTTTTATGGCTGAAAGTTAAGGGAAACTCTTTCTCAGTATTTCAGTGACTACCTTCCATACTAACTGACTTATCAAAGCATTCCTTTTTGTCACTTAAACAGCACCTTGGACCAAAGCATTTGTGCTAAACTGTAAAATGACAGCCTGGGTCAGGGCAGAACACACAGGTATTGTTCTAAAAGCAGTAGAAGAAAGGCCCCGAAGAGACAAGTGTCCTTGTTAATGTCATTGCTCTAATACTGCTGACCTGACCAGTTTGCTGATCAATACATTGAAGGAAGTAGAGTCTCTTAGGAGCTGAAGCCTTTCTTTTCTTGGGCAGAAAGTATTGAAAAGCTAAGGCAGTTACTTTAGTTTTGGCCCTTCAGATCCACATGGCTCAGATCTAATGCACAGTTTGTCTGGCCCATTACCTATACAATCTCATAATACTATAGTTAGTTAAGGAAGATTATCTTCTGAATCTACTATTCCTATTTTAATCAAAATCTCCCCTTTACAGTACTTCTAATATCTCTGGGAGTTGCTGCTAATCTGGAAATATTTTCCACTTTTGAAACCAGTCATTAATGAGACTGCTACTACTGTACATTTGAATTCCATCTGGAGTTTTCCAGGTAGGCTAAAAGTATGAAACAGGGCCATCATAAGGGGTTCAAATTAAATAGTAATAAATGCTGTTTTTTAAGAGGATAGAGGGCATTACCAGATTAATATATGTCCCAATATATGTCCCAATTTCAATTATTGCCTCTGATTTTTGGCAATTCTGACTTTTAGTGTAGATGGCATCTTTGCAGATTTCATGCAGGGAGTATAAACAGCTCTTTTACTTACAACTGCATAGACCTGTACCCTCATGATGTTATAACAACATCTACAGCTATGCAGGAAATAATACTAGATAGGTATCCGACAGGCTTTGTCTTTGGAGGTGGCTCAGATACTCAGTATCTGGAAGAGAACAGCTCTCTGATTAAGAGCCTCCCAATTTGTCATCAACCAACAGTCTGTGGGTTACAGTTTCTGAGGCAAGGGACTAGGCACAAGTTCACATATCTGAAAGGAAAAAAAAATCACAACAGATTGGACTGGGGGAGAGAAGATTATCTAGGGACAAAGTCAAGAAAAAGAACGTGTGTAAAGAGACAACAGGGAAAAATAGAGTTGTTGAAAAAGGAAAGGGAAGAATGAAGAGAGAAAATAGCAAGCTGTTCAGATATGAAAGGCTTATTTGAAGAAAAACAGGGGGAAAGTAGAAGATAAGTGACAAAAAAGGCAAAAAGCAAATACAAAGGCAGAGAAAGGACAATGGGAGGCTTGCTCAAACAGAATTAAATGTGAGATGCTCACCATAGTTTTTTCTCCCTTGTTCACCTCTTCTCCACTTGCTGTAGGGAACCTTTTTCTTACTCTGGTTTTGTGGATTTTTAAAGCTCAAAATACTCAGCTCTATCTTCATTATCTCAAGGTAGTTAATGAAAGAGGGCATCATTCCAGATGCCAAAACCTGTTTGCTACTAAATAAATTAATGAATAAGGCCATAAGCTGACAGACAAGTCAAATTTATAACACATTATCATCTGTTCCCTGAAGGGATAGGAGGGATAAAATAGTTTATTCATAGAAAGACACATTTTGCCTTGGATCACAACCTTTTAGGGCAACGTCAGGCATTATGCAAAGCTGTCCAAACAGTCACAGTGGCTGCCAAAGGTGAGCTATGAAAGTAATCCCTGTCTTCAGACCATGAAGTATGAAGCATCACAAGAAAGCATAGGGGAATGAGAGGGGCTGTGGTTTTTCACTTTCACATAGGGTATCTATGTGAAGAATTCTCAGAAGCAGACAGAAGGTTACCTGGAACTTTGTGTAAATGGAAAATCGGAAAAAGACTTTAAGCAAAAGAAGAGGAAGGATTTGCTGAGGCCACATACCCACCCAGGGTGGTTTTGGTACCATGACTTTGCAAGAGTATTTAGTTCAGAATATAAACTGTGACAGAATTGTGGTTTAGAGAAACGAAAAAAAAAAAAAAAAAAGAAAAAGAAAAAAAAAAGGAGGGTTCAAAACCTACTCTATTTGTATGAAAAACTGGTAACAAAAAGAAAACACAAGTAGGCTTCATCTGAAAAACTTAGGCATCCACTATGTATAAAGATGACAGGTGCTCATGCAGAATGGAAATACCTGGCAAATGAAACATGCTGTTAATTGATAACTGTTCTGAAGTAAATATTTTCAATAATATTTTTCTTTGCAGTAAAGTTAGTTGGTTGATGTCTTCTATGTCCCTGAGATACAAGGCTAGATGTGGATCTCAACTGAGATTCCTTGGGACAGAACACTGAGGCATACAGCCTTAAACCTTTGCTACAAGTAGCGAGCAACGCGGCTCCGTCTTGAGCCCACCTAAAAGAATGAGGTAGAGGTAACAGCTTGCAGTAAATAGTGACCAACTAAACAGAAGGTGTTGAAGTGTTGGCTGCTCCTCTCCCAGGAATCCTCACAGAGGTTACCAGGCTTTCTCCCTGAGGTTGCTCCTAACAGTGGGAGCTGAACAGCTCATTAATCAGCTCGAAACCACCACAGCCTACAGCTTGGCCTGTTAAGGTAAACCAACATTGATTTTGGTTTATGCTGAACTGCAAGGTTCAGACGCCGATTTGCAACCATTCAGTCTCCCCTGCCGCAAGGTGGAAGACAGCAGAGATGGGGGCACTTTCTTTTGCTTCAGCCACTGCAGGTTTACCTGCCATTAGCTGTGCACAATACCTTCATGGGAAGGTGTCCTTCACTCCTTCACTGTGGAGAAGACCACAAAGCAAACAACTTAAAATAAACTTCCAGCTTAGTCTGAAACTCTTACAATAATAATTTGAACTTTGCTTAGGATCTCTGTCTTCCCATATCATTGCTAAAACTATACATTATTGTTGCTACCAAGAATGCAGCTTCAACCTGACATGTCAGATGTGTATTTTTTTCTGCTCCTGGAGTGAAAAATGGTATTCAAGTCAACTTTACAGCTGTGCTGTGAAAAATTAAAGCTCTTGTAGCATTCAATGATACTTCCAAGAGTTTTATTAACATTTGGCATCTCAACCTGAAGGATTCATAAATCTATACAAATATCAGGGGGAGAGAGGGCTGAGATTTTAACATCCATGTGACTATTACGCACATTTGGTGAGCAAAACTGAGAAAAAGTTCCTCGTTTGTGTAGTTACACAAGTTTGCTTAGCTCTTCTTACTTTTTATTCCACATTTTAACAGAAAAGACCAATCTTACTCCATGAAACTTATAACAAAATCTGATGCTACATAAAACTATACCAGTTTAGAGTTTCACGGTAAGTTTAAAACTCAGTTCATTTTTAGAAAAAGCCTTACTATGACATTCATTAACTTTTAAATTAATCTCAATACTATTTTGAGCAAACTTGCCTGTAGATATGTTTTGGTGATCAAACTACGTGAAGTAAATGAAACCACATCACCCAAGCTTTGATGCTTCTAAGTCAGCTTTGGTTTGCATTTTGAGTTCCAGACCAAAGCCACAGTTGAGGGAAAGAACTATTATGAATCAGAATAAAGATAATGCCCATGTGAGGTTCTCCCTAAAGAAACCCACAAACTTTTGCACTCTCTTTTCTTTATAAAATTAAAGAGTGCTTTAAGTTTTCCTTCAGAAATAAAGCTAAAGCCTCCTGTCAGAGAGCTTGCCCTCAATAGAGTTTCAAAACAGAGAAAGATTTTAAGGAGCACATTCCCTACAATACATTCAGGACTGTTTTATTAAAATACATACACAGAAAATAATGTATGGCAACAGTGAAAAGGGTTTTATACTGGCAATTAGGATTTTATCGAAAGTCCATTAATGCAAATAGAAATGTTTCTATTTATTTCCAAGGATTTTGCAGTAGGACCACATAAAAAAAGAAGTACACAGGTCTTTAAGTCTCTCCTAGTCCACCCAGGTGAGAGGAAATCTGTGTGACTCACATGCCTCCCTTACCTTCTGGGCTCTTACCAATGGATTTTTAATTAGCAGTAATGGGCAGACCATTATATTTAAATTACCATCCAATTTCTGGCCCACTGTTTCAGTTCTGTGGGCTCTGTGAGCAGATGCTGAGGCAGCTGTGCAGCTCACAGCTTCCACGGCATTTCACCTCAAGAGAGATGCAGCACAGCAAGCCACTTAGCTGGCATCCCCCGTCACCAGGAACCTTGGTTGGGGTAACACAGCGCAATCCAAGCTGCCAGAGCTCAGGAGGGAAAAGCTATTGTTGAATCTCTTCCAAAACCAAATTATATCTCCCATTGTCTCAAAGGAATAATAAACCCTGGCTGGCTGATTGTGGAATATAATAATAATATAGCCGAATTAGTGGGCATTCCTGGGAGTGACTGATTTCTGCTTTTTCCCAACAGCACCTTTTTTTTTTTTTTCAAGATAATAATTTTCTGGAAAACGGGATTCATGTATGCATAACTACATGGAAACTAAATTTAAGAAATTTAGGAATGTTATACTCCGAATCATATTCTTTGTGTGTCCATAATCAAAACAAAACGCTCTAAGCAAAAATGCATGGCTGTTGAAGGCGGTTTTACTAGCACAATGTCAGGGCCCTGAGGGCACCTGCCAGCCCAATTCTCCTTGTCCAGCCTCCCCTGGGGATTCCCCCACCCTGCCCAGGGGTCCATGGTAGACCCCCCAGGACTGTCAGCCTCATTTCAAGAGAGGTTCCAAATGTCCAGGGCATAGTGCACTGTATTGGAAGGAATTTCAAACAAAAATGTTCTCACTGAGACTGACCATTCACTCATCATGCCAAGTCTGTTTGTCCCACTTGTTGTGAACTGGATGCTTGAAAATCTCACTAGTGCATCAACACACAGTTGCAGGGCATGCTTGAATCAGTAACACACAATTTGTTGTTTTAATGTATTTTTCCAGTTAGTGGTGGATTGTGGTGTTTTCTCAGTTTAAGTCATACCTTTGATCTCATAAGTAGAAACCCAGTCTTGATGTCATCAAGCAATTTAACACCTATTTGTGATCCCGACAGTCATGATTCACAAGCTAAGGATTCTGTCATCTTGCCTACAGCTGTTGTCCTAGCAGAGCAAGCATTCCCACTTTCACCAAAGCACAGGCAGAAGCACCTCCTCAAAATGTGAAGTGGTTAGACCTTTGACTAAGGATGCCCCAGACACAGGCATAAGCCACCTGTTTTCTTGGAGGGACTTTTAATCTCACATTGCTACCTTGAAAACATGCAGTGGGGTGGGAAGGGGACAGGGGACTTCCTAATCTCTCTTGCTAATGCTGTTCCATTTTGAACGGGGTCATTAAATATTAAAAGAGTGAAAGATCAAAAGATAGAGAATGACTTTTAGCCTGTTTGCTAGGCATCTCACGTTTTCAGTTCCAACCCAGTGAAGATGTACATATATTTTAGAGAGAAGAGACACAATGAGAGAGAACAAATAAACCAAGCACCAAAATGCTGTAGTGTTTAGGACACAATTCTGAGCATTATAAACTGTGGGAATTTTGTCTTTTCAGGCAACAGACAGAATTAAATTTCTACTTCTCACATTATCAGTGATGCCTTTGTCAGCAGATTGGACAAGTAAGAGCTTTCTGCAAGAACCAGGAGATCATGAACTCATTGTCATACTGGCACCACGTTCCAACCAATTCAGCTAATCTAGCTGCAGTTAAAGCCCCAATGAGAGGTGTGTACCCATATTTGGGGAAGACTCTGTGTCATTGTTGCTTCTCCCTGCCACTTCCTGATGACTAGGTTAAGTAGATAACGACTCAGCCAAATATTTGTGGACTTCCACTGTCTAAATATCTAGTTCTGCTAATCTATCTCCCTTGAAATGTGTGGCCTTCCCTGAGAACTGTGTAATTCACTAGCTTTTACAGCATCAACAGTTAGAAATTGCAACGGATAGCAAATTGCCTTCATGGGCCTAGTCCTCAGCTATGCCATGGGTTGCAGTTCCAAAAGTTTGCCAAACACAGGAAACACACACAAAACCAAAGAGAGACAAAGTATGTGCTGGATTCTCTAATCACTTTCCACTTTTCGAAATTAACTGTAAAATGCAAGAAGCATGCACTTTGCAGAGGTAGAAATGCCTATGTAAGATGCAAAGCTGGTCTAAATAAGGGTTCATTTGGATTAAAATACAGGAATAAATACAGCTATGGAGGCTCTCAGCTGAGTTATGAGGCTAAGCAAAATTCCTTGAAATACCCATTATAATAAGATGAAGATGTCCAAGACTCCACTTTTGTGCAGCTCAGGGCTGTGAACTGTGGTAGGGATACAGGAAAAAAAGTCAGCTTACTTAGGAAGCAGACAGATGTTCATGCATTGTGATTTCTAGCTTCCTAAAATAAATGTTTGCCCCACCTGTGTCCTCCCCACTGCTTCTCCATGACTTTGCAGCCTTGGGAACAGTTCTAGTGTGATTAAGAGAGTGCACCCTTACCCTGAAGCTGCTGCACCCACTGTTCGCTTCATTTCACGCAGTTGAAGAAGATGAGCACTTGCTGTTTTGATCCCTACTCCCCGAAGTTCTACAGATGTAGCTTTAGAAAACCAGAGAGAAGTTTGATAGGTTTTGCCCAGACCTATAAGCAAGAGATTCCATGTATTCCCTGCAATAGTTACCACCAAGGATGAGAAAAAAGATGTTTGATTTTTTTCTTCCATTGTTTGTCCTTGGACTTAGCTGCTGGCAGCTGCTGTATTTGCATCCGTTGTGTAAAAGATTCCACAAAGCAGAAGGAATAATTTAGGTTTATCAAACTGCAGACATTCCCCTTCATCCCTTCCAATTACAGCCCAAATCAGGCTCTTTGGCTGGGATTTTCAGGAAACAAGTGCAAAACATGACTAGTCTGACTTATTGCTGCAGGGGACTTCCAGTTCACTAGGGGAATCCCCAGCAGAGACCATGAGGGTATTTTCCACCGTGTATGTTGCAGACAGTCTGCTTTAGACTGATTGTAGTCCACTGGGCTCCTGAAATGTATTTGGTCACTCCTATTGAAGGGACTGAACAAGCCTGCTTATGGGGTTTGGTTTGCTGTGGTGGATGCAGAGCTTACTCCCTAGGCACGCATTAATCATAGAGAACACTAGCCCACATTCTTCTGGAACCTTAACTTTATTAAAAGGGAACATGAGTGCCCACGGCTTCTTTTTCTGTGTAAAGACGTAACTTTCCCAACAGAACCACAAGAGATCCTCAGTATTTTACCCATTTTTAATCAGAAAACCAAACTCTGATCCTGTGAATTAAGATGTTATGAAACCAAAAGAAAATAACAGGAATGCAGAGGTGCTGAAGAAAGTGTGGAAATAACACCTAAACCACCCCAATTTTCTTTTCTAACCTATCTTCACTTTTCAACATTCTCTCCCACATATGGTGATGAATTAAGACAGACAATGCAGGGGATTCTTCCAGTTACAGGTCACTGCATTACAATAGCTCTGGAAATAAAGGGTTTTCCCTCCAGTACATGCAATATGAGATTTTAAAAGCAGCGGCTTAGTCTAGGATTCAGTTGACAGCAACTTCCATGTAGAAACTATCACAGAATTATCCTGTGCAATTATCTTGCAGTTAGGCTCCACATCAGCACATGGAAACAAACCTCTGTTCCGGACACCATGAGGTTAATTTATTCCCTACCTTAAACAAAAATACAGGCTTTCATTAAGGACACGGAAGCAAGTTATTACCTCCCTCCTACCCACTCCTAATACGTTTTATCTTTATTCTTTACAATCCTGGATAGCAAAGCAGCCAAGAGCCACCAGGATTTCTGATGCCACATGGTTATTGTCCCAGTTGTTTGTTCTGGTTCCAGCTGAATGATAGTGGGAGCTGTTCTGCTTCTGAGCAAAGAGGAGGAGGAGCTGCAAATTCTTAGTTTTTTAGGCTAGAATGAAAGAGACCTTAAAAGCTCTTTGCCACACAACTTACAACTCCTCTTGTATTAATGGCCTGAACATATCAGAGTGAATAAATGCTAATGATATGAGGGTTTGCAGTATTGTAGAGCAAATAAAGAAGTCAGGCTAGCAGTAACTTGCCTCTGTGTTCACACAATCATTTTACTTCAGAATGCTATAAAAATACTTTAAACAGATTTCTGTCAAGGCATTGTTTGAATAACAGGCTTACCTAGTGTTCAGGATTCAATCAATGTTTTCCTTGATATAGGATGTCATTTTGTAAGTGATGAGGACATACACAATTAACTGAAAATGCTAATTAAATTTATTCTGCAGATATCTTCCTTGCTATGCCACTTTATTCTACATGCTGATAGAAGAGAAACAAGAAGAAGAATCCCAATCTCAGAATCACTCAGATTCCGCACTCTCAAACACAGCTGGCACTTCAGAGATCAGGGTACCTGTTCATTTCAGTTTACATTTGCCAACATACAGAGTGGGATTCATCCAAGTGGCAACAAAAGCAAAGCAAGATTGTAGGGGAAAAAAAATAGATGCAGTGTGAGAATAAAGTCTACAAATAGGAGAAAGAGAACTAACAGAAAGGTAAAAGAGAACAAGCTAGATTCTCTGGATGGTCCTTACAGCTTTGGGCCATTATGGTATCATAAGGGAAACCAGCTATGGGGGAAGAATCCTGGAACAGCATAAAGCTACTGCAGAAACTCTTCATTTTGTGCCCCCACCACAGCTCAGGATGGAGGACCAGACTGGGAGAGAGAGGCCTGCTGCTGAGAGCTGCCTGCTGTCCACTTTCCAAACAGCCCCATGGGGCCCAACTCCCAGCAGGGGAGAGACGGGGGGAACAACACAGGCTATGACAGCTCCTGTGGAGCTGGAAAGTGGAATCAGGTAAAGAATGAAAAACGGCACCTTTGTACCCCCTCCTCCAATCTTCTGCTGATAATAGTTCAGATTGATGAAACAAACTGGCTCATTAGGACTTGGCTAGGAAGGCTTGATACAACAATCGGGCACATCATGGACAAATGAATATTACCATCTCACTTTTTAATATAAAAGTTTTGAAAGAGAGATAAGCTATCACAAGAGAGATAGTTATACCTTCACCTATACCATGGTTGAGATGATTTCTCATCTTTTCTCTACCTCAGAAAACCAAACCCTTTTAACCAGTTTTAAGTTGACAATGGCGTCCATTCAATGATTTGAACAGTGATATAAAAATGGCATGCCCTTTTAAATGGGAATGAACAGTACTGCATAAATAGAAATGCAGAAAAGACATCAAAGTTGCATTTTTCCTATTTCTTATTTTGACATAGAACAATATTTCCCTGGTTTTTAACTAAAAAGAAATGGATAAAACTCACCATCACTGAGTACAGCTCTCAATACAACTAAAAAGGTAAAAAATCCTGGAAGTTTTAAATAGATCTATTTGTTCTTTAAATTAAACTCTTCTAAATGGAAACTTTGCTCAGGTTTCTTCAATTTCATAGATTTTTGGCTGACATATCCGTCCTTCTAACAGACACTCAAATCAAGAGCCCTTAACAAAAGCGTCCCTAACTGTAGCAGTTTCAAAGCATGACTGCCTATACCAGGTGAGATGAACTCTGCTGTGTCTCCACAAGGAAGCTCCAAGCCTCTGTGAGAGTAAAGAACTTACATTGCTCGCTTTGGATATGTCTGGTGGTGTAAATAGCATCAGCTTTTAGAAACCAAACAAAACTAAGCATGGGGGAAAAAAAGCCAGGAAGTGTAACTCGTGTGCCTTAGGCACTCCAGCACGGGTGAAATCTAACACTGAAGTATTGCCACTCACTTCAAAATGGCCAGGATTCAACCTATTTAATCCAAATTTAGATGTCTTCCCAAGGATTTTGAGCAATATTATGCAACCTTTAACATCTGAGGGCCAAACACGTTGTTTTGAAAGGTCAAAAGAATAAAAATGGGAGCAGCTGACTACCCTGCCCTACTCTCTTTACACTGCGTAGGTAGGGCTCATTCAAAACCTCTGCTTTTAAGAGAGGGCACACCTCAGTGTGCATGTCCTATTCATAAAGCAGTACAAACCTTCTGCCTAGTTTAGTTATCCTTAAATTAAGCCCTCCCATTTAGGGTTCTGGGCCAGAGGTTACACACCAAAAGAAAAAATCAGGGCCTGACTCGTGATGACTCAAGCCTCTCACTCGGTGCTGAAACACTTCAGTGCTCCCTTGAATATTTTGGCACTGGGAATTTATGACCCAGATTCTGGGACACTGTATGGCCCCATCCTGCCCCTGTCTCAATTAGGCTATTCACTCAGCTTTTCTCTGTGTGCTTCCTGCAAATCTTAGCAAAAAAGATCTGTAATGAAGCACCATGAACTGCCACCAAAGAGACATCCTGAGAAGAGCCAAGGAGTTAACACAGATGAATGTATGTCTCCTTTAAGATATCAGAGCAACTCTAAGGATATACGGTTAAAATAATAATTTAGAATTTTATTTTATCACATCCTGAACAGTTTTAAGGTCTGTTTTCAAATATCTGAAAGGAGAGAGCATGGTTTTAGTGACTTTAGAAAAGGGACCCATGATGTCAAGAGTGTGTAATGCACCTTTCAGCGCAATGAGAATTACATTACTTGCAGAAGGTTTGCGTTTTTTGAAGGACTTTCACACATCATATTAATTACTTCATTATTAGTTCTTCGGAGAAGTCAATGCATGCTAGCAGATAGAATCATACCGAGCTGACATTAGGAGCTTTTCTCCATCATAAGCAAGAACACATCTTATTAATACACACTGAACAGGAAGAACTATCTGACTGTGTGGTATTTTTTGTTTTAGGTGAAAACATCACTGGGATTATTTAGCAAAGAAATAGGAAGAGGAAATAAACCAAGTAATTTAAAAACAATTTCTTAAAAAAAAAATTAATTTTACGTACAGGGAAACTGCAAAAAACACTTATGTTATCTGGCTATGACACCAAGTATCAATAATTTCTAATCCTTATTTATTATTATATATTTATCCTTATTTCTAATCCTCAGTAATGCTTCAAGTTCTCAACTTCTGCATGTTTGGTGGCACAGACTACACCTACACCTCAACCATAAGTCTGAAAAAATACAATACTTCACAGCTGAAGCAGGCAGAAACTTTTCCTCCTACATGTGGAATGGTGAGAACACATCATATTTTTTTTAATTCCCTTTAGCTGTTAAAAGAGGGGAAATGCTTTTGACTTGGCATTACCCCCTTAGCCCTGGCTGGTATATTTCCCTGTTAGAGGAAGAAAGGTGATAGTTTACATAACATAGCTAAGTATATTATGTAAAGATTAAAACAGCAGCAGGGTCGGCACAGGGACGAAAGCGTCTCACTCGCTCAGCGCAGCCGGGGTTACCTGACAGCCAGTTTTGCCGGAGGTTTGTTTTGTTCCAGGTTAATATTCCCACTAAACAACTAACATTTAAGCGCGGCTCTGCTTTGGCCTCTCCCAGTCCTGACTGCGATGCCTTCCACAGAGGCAATGCCTGTCTGCGTGGGAGGTGAGGTTCATTTACCTGGCCACGATCAGGCGACAGCGCCTATCTCCAGCCGGGATGCCGCAGGTCACCCGGTGCCACCAGCGGCCGGGGGCGGTTTGTGCCAGCCAGCCGTGCGGATGCCACGCAGCGGTCGAAACTACCAGGGTAACACCAAGTGCGGCCACCAAGGGCCACGGGCCTGGGCCCTCCCTGCGGGCCGGCGGAGGCACCGCGTGCCCTCGCGCCGCCCCTCCCCAGGTACCCGGGGCATCCTCGGCCGCGTCCCCTCCGGCTGCTCCCTCCGGCTCCGCGGAGACAAAAGGCGCTGGAGAGGTGCGGGCGGCGGGCCGGCAGGACCAGGGAGGGGGGCAGAGAAGGGGGCGACTGGCGAGGGGAACAAAGGAGCCGAAAAAGACGAGAAGAGCCAAGAAAGTTGATACCGGCCTCCGCCGCCCCCTGCCCTGTCCCGGCGCGCCCCTCCCACCTCCCGGACTTTCGCGTGGGGGCCCACGGCAGCGCGGCGGCGGCAGGCAGAAAGGCCGGTTACCCTCACCTCCAGCCCCCCCGGCCGGAGGTCCCCGCTCGCCCCATCCCTCCCGCCTCCTCCTTCTCCTTCTCCTCCT
>VWZN01006792.1:123095-172195 GCA_013396955.1 Regulus satrapa
CCCTGCCCCTCATCACGACCGAGCCTCCTGGGATGCGCTATCCCCACACCCCCCGCCGCAGCGGTGGGCACCCCGGACTGGAACCCCTCGGGAAAGGCACTGCCCCACTCCTCCGCCCCCAACCCCCCGCGCCCCTCGGAGCCTCGCAGCCCAACCCTCTCCCTTCCCGCATGTGCCCCCGACGTCTTCCTCTCGCAGTCTCCTCCTCCTCCTCCTCCTCTCCTCGGTTGTCTCCTCACCCTGGCCCGGCCGCCGCCCGCCCGGCCGTGGGAGTGCGGGGGCTGTGTGGTTCTGGGGATGCTCGTGGCCCCCGCCCGCTCCTGGACGGCGGGGGCTTCCCGGCGGGAGAGTCGCGCCTGTGCCCACGCGCGGCCGTGGGAGCCCGGCGCTGCCGTCCTGTCCCGTCCCATCCTTCCGGGTGCCCTCTCAGTTGGGGACCCTCCCCTGCCGCAGACCGAGCTCCCTTTGCCTCCCGTCCCGCGGTGTTGTGGTCTTTTCGCCCTTTATGGTTGCTAATTAAGATGAAGTAAGGCGGCTGCTGCCATTGCTGCTCGTGGTGGACCCTGCAGAAATATTAAATTTATCTTGGCTTATAGGAAATTATGAGTGCTTTAGAAAGACATCATCACTAGCTCTGCCGCCCTTGGGACCCATCTGTACATTGCCACGATCTTGCAGTCCCCGACTGGTGGATTTTTTTTTTTTTTCTTTTGGTGGTGTGGGTTGTGTGATAATGACTGGGAGTTTGGGGTATTTTTGTCCTTTTTTGATGTTGTTTTGGTTTTTGTTGTTGTTGTTTTGTTTTTGTTTTTAGTTTAGAAAGGGAAGGTGCCAGTGGATATATTTGACAAAAGGAAAATATTTTGGACACTCTTCACTTCGAATTGATACTTGTAGTTACGCTTGTAATCTATCTCTGTGCTGATTCATCTCACGTTAAGGGAGAGACTTTTAAGTCCCCCTTCGTTCCTTCCTCTGCCCCTCTGCTCATTTTTCTCTGCACAGCAGCAGGGAGGTTAGCAACCCTCGGCTGAATGTAGAATAGCCTGGCAGCCGGGAACCTGCACATCGTGCGTCTTCCCTCTTGCTCTGCGTGACAGTTGCAAACACACTTACGGCTCTTCAGAGTCAAGGAGTATCTTGTATTTCTGTCTCTGTTAGTGGCAGCAAAATGTTTTCTTTGCAGTGCCATCCTCTCTGTTTGTTTGTTTGTTTTTTTTTCCCCAAGTGTCTTACTTATTCATGTGTTTGTGTGTCTTTTAAGTTTGACCCTATTTGAAGTCTCTAATTTCAGGCCCCTTAAAAACACGCTTTTACCACAATATGGAGCATCCCTTGAACAAAACTTCCTAAAATTGCAGATATTGTGAGGAGAGGGAATAAAAAGAATTGCCTGGATGTCAGAAGGGAGAACAGGGACAGAAGGAGAAAAGAAAAAAGAAAAAAAGAATACCCAAAAGCCAACCCCCTCCACCCAGAAACTAGCCAGACATCAAATGACACACTTAAGCATTTTCCTCTTGTAAATGCTGGCATTACATGTTACAGTAATTATATGCTCTGGGCTACTGTTACAGTGTTTGTCTGCTGGGTAGTAACCTGAACTTATGAAGTGAATACAGTTGTTTTTTGGATAATAGTAATATTTATAGCCAAGATTATTCATAGCAGATGTCCTATGCATATAAGCATTATTAAATATGCTTTTAACTTTATGGCCTGCAGTGTTAAAGCCTATGTACATTGTGAAGAGAGAATTTTTCTCTTTAAAATTAGATGTATTAAGCAAAGGTCAGAAGTAAAATCTAGGGCAAATAAAGGCCAACGTAAGTGTTATAAAAAGAGATGAGGTTGTATTTTAACTTTATGTAGAGGCAAGGAAAATGGGTAATTACTACCAACATTTCATTATAGTTGCATATTTTGACTTGTCAGAATGTGATAGTTTTGTTGTTTATTGCCTCTTAAGTGTTCTGCTGCTCTTACCTTGAAATCTGACCACCAGCATTTAAATATCTGAACATCAGCCTAGGTAAATTTATGAGCTATGTTAGATATGTTGTTGTAGCTCTACTGCATGAGAAATTGCTCTCTAGGAGTGGACAATTCTTGTATTTTAATTTTAGGACAAAAACGCTGCATTATTTCAGTTACCTTAGTGAACAGGCTAGGAGTTGTGTATTTGTATAGATTTAGATGTGAAAATATTATTTTCTGTTATAAAATCAAAAATGCAGCATTAGCTGATAAAGGGAAACTTGAGTCACATTTCTATCACTTGGTATTGCTTGCTGTTTCTTTTAATGTCTAAACATTTTGAAGGGGTGCCATGCTTCCAGAGTGCTTTTTCAGTATAGCTTTATAAAATAGACAAAAAAGACCTAATTCCTCCTGAAGTTAGTTGGATGTGTCAATATAGCCTGAAGAGATTGTTTTTTCTACTCCATAGTGTGTATTATTTGATAGAATTAGATCTTGGTAAGGGTATTTCAGTATAGGAGTAAATTTATTTCTATTCTGTAATGAGAACAATTATGCCTTTTTAAAAAGCTTCCTTTTCAACATAACCCTTGGCATTGATATTAATTTACTTTTCCTTTGCTGTCTCTTTCCATAAATATGTACAGGGAGATGAACTTTGTTTAATCCACAGAACAAGCATGGTTGAATCTGAGCCTGAAATCCCATTATTCTCCCTTGAGCGAGTCTTAAAACATATAATAGTCAAGGTGAATAGTTTTGTTCTTAATTGTGATGATGTCTGTACATAGGTAAGAGGAAAAGCGAGTTGAAGTTCACAGCAATTTGAAACTCTTTGTGTATGAAAGAGCAAATTCAGACAGATTTGATCAGAAAACCACCCAGATATATGGGGATTGTGTGGGTGTAAGCAAGCAACATTTCGGCCTGTGCACTTTTTATTGAAAGTCTCTGGAGAAGTATATGTAAAATAGGTATATAAGGTACAGATTTGGAGTCAAAGGAAAGACCTGGGTTTCAGTTTGGTTTGGTTTTGGCTTTGTTGGTTTGGGTTTTTTGTTTGGTTTTGGTTTTTTGGGTTTTTTTAAAAATCAGTCAGTGCCACCACATATGCTAATTCAGTAAGAGTTTTTCATGGACATCTGCCCTTCATTAGAACAGTTTGAGAGTTTGAGAAGTCATGACAGCTGTAACAGTGGGCTTGTAATTCCTCATCTGTCGGCATATTGTTACACTATTTAAAATGAAGGAAGAAATTAAAAAGCTAACTAGTATCAGAAGTGTGCAAATAAAGCATTAACTTGACTTCTGAAATATGCTGAGATTTCTTGCTGCTCATGTTCTCTGACAAGCTTGTTGCCTCATGTTGCCTAAACGAAATATGAAGAAAAAACTTCCTTATATCTTCTACCAACGTGCTCACTGTTTTAGTAAATACAAGCAGTCCTGTGTTAGAGCTTTTTAGTTCTGTATTTCCATCAAGCATGCCAAGATGTGGATTTGGTAATGTGGAAACCCACATTGTAGACTTGGAATGGGCCCACAGATTTATTTCATATGGGATAACAGAGAGTCCTAAGACAGTAATAACTCTCAATTTTTAACTACCTGTGGTAGATTTGAACTGGTGTCATAGTTGATGGGACAGCTAACTCATGGTATTGCTGAGTGGTTGAAAAACATAATTCACAGTGAATGGTTTTACACTTGCAGGATTATGTTTCCCACTCAACTTCAGTAACTTCTGGTTTTCATATATATATATTTACATATATATGAGGAGTTTGGTGGGGGGATTGGTTTGTGTGTTTATTTTGTATTTTTTGTTTGTGGGTTGGTTGGGGTTTTTTGGGGGGTGACAGTGGTGTAGTGTTTAAAATTGCCAGCTGCTGAATCATTGTTAAGATTCTTGTGGCAAAACTCTTCAGGATTGAAGAGGATTGAAGAGGTTGATGAGGATTACTGAACTACTGTGACACAAGCATTATTTTATTAAGACAAAGACATATATCTCATGTGTTCTTTCCTTAAGCATGTAAGAAATACAATTAGACAGTTTCTTCTCAAAAGAGCTAACTTCAGTTGTTTGTCTTTGTTCAGTGCAGCATCTGCCATGTCTACAGAGGGGCAGAGAGTGGATGATAGTCCAAGCACTAGTGGAGGCAGCTCTGATGGAGATCAGCGTGAAGGTGTTCAGCAGGAACAAGAAAGGGAGCAAGTTCAACCCAAGAAAAAAGAGGGGAAAATATCAAGCAAAACAGCTGCTAAATTGTCAACTAGTGCTAAAAGGTACAGTGTTCTACCTGGTTGTTTATTTTCCTTTCTCTTCTTTTAGCTGGCCATCAGATCCATGTATTGACTCAGTATATTAATTTTCTGATTGTTTTATTATAACTGTATCAACGTAATAGCCTTTTGAGACTGGTCACAATAATGGGACCTGTATACTTTTTCCTTTCTTTGTCAGTTTGCCTCTTCCACATGGTTTTAATAGTTGCTTGCATGATAAAAGCTGACATTTTTTTATTGCTAATAAAACTCAGACAGTTTTGTAGCCTTATAAAATATATCTCTGTATATGTATGACTGATGTTGAAACTTGTCAGTGTAACTTACAGTTAATTAGCCATAAACATTTCAGACAGTTCAGTAACTCAGCATGTTAGGACTACTGTAATACCTATTGCCATGAAGTACTGCCTTTTCTTTTCTCAGATAGTCAAGTCAGAAATACTTGAGTGAACAACAAGTGTATTTTGGTTTTGTTGCTTTAAACTGTGATCTGTTTCAATATCCAGTTATTTTCCCTCCCTTTTCTGATTGAGGTGAAAGGTTGGTTTGTAGAATAGCTATTTTAAATTATTCTGTGCTATCGCATCCATCTCCAGATAAAGATTGTCTTGCTTGGACCAGACAGAAGGAATTTACAGCTTAGTGTTGCTTCACTAGTACATGTGGGGTTGTTCGTCTGGGCAAGTGGGATTATAGTGATTGAAGTTAAAAAGCACTCATAAAATAATCTGCCAAGAGACCAATTCTGCAGACTGTCCTGATGCAGAATTCCCAGATCTCGTTTCTTTGCTGTGAAAAAGCCTTCTCATCCAAGGCTGTGTAAACTACAAGAGAAAACACTGGAGTTGTACCCCTGTGATACTGTAGTAAAGGAGAAGCATCAAGCCCCTGATACCATAATTTATAACATATGCGTGTAGTCAGAGTCTGTAAATAATAGTATATAAATGTGTGTGCACATCTCATCAGGGTTCAAGTCTTTGTTTTGCCTTAATCTGTCCCTTACCAGTTAAATCCTTTTCTGAGTTGTTTCTGTATCTTGTGTGTTTCCAGTGAGGTACTCTTTTTCTTCTGTTATGGATACCTCTTTTGCAGCTAGTTTTTCTTCATTTTTAATTCCCCAGAAAAAATACTTTCTGGATGCCCATTCCTACTATGACACTAACAGGAGATTACCTATGGCCAGAAAGAACCTGCCAGAATGGCCAGCAAAACTTGCCTGTGTTTCCTTTTATGACAAGAAGGGAAACAAAAAAAAAAAACTGCACCCAGCTTTTACTACAAGCCATGATGTTATTCATGTAGTTAATCCTCACAGCTGTTATGGTTTCTGGTCTTCTCTTTCGTCTGCTTCCTGCTATTATTATTTTTTAAATATTAGGAATATTGGATTAGTCATGACTTTTAAGGTCATAAAAACGATTTCCAGCATCTTTAGAAAGCAGTGTGTATTCTGAACTTTGTGCAGTGCCTGGTGTAATGATGCTACAATTCTGACAAGGGCCTGTGGACACTATCCTATTAAAAAATTAATAATGATATGTCAGGAATTGGTCTATTAATCTTAGCTTTATATCTTCAAAGCTTAGAGCTTTTATCAACAAGCATTTTACAGCGATAAAATTACTTAAACCTTTTAAAGTTTAATCATATCTGCTTATGGTTCTGCTGAAACTAATTATGCCATCAGTTGCTGACATCAGTACATTTGCCAGCTAGACTCTAAAGCTAGTTTCACATGTGTAGCAATATTGATTATACATTTTAGAAATATACATTTGATTATACATTTTAAAAGCTGACACAAATTACAATAGTTCTGTAGATATGTGTGCAGTATTTTTGAGGAGAAATGTATTTTAGGAGTGCTAGTTGTCGTAGCACTTTCTGGAACAATTGCAGAAATCGTTTTGATAGTAATGGGGGGTTTTATTAGTATAATTGAAATTTTTTTACCTTTTTTGATTTTGAGTGTTCAGTAGTTTCTCATTGTGTTAGAATTGGGATTGCACCTTCTCTAATCTGGCCAGGTTTTCATATTATAGGTTCTGCTTCTGTGCTTCTTAAATCAGTAGTGTCTCAAGAAAACTAAATCAGAAATTAAAGTAGAGGCTAAAAAGGAGAGGAGTAGCATAAAGAAAAGAAAAATGTCTTGAAGTCCTCAATATCTGATAAGTATTCCAGAAATGGTCTATATAAAGTATCTTCATAGTAATATTTTTATTTTAGCTCATTAGGAATAAGAAATAGTGCAGGATTAAAAAGGCTTTACTCTGGTACTTTTATTATAGTGAAAGGAGTCATCTCTGCTAAAATAAGTAAAACATTGGAAGAGCAGAGTGTAGTGCAGTTGTGGCTTTGGTCAAGATTCCTTAATTCCTCTTAAAAGCATCAAACAGCAGCAAGTTCACTGGAGCTGAAGTCACAGACTACAGACTTGATACTAAGCTGAGTTTGGAAATTCGATTTTCTCACTTGGAAGGCTTTTTCGTGCATATGGAATAGTGGCCACAGTATTTTGGGGTTGCATTATGATGCCTACTGTATATGAAGGAAAGTTTGTACATCTCTATTTGGAAAACTCCTGTTTTGCTTTTAATTTGTATGTTTATGTAATAAGTTAGATTTAAAGAATTTTCAGTAGCATGAGGTTTTATATAAATCAAGATTTAGCAGTGTTCTTACTTTTGTTTGTGTAATAGTAAACTGCTCCCATGTCTTATGTATGAATATACTGTTCATGCAGCTTAACTGCTTTCCAAAGTGATCTGATTACAGAGGCTATATGAAAACTCTTAAATTTCTGTTTGGGTGAGGTTTTTGGTATTGAGGTAGGGAGTTTCTTCTGTTAGCATCGCTGTGGATGGCATCAAGGAGGCAAAATGCCATCACACGCTGTCCTTCTCTGTTAATACCTCAGGACTAGCTGCCATACAGGTGTAATAGCTTACAGCATATGTCGTGCCGTGTACCGGTCCTTCAATTTTCCTCACCCAGAGGGCATCACCTTAAATAGCAACCTTTCTTACCCAACATGTCAAGATTGAGAAACTCACTGCATATCACAATTACAGTTCAGACACGGAATTGAATTGCTGTCCTTGAAAACAGCAGGCATCTTGTTACCTCTTAAGTAGCAAATCTTAGCATGACCTTTGGATTGAGAGAAGTGTAACCATTCTTGGCTGACATGGTAGCTCAACAAATAAAGGTATTGTTTTGCTTGGCTCCTGAAGCTGCTTGTAGAAAATCTGTAAACCGTTATGTCCAATCCTGACATTTTTTTAATAAATATGTGTGCCTACAATGAATTGTGAACTGTGCAACTTTAGTTGTAATCTTTTCATTATTCAAAGAAGATGCAGCCTTAAGGAGGAGCAAATAAGTGATAGATTAAATTGTTTCAAAATTCAACAAAACTGAGCTTTTTTTTTCCCTCCCCCCCCTCCTTTTTTTCCTGAGAGGTTTATCACAGAATCTGGAAATTATATTTAGCATGTTGAATGTGATGGCAAAATATGGAGTGCTTTTTCTTACAAGAAATATCCTTGTCATTTATCCATCTTTTAATAAGTAGGCAAGAATATTTATTTTCCTCCAGTATGAACCTAACCATCTTTAGATCAATATCCTGCTCAGTCACCATTTATTTAGTATTGAAATACATACCAGTGAAATGCATTTGAAAGTATTTTCTAAGTAGTATATTCTTTGGTCTAAGGTATTGATTCACCTGGCTTTTATGGGTAGAGAGACATATAGTTTAGAAAAGTGGATATGGTAAAAATAGTTTATTGTCATGTAGTCCTTTATTTTATCTCTTTTCCTATTAATAATGTTGGGAAATTTTCTGACATGTTCATGTCTCTTATAACTTTAGAGAACTGTTTCATGAAGGAAACAGCACTGAGTCCCTTTTGGCTTGGTACAGTAGTAAAGATGTGTCTGTGAGAATTAATAATATTTGAAATCCACAATGTACTTTCATGCTTCTGAATTTACTACTAGATTAACATTTGCACCATTACTGAAAGGCAACTGTTTTTGTTCTTTTCTGTTAGTAAAATGGAGGGATATTTTTAAAAAGATGTGTGTGTATATATATATATATCAGGGAGAAGAGTGAAATTACTTCTCTAAGACCAAAGTATCAGATCTGACATTGCAAATTACATCTCTTATGTGTGCATCCCAGGGCTTTGATTACTAGCAAGGGCCTCACCCCCTGCCATCATCCCCATTGTCCAATATGTAGTAAACCATAATGTCATTAGTTAAATATAAACTGGATATATATAACGATTTTAATTTAGTGGGTTTTTCCTCTTTGGCGTTGCTAAACATAACTGTTATTGAGGCGGAAAATCCAGAGAAACAGATGCCAGCAAGACCCTAAAAAAATGTTTTGTTGCCAGAGGCCGCATATTCTTGCGGTGAATCCTCTGTGGTCAGCGAAGGAAATGAGGCACGTCCTCTCCTATGGCAGATTCTGAGGGCAGCTCAGTGGGGATATGAAGCGAGTGCCAGAGCACGTGCAGACAAAGGGCCGCTTGCACACTGGAGGTCTCTATCAGTGCAAGGCTCTCTGGGATGCTGCTCGATGATTTAATTGTAACTTTGAATGCTGTGACATGTGAACAAGCTACGTGTCAGCTGTTCCACAGAAACTGTTTATGAATGAGCTCTCAGCATGAATGCAAGGTAAATTAAGGTTGCAACAAAAGAAATGTAAGGTGTATAAATTAATTTTAGCTTGGGACACCACAGAGTAGGAGAATAAACATGGATAGCTTGCTGAGGAGCAGTTGGTGGACAGTATTGTGTTAATATGTTTATCTTGTTTGTTTAAAAATAATCATGAATTAAATCTTTGTCTTAGATGTTTGCAAGAGCAGTGATGTCTTTTGAACATTGATAGATGATGCCACTTGATCAATTTTTGTCTTGAAGCAGAAAGGTGGTTTGTCCATGTCTGCTCAATGACAGTAGCTTAATGAAGCTACTGATAAAGGACCATTTTAGTGTTCTTGGCCTTAGAAGTTTTGAGTTGAACTAGAACAGATGGAGAAAATGAGACAGTTTTGTTTTCAGAATGTAAGGAACGTGGGTTAGGATTTAGGAGAAAGAATGCAAGGGTTTTGATTTAGGGCTGAAGTTGTCAATCACTTCTTGACGTGCCTTATACTCATTCTAATGCCATGAAATATCAACTGTTTTTACTGCTATATGTAAAACAATGGAATGATCTCTGACTCTGTAATAAAGTGCAATGCCATCATTCTATAACTTCAAAAAAGGCTGAAAAATAAAGCAAAGTATAAATCACAAAATTGAAGTTTCCATGCAACCTAGGTTTTCTTTAGTTTGAATTTGTGATAGTATAAATTTCAAGATCGTGGCAGAATTTTGCAATATACAGAATCAGTATTTTAAGCATTCCCAGAGTTATAAGTTCTCCCTTCTAAAAGTTGTGATTTGTTACGATTGTTTAAATGTGCTGTTATGAAAGAACATGTTTGTTGTGCTTAAATGTAACTAATTAAAAAATGGGATGACTTTCAGTGTTATTACAATGATTTTGTGCTTGATTAAGCAGACTGTGGCTGTATTTTTATAGTAGAGTTATTATATTTATTGGAGGAATTCTGTATGCTGGAGGTGCAAACATCTCAGTGAGTAGAAAAAGCAAGTAAAGATCAAATTGCTTCCCCTAAACAGAAATAACTTCATGTGTTTGTGTGTATGTAGGGTATATACCAGCTCTGTATGTAGGATATATACACCCAGCTGTGACAGAGGTTGGGTGTTCAAGGACTTGGAAGCATCAGCCTGGGAATGTCCAGAAATCCTTAGTGAAAAAGTTGCTCTCCCTGGAGTTAAAACTGGCAGGATGCCTGTAATGTCTTTATGGGTGACCTGGGGGATATCTTTATGGATATGACAGAATGGATTCTAGAGTTTTCAGATGGCACCAAGTTGGGTGTGAGCAGTTGGTACATGCAGGGGAATCATATAGTATATAGTATATATGCCCGAATGCTTATATTGATAAGCCATTTATATACAGACATTTATACAGCCTTTGCCTGTATTTATATGCATAGAAGTTAGAAGAAAATCTAAGCATCTGGAAGAGTATTTTTATCTTTTTAATGATCTCATCAGGTCTTAATAAATGATTATTACCTCTGCCTACAAGTCTTGCCCACGTATGTCCTAATTATTTCAGAATGTGAATGATAAAGGCTTGAGTTTCTGGTTCAGGCCAGTTCTTCTACTGCTATTGGTTCATTTATTCATTATAGCCGTAAAATCAATTCATAGTGGCATAAGGGGAATTTTGAGAGTGGCTGTGAGACTCCTTAACATGCAAGATTGTGTTTGGATTGTAACATTACAGAAAGAATTTAACTGCTCATTTTTACATTATAGATGCCAATATATCTGAATGCTTATTTTGATAAGCCATTTTCTTTACCTGTATTTATATGCAAAGTGGGTAGCAATCGTTTTTAACAAGATATGTGTAGGTCAGGCCTGAACCTTTGGCTTGTGGCAAAGGTCCTGAGCACCTATCTCAGGAATTTGAGTGGTATTATTGTGTTATTATTTCTTTTTTAGTGTAGGGAATAATGGGAATAGCAGGCTGTTCTGTGCATGAAATCTTGTGAAGAAGGCAAGAAGAAAATACTGAGGATTTGCTTTGAATTATTTTTTTATTTTCCTTCCTTATTCTAAATGTTCATGTTTTTACACTGAAGTAGCCTATAAAAAAAGCCTTGGACATCATTTATAGGGAAGGTGGCATTCGCAGTCTTGCTTATGGGCATCATAATCTGGCAAGTCTTTGGGAACTGTAAACTCCTACAAGTTCCTTTGGGAACTCTGTATCCTATTTTGCATGCTTAAATTTCTTCAGAGGTCAAGATACTGGATCTCATGCAAATGCTGGTGTAAAGGAAAAGAGCCCCTATTGCCAGCTGTGGCAGAGATCAGGTATTGAAGGACTTGGCTGGGATGCGTCAGCCTGGGAGTATCCAGAAATCCTTAACAAGGAATTTGCTCTCCCTGGAGGAAGAACTCTGGCAGGATGCCTGTAATGTCTTTATTGGTGACCTGGAGGATACGGCAGAGTGCACGGAAAAGTTTTCAGATGACAAGCAGTTTGTACACACGCAGGCTGTGGCTCAGAGGGATCTGGCCAGGCTGCGGGAGAGGGACTCATGAAATTCATCAAGGACACAGGAACACCGTGTACGTGGGGAGGACTTACCCCTTGCTCAGATACACACTGGGGATCATCTCTGCTCAGAAGGATGTGGGGGCCTTGGCAGACAGCAGGCTCAGTGTGAGGCAGCGACAAAGGCTGGGCTGCCTCCTGGGAGGTATTAACAGAAGCATAGTCCATAGACAGATGAAAGAGATTTATCTGCCTTTACTCAGCTCTCATTAGACTGCATCTGGGATAGCATTTACCTATTTTTTTCCCCTCAGTAAAAAGAAGGCAGGTCCCAGAGTAAGTCCAGCAGCAGGTCCCTGGGCTGACCAGTGAGCCACTGTCACAGGACCACTTCCCTTTGGGGGAACCCTGTAGCAGTGCCCCAATACGTATGAGGTTGTGAAGTCCTTGGGTGGGCTTATTCTGGGCAATTTTCCTTTGAGCTGGGGGTTTTTGCCCTGCCAGTACAATATGCATTAAAAAGCTAAATATTCTGGAGGGCACGAACTGTAAGACTTATAGGCAGAGGGGAAATAAAGAAGGAAGGTATATAAGATATTTAGTAATTGCATAAGTGAGCCAAGGAGTTGAGAATCCTGACCTTCAGAAAAAGAGTGATTTTCTAGGTGGCTGCTCATGGCATTTGTTTCATTTGGAGGTCCATTTTTCAGAAAATACTTAGTTTTTACTTCTGCATGTTCTTGCAAAATTTCAGGAAACATTATAGATCAACTTTCAACCATAAATTGTAAAAATTGTATTTTATTGCTTTTGATTGATGTAGAAATGTTCATAAAGTTGAAAGAAACAGACTTGAAAGAAAAATGAAAATGAAATTCTGAAAATTATGAAAAATGAAATATTAAAATGAATGGGAAGGTCCTGATAATATCCTTTTCTTTTCTTTTAAGAATTCAGAAAGAACTTGCAGAAATTACATTAGACCCTCCTCCGAACTGTAGGTAAGTTCACCTGGATTTTATTAATTTGGAATATAGAAATGAAATTTATGGACCTGTGAAAATTGCATAGGGGACTGAATTTTAGTTATTCCTTTGTGCTGATTATTTAGTAATTTTGGAATAAGAGCTGATAGATAATAAGTTGTCTGCATATAAGGAATTGATGATGACATACTTTCTGGTATCCAAAGTAGTGGCATAAATGGATGAATTCTGTGATGCATTGATGGATACAGGAGAAATATCAAATCACCATTTCTGATATTAAATCTATAGTATTTTTTTAATTCTGTAAAATGCGATCTTCATGGCAGTTGTTTGGTATATTTGATTCCTTTCTCTTGCAAGTTTTTAACATGCTGTGAATATAAGGGAGAAAGGAAATGTTATAGGCACAAACTGTTAGTAATTTTCTGACTGTTTTCGGCAATCGATTGTGATATTTGATGGACACTTCCTGAATTAAGTTATAGCATCATATAGAGTTTCTGATAAATGACTGTGTGCTTGTTTGTTTGGGTATTTTATTTTGTTGTGGTTTGGTTTGGTTTGGTTTGATTAGGTTTGGTTGGGAGTGAGGGGGAGGCAGTGGGTTATGGTCTTTTTGTCAGGTGTGTTTCCTTCTGGTGTGTTTAAAATTGGCTTTGAAATGAATGATGAGGTAGACCTTGAAACCCTCCCTGTCTGGTGGCTGGGGCTGTATACAGTTGTTTTCAGATGGCTGTCTCAGGCTTATCTGTCAGTTTGTGACATATGGTCAGTGTTGGAGCTGGGCCAGGGCTACACATTGCTGTTTAAAGGAGTCCCTGCTACTGCAACCTCTCATGGTGAGAGGTTGGGCTCCGTGCAGAAGAATAGCTTCCACCCAGTTCTGCCAATCCATATCAACTGATCTGGTTAGTAGGTTTTGTTCTGTTAATGCACTAAAAAGAAAGATTGATAGAAATGGCTGATTGCATGCAGCTTTTATTATGAATCCCAGTATGTTTCAGTATTGAATTAACTAAGCAACTGGTAGTAAAAATGACAGTCAGCTTTATTGTTTTGGTCTCTCGACAGAAGTATGTGAAAGAAAATACTCAAACAAGATGTGATGTGGTTGTGCTGGATCTCAAGATATAAGTCAAGTGGCTATGTACCAAAGCGCTGCTTAGTGAAGTAGCCTTGCTGTAATAGCATTCAAAGAGTATTTCAGTCAATTAGGACAAACAGTTTTTTGCTGGATAAAACATTTTAATAGCTAAGCTGTTCTGTCATGCTTACGACTGTGTGTGAGTCTTCAATCACATCAAAGCTGTTTCATGTGGCAGATTTTACTTCGGTCTTGATGACTGATGCCTATTAGTGGATTGATTTGCTGAGATGAATATGAAACTTCAGTCTGTTGTAGAAGAATGCTTAAGTCTTTGAACTTAGAGTAAAAGGCTTACAGTTTTTTACAGTGGTGTCATTTTTTTCTAGTTTTCTGAAGCCTTCTCTTTATAACAAAGCAGTTGTTTCAGTATACAAGATACTGTTGTATTTTTATTTTTTTTTTGCTAGCAAAATGTAAAGTAAGCATTGGCTGTCTTAGTGGAAAGCCCTTTGGTGACTTGCAATTTACAAAGGAAACCAGTGAGCTGGAGGTTTCCTGGGTTTGTTGAATTATTTACACTAATGATAAAACACCAATAAAGTGCACTCCTCTTTATCACAAAATCACATCTAACTTTGTTTGTCTACTGCTTTAACACAATTCTTAAGATGCAGAATTACTTCATATTGTGATTGATAGATAACCATTACTAACTTTAATATTAGCAAATATGTTTTTGTAGTCAATACAGAATCACTTAATTTAGTTTTATGTTTTGTTGACTTAGTCTAAACAGTGTTTTCATTTGAACTTCATCTATTTTCTATTATAGTTAAATGTTACAAAATAAATACACCAGCCAGGCATGATTCTTCAGAATAATGAGGAAAGCTGAGCTATTGTACAGTATATCTTGCTCTAAAGTATTGATACATCCTTTCTTGGTTTTACTGAAAAGTTAGGTCATTGTTATAATACATGTCAGCTTTTTGCATTAAAAAACCTAGCCATATTTCATAAATGTAAGTTCACTCCAGATGTAGGCTACTTGAAATAGTTGCAATTCTGTCTTGCCTTCACTGTATGTATTCGTTCATATATAAAATAAATCATGACTGGGCAATAGGAATGTGATAATTCTGAAAACTAAGTATCATAGAAGGTGTGAAGAAAGCATTATTCAAGAATACAGCTATCTTAAGTTACGTAGAAAGTTCTGTCAGGAAGGCTGTTGAGCTGAGTTGGAACTTTGGTGGAGTACTGCAAGATGATTTGCAAGACTTTTCATTAACTACAGCAGGCCAAAGCTTCAGGTTTCTCCCTTTCATGAAAAAAATCCCCAAATAGAGGAGTGTCTGTAGCACAGTAGCATCCCTCAGTCGCATCGTAGGCTACACAGTCTCTACAAGCTCCAAGGCAGCTGCAGCTCCACTGCTGCAGCAGCTGTGATCTTAACATTTCCCCCACCTCATCCCCATGAGGGGAATAGACTGTATGATCTTAGTGTTTGTTTGGAAGAGAGAAAAAGTCTTGCTCACAAATGTGCCTTGGAATTGGCAGATTATCACCGCCGGGACTCGCAGTATCTTTCCAAAACTGTGGAAAGCTGTGGGTTTCAGAGCTCCTTAAAAAATCTGTCACTTCAGCTTTAAAAGAACATTTAATACTATAAGAAATTAGAGTTGCCTGGCTCCCTACTTCCTTTTCTGTAGTTTGGGTACTGGGCAATGGAGAGAGTCCTCTTGGCTCCACAGACTTTGGCTCCTTCCTCAGGACTGATAATGTATAATGTCCTACATGTCAAAAAGCTAAGCTGTGGGGGGGGGATGGTGATGGTGGTGGGAGTTGAGCGGTGTAATCATTGCTATTTTTAGAGAAAGGCATGTAATAAAAATGCCTGTTCTACTTCACATTTAAAAGAAAGAGCTAGATGTTTTCCAGTACGTGTTATCCCATCCCTCCCCCTATTTTACTCTTGTATTGAGCTGAATTTACTCTCAAGGACAGTCCTGAATGCAAAGCAGGTACATTTATGTTTTAAATCTGCAGCATTGGGAAATTTCAGTTTGTCAAGAGATGGTATACCGAAATTGTAGATATTTGCCACTCTTTTTTCTCCTCTCATTGAAATATCAAGCTTGATTGCTAGAAATGGCACACACATTATGCTTCTGAGTAGTACAAAGTATAGCTTTTCTCACAGGTGATAAGATCCTCATATTTAAGTGTCATTTTCCTATATTGCCTTGCTGAAAGAAGGGAACAGTTAGAAGTACTTGTAGCTAAAATAATGCCTTTTCAAACTTCCCCATATTTTCAGCTGCATTGTGCATAAGACAAAAGATTTCATAGAATACAACTTCTTGTAATACTATTTCCCTTCTCACTGGCAAGAGGACAGCATCTCTGTGGCAACTTACACCAATTGCTTACATGAGAAAATAATATTTGGAAAGTATTTATTGTATTTTTAGCTTCTTTCAATGTGAACTTAGCAGCTGGAAACAAGGAGAGCCAGCGTGAAGTGAATAGCAGCTCTCTGTGGACACCGCTTGGAGCAACTGCTCAGAATTTTCCTATTAAGTCACAGATATTACCTGTCTTCCCCTTCATGTTTTCTTTTGGTGTTCTCTAGTGTACTTTTCACCATTCTTCTCTTTTCTGTTTATTTATTGCAATTTCTAGTAAGCTTTTTTTGCATTTAATTTCTTTTACATTTTAACAATCTAGGTAGTGCTTGAGACTCAGAAATACACTGTAAAGGACTGTACAGCTTAGTGGGCAGAATGATTCCCATTCCAAAACAATTGATTTAAAATCCTGTGTGTAGTCTTATCTCTTCCATTTGTTTGGAATCATTATGTTAATTCCGTGCTTTTTATATGATAAGCAACCAACATATGTGATTCTAGTATTTTGCTTTTGAAAACAAATCACACTGATAATACTTAAAACAGTTCTTTTTGGGACGTTGTTGAAACGAGCCAAATGGAATGGCAAAATTTTCGATTTGACTTAGGGAGAGAGGTCAGTGTGCCTCATGGATATCTCTTGTGTTATTAATGACTGTACGGAGTAAAACATTTCTGTTTAATACTGCTTTGACTCTGTTTTTGCTGGAATGTTGAGCCTGGGATCTTCACAGCTCTGTGGGATTATGTAAATTCCAGCAATTTCAGTTACTGTTCTTGGGGCCACATTTAAACTCCTACCTAGTACTACTTTAAAGCTAAAGAAATGGCAGAAGTTTTAGGAGCAGAAAACAAAAGGGAGCACAATATCAAGGAAGGACTGGGAGGGTGAAAATTGTCAGCCTTGCTCTAAAATGCAGATTGAGAGAGGTGGAGGGACCTGGAGCAGCAGGAACAGCAAGTACCTACCCTGCAATTGTGCTCAGTGATTTTGATTGTTTGACTTGGGGAGGCATCAGTCTGTTGCCACAGGCACACAGCTGTGATGCATGTGATGCTAATGTGTGAGTACGATGAAAAACTGGAGTAAGAAATGCTTTCTCTCAACCTTTTTCTTTGCATTTCCAGCCAGGATTCAGACCTCCCTTCCCCATTGTGTTAACTCATGGAGTTTACCATCTGCCTGTATATTATATTGTATAGTATATAAGTATATTGTATATTCTTATTTTTATCTGCTGCTAGTCACCCCCTTGAAAACATGTGACAAAGAGGTGGATACATTAGCCTGATCTCTTTAGAATTTACAGTAAATAGCAAAACTTAGTCAAAAAGATAAGCATGGGAGTAGTTTATACTAGGGTGCAGGATCCTGTTGGTGTTAAATCCATTATGTATCAACATTAGGTGGAATAAGGATGAAAAATTTGAGTACTTGCTGCAACTGCTTTAAGTTTTACTTTTGACTTCCTTTCTGCTTCAGAAGCAGCAATGTCCCAAAGATATGCAAGTTAACAATCACACTGGGATTATATTTTATAATTGCAATCATACTGTATTTTATCGCTTGAATTAGATTGCTAGGTTTTTTAACTGGTGAGGTTTTTAGATTTTATTATCTTGGTACCTTGAATTACCTTAGATGAAAAGGGTCAGTTACTTCTTAAGATGTGAACTTTTCGTTGCTTTAGTTGTTTTCTTTTAAGACAGTGCAGAACCATAATTTGTGCTTTAATCTCTGAAGTACATAATTATATTAAAACATTTCTTTAAAAACACCTGTTTATTTTCACTGTAAAAGTGACCTTTCAGTGTCATATTGTTTACAAAGCATCTGTTTTTAAAAATAACACAGATGTTTTCTTTTCATAGGTCTTCCATGTGTCAAGATGCAGTGCCCTTGGAAGGCCCTTTAAAATACAGCTTATTTTTTAGTGATCTGATATCTTCAAAATCTATATTTGATATGAAAAACTATTAGAAAGCACTGATTTTTTTTTTCTTTTTTTGTCATTGAATAAACTGAGTTTTCAATATCTCCCTGACTGCATATTGCTTGCAGTTGTGGGGTGATTTTAGGATTGGTTACATGCTCCTGCTTGGAAGATTCAGGGTGTGTTGTGGCTATTGGTGGCTTGAAAAGTTAGCAGCTTTCATGAAGGCAGGAGAGGAAATAAAAGAAAGAAAGGCAGTAAAGGGAACCTGCCACTGGCTGCCTGCCAGGTCTGGCAACTTCACTCAGTGATGACGATGTAAGGAACTGTCTGACAACACCCATTAATACCTCCCAGCTTAACAATACCTCCACATGATTTCTGCCAGTTCTCCCAGTTTTTGACTGATGACAACTTCTCTCCCAGGAGGAGAAGAAAAGAGCAACTAGCGTTAGAGAAGAATAAGAGTACTTCAGCAAGCAACGTGCGAGTGCAGATTTGGAAGGTCAGGGAGATGCCAGAGCATATTCTAGGGCACAGCTGAAGCAGGTAAATGAGATTGGGGATAAGGAGGGGTCATGAAGATCATTCCTGGAAGCAAGAAAGGGCAGAAAAAGCAGCCTGTAATGGACATGGGAGGGTTCCTTGATATTTGCGATGTGCTTAGTGTAGAAAATAACTATATCTCTGGTTTAAGTTGTAAGTTGGAGAAGGTGGTGTGAAGAACTGTAATGAGCGTAGAAGGAAACACTTTGATGCTTTTAGTATGGGGAATTCTGAACAGAGAAATTATTTTCCGGTGGTTTCATGTTGAGTTGCAGCTGGTCTTAGTAAGTCAGTCTCCTATGGTGTACAAGAGCAGTCCCCAATGCTTTAAGCTCCAGAATTTTTCAGGCCACCTTTCAGAGAAATGTATTTTACATTCCCCTTAAAAGCTAAACACAGGTGTTGGTTTAGGGTGGGAAGTCTTTTGTTCTGTTTTTTTTTGTTTTACCTATAAGCCAGAATTTTGTTTATATTATAAAACAGATATTTTATATGCATGTTTTTGTAATATACTCAATAAAGCCCTCATAAAAGACACACACACATCTTTCCCCCAATGCCTAAAATTAGTGCATTAAGTAATAATTGCTTGCCAGCAAGGAGAGCAAAACCACCTTGACTGAGACATCATTGCTAGGAAATTTTGCAAAGAAATACCTGAATTTCTAGATTTTATATATATAGTGAGCTATTTTTGTGGGGTTTTCCCCTTTTTTGTCCCTAAATGTAGACTAATTTCTGGTATGAAAACTGTGTAAGGGTCAATTTCTTTACATAAATTTGATAGAGGAGAATTATTTGAAAGTGTGACTGTAGTAGGTACTATTGCACTGAACAAGCAGACGCTGCCATTTCATGATAATCATGTAAAAAACATGCTTTTATTAGCAGCTCATTACCCTTTAGTAATTTACTCATTATTGAATAAATGAGGGAAATGGAAGATATTTTGTCTGTTGGTTGGGACTGACAGCATAATGAAGTATTTGTTTTCTTCAATAAATGGCACAATCTCGTAACTGCCTAACACTGTTGTCTTCAGTAAACCACATTTGAGCAGAATTTGAATACTGCTATTCCCTGTAATATTTGAATCCCCTCCTCTTGGAAATCTATTTTTTTTTAAAAAGTCAGTCTTTCTTAGTTCAAATACCACAATTATATGGCTTTTTAACAGCTATTAATTTTCAGTGCACTTTATTTTGGGGGATATTGTTTGTTTGTTTGTTTGTTTTGGCATTTCGTTGTTGCTGATTTTGTTATGGTTTTTTTTTGCATAGTCATGACAGTCCAAGGCAATACTGTAATTTTTCTTTTAGTATATATGGAATGTGTGCAGATTAAGAGTTCATAGATGAATTTAATGAAATTGTTTTCCAAAATCTCCTGGAACAAAAGCTGCAGTTTGGGACTAAAATGTCAAGAACTAGTAACAGAGCATGCTTTGCAATACTTTAGAAACAAACGATGAAATTGATCTGGATGCTGTTTTCTTGGTGAGCAATAAAACTTATTTATGCTGTACTTACACATTTGCAGCTTTGTTACAAGCTTTTTGGGGTATCTAATTGTCTGCAGCTTTGAATTGTATCATAAACATGCCAAATGTTACTAATTACAATTAAGATATCTACTTGAAATAATCTTTGTTTTCTCTGACAATTTTTTTCCCTTATTTACATGCCTTTAATTTTTCATTTTAACAGTTCTTGCAACACTTTAATTTATTTTTGTTTCAAGGCTGTGGAATTGGATTAAACAGGGCTTTTAAATACTTCCATGTTGCTTGGAAAAAAGCCAGTTACTGTGTATTGGCTTAATAGAAACCGTGCTTAGCAGTGCCTCACATATGGCAGCTCGTGTTTGTGTGGTAAGGCATTATGTGTTTTAAATATTACCTTTTATGCGATAGTCAAATTTATGCCAGAATCTGAAGTTTCCTCTGATTAATGTTAACATTCAGGGTTTTTTAGGGAGAAATGTGTAGTGAAATACGTAATTTGCTGTCTGCTTGGCACAAAAGCCATATTTATGTGGCCTTTATTAACTTGAGATGCATACTGTGCCTAGAGAGGGCTATAGGTGAGTGATAATATGCTTTCATGACACTTGTAGCCTTTTAATGTTGTAAATATAGTGGAGGCCAAGATGGTGATTCTGTAAGTAAGACTGAAATACAGGGGTTTGTGTTCAATGTAGTAGATGGAATTATATTTGAAGAATAAGCTCTACGTGGTTACAGCAATTGCTCTTGAAGTAACAACACAGCTGACAAATTTCCAAAGGTTTTTTTCTGGTTTGGGTGTTGTTGTTGTATTGGGGTTTTTAATTATTTATATTTTACTGTAGCCTATATGGAATTTAGGAGCTTAGTGTAGCCCCTAAGAATTTCAAACCTTTTAAAGGCATTTATTCTGGATTATTTTGTTGTAGGCAGTCTTTTTGTATAAAATTCATAGTAAAATTTCTTTATCAGAAAACAATATTATGCGGTGGAGAAACAGTGAATAATTCCATTCTTTCAAAATTATTGCCTCATTTTTAGTACACATTGGTTTTTGGGGGAGAAAGGCTTTTTATTTCTGCCAGATTAATTGATGCTTGATTTAACTTTCGTTTGGGAGGTATTGACAGTAAAAACCACTGAATACTTGCATCCTAAATCTAATAGAGATTTTTATCCTTTCTATGATAACTTTAAAATTGTCAAAGGAAATTCTGTTCTTTCTGTGACAGCAGTGCAGTATCTTCTGCATTTATCATAATTCTAGGTAAAGTAAAAACCTATGATAACAAAGTGGATTTTACACTTTAGGTGTTTTAATTCTAAAGTGGCTTTTATTTTTAATTGTTTAATTGCACTAGTTTATGTTAAGTCTGAAATCTGTTTACACATAAGAAGGCAGTATTTAGGATGTTATACTTCTGAATTAAGTAGATAAATATTTTTAAAGATAACCAAAGTATGCTTGGAATAACTATGTGGTGTCAACTGTACGGTCATTTTACTATAGGTGGGATCCAGAGGATTTTTAAATTCTTTACAGTCTCATTATTTGAGACCTATCTGGCTATTTGGCTACCTATCTTAGGTAGCCAAAAAGGAATAAATATATGTATTGCCTACAAAATAAGGCATGTTATAACCCTTCCAGAAAAGATGGATGGAATGTAACATATTTAATTTTCAGAGAAGTTTAGCACTGAAAAATTAGATGTCTGCCTCATATGCAATTTCAGATTTGTTGATATAAATAATTGATTGCTAAGCTCATAGCTGTGGCATTTGGGGTTGCAAACCAGGGATTTACAAAAACCTTCTAAATTTGGGGCTTGCAGCCAGGGTGGTTTCAGAATCACTGCAGTAAACGCAGTGCCAGGTTTTGCAGCAGCATGAAGTAAACGTGGATGGGATTCATTAAGCTTTCCAGGTTAAACTGTTGGCTGGAGTTAACTGGGCTTGAGCATTCCACAGGAATTTTGAGAAAGATCCTAGTGTGTAAATGAACTTTCCCATTATCAGATTTTGTTGGATAGCTTGAAAAGCAGGGGATTCATGACTGAACCTTTCTTGGAAGAGTGTCTGGCTTTCGATTACAGGAGACAAGTTATCCTTGCTCCGTGTTACATTGGAGCATGTTCCTTTTCCTGCATCAGGCATCATGGGACACGCTTGGGTTTGCTCATTCAGAATGCTTCGTGGGAGTGCACTTCTTGGCACTGCACCTATCAGAGAACTCATATTGCTGGCTGGGTCAGAAACACAACCGTGGCTTCTTGTATATCCTGCATACAATCTGCCACATTGCCTGCCAAAAACAATCCCTGGAGTCACTTTGTGCCTTGGGTACCAATAGCAGGTTCTTTGTCTCCCTTTCCTGAGGTACTTTTATGAGATCTTCTGTAGTTTGGCTCAGAGAAAATACTTGGCTCTAGTGGGGGGGGGGAGGGGGTAAAAACCCAACATCTAAGGTGCCCTTCCTCATTTTTGGCTGTTTGTTTATTTGTGTTCTGTTACACATAAAATAAGACCTGTCAGTCTATAAAACTATTTCTAAAAGAGGGCTTGCTTCACTGCCATGTCTTATTCACAGCAATGTCCTGTTGGTAGCAGCCAGAACAGTAAAACACTTTGACACACAGTGTGCACATTACAAAAATGAAGTGTCATATCAAAAATGGCTGTAAACATTTTCACAGTCACTTGTCATTACATGTTTGAAGGTGGGAAATTTTTAGAGAAGACAACTCAATTTTCTTCCTTTCCTGCATGTCCAGGCTGCCTAGAAGGGAAGACATATTTACTTAGTATGGGATTTCAATGGGATTTTGGGACACAACGACTACAATTCCAGTTGTCTGTCCTCAGCAATCTGTCAACACAGTGATCAAGTATCACTGCAAGAGGACTATTTAGAATTTTAATCCAGCATTAGCCAAGTTAGTTTGGGGTTTTTTTTGTTCTTGTTGGGGTTTTTGGGGTGGTTTTTGTTTTGTTTTGTTTTTGCTAATTCTTTTTGTTTGTTTGTAAGCTGAAGACTGCGAAGAATAAGGTCAGGTGATCACAAGTGATCATTGCTATGGAATACTGTCTAGCGGATAGGCGTCACATAATCAACTCAAAAATCTCATTTGCGTCTGGAATTACTGTGGTGTAAATCAGATTTAAATTCATGATTCAAATATAATGGCCTTCTGCATCACAAACCTCCCTAAGTGATATTTAATTAATAATGTATATTTGGCATGAGTCTTTTGCCATGCATTTGGGGCTTGCATTTTCAGGTACCTACAAATTCAGCCTCAAAAGCCCACGGTGTAGTGGCTGTAGGATGACGCATTCTGATGATGTTCTACAACAACCTGCTTGCTCCTTACTGAATGCAAATAGCTGAGGGATGACAGCTATCTCAGTTTCAGCAGAATCTTTATGATTTATATGATAATGATAATTTTATTCTGCTGCCAGTACAGAGCACTTTGCAGACTGATATCAAGGTTAATTGTCGCTTTGAGAAGAAGTGAAGCACAGTCTGCCAACCTGATGCTGTGCTCAGCTGAGAAAGATAATTGTTATTCAAGTAGTATTTAAATGAGCCCAAATGCTGATAAATACACAACCAAAATACTTTATTTTTTTTTTCCTCTCATGTTTATTCACTGTGGTAAAAAATGAGGTCATCGCTATGTATAAATACCACTAATGGACGCTGTAGTAAAATCATGCTGAGTATTTACAGAACTTGCAGGGAGTGGGTTCCTCCCCCCACCATGTGTGGGCTGAAGGGAAATATTTTAAACTTGAGTTCCTCTTGTCAACACATCCTAATTCTTCTATGTTGCCAGTTGCTTGTAGCAGTTGTAGTGTAGTTGTAGTGTTACCTTGTATATGACTGCATATGCACTGTGACCTGACCTTACTGGAGCACCTGAGGGGTTTGCAATCTGTACCTGGACTTGTGACTTCTAAGGGTTGTTCCATGGTCCACATATCTCATGGTGGGTTTTAAGATGACTTTAATGAGTCCCCTCTGGGCTTGGGGAGTTGCAAGGAGCTCGGCACTCAAGAAACAGTGCAGAAACAGGCAAATATTGCTATAAATTAGAAGGTTGGATTTTTTTGTATTCCTGGTAGCTACATGGCTTTTGAAGGGAGATGATCAGCTGTATGCAGCAATGGAGTTCTGTATCCCAGAAAGCAATGGGGCTGTTGCGAAAACTGGGACTGATTTTATTCAATTTACATGACCCCTTTCATCCTAGGGTCTTCAAGATTAAGATTTTACTGTGGATTTCAAAAGATTTCAATTGAATAGAGTGCATACACTTCACTCCACTTGCTACCCCTTGAGAGGATTTCTTCATTCCTCCTGTGCTGCAGAAGTGATTGGCTAGAGGAGTTTCTTAGCCTTGAGAACTTTTACTTAATTTTGATACAGCAGTAAATATCTTTATACTCATGTTGCTGTATAAAACTGTCAAACATTTTCCTGATTTACATGAAAACTTCTGATCAATGTTTAGTGGTTTGTTTGTTGCTAATATTCCAGTGAAGTGGGTAGGTTCTATGTGTTGGGTTTTTAAAATTTATTTAGGATGTTAATTTGATGCAACTTCTGGACTCAGTTAATAACTACATAATAGCTATAGTATATAACTTTATTATAGCTGTGCCCAAAAATGGCACAAAGCACAGTAAAATGAAAGAATTGTTGCTTTCAAGACTTTAAGAAGTAAAAATAAACTTGCCCTCGTGGTTTATGTCAAGGGAAAGATTTTTTCCATGACAATTCATAAACTCTGGGCTAATGTGGTTGCATATTATTACTCTGTAGAAGGACAGTTTAGTACTTAACTGGCAAGAGACCACTTGTTCATTAATTCTGTTATTTCGTATGCATTATAGTCCTGTGGCTTAGAAACATAAGTGCTTAAATGGGTTGTTTTCAATCCTAAACACTTCCATACATTCCTGCAACATTTTTGAAGTCTGTATGGCTTAGTAGCTTTCCACATGACTAATGCAGATTTTAACAAGCAGAATGGAAAAGGGCCAACTCATAATTGTTAGTGCAGTGGCATAATCAGCCATACATGGTTTGTTTGTTATAGCTCAGCAATAGAAGAATGTTTCAAAGAGAAAACACGCGGACATGATTAGTAAGTAGCACAGTGATGTGAGACTGTCCAACTACAGAAGCTGACTAGCCGGGATATTAATTTACTTCAGGATATGCTTTCATTTCTCTTATCATAAGGGGCGCTGGTAATGTCAGGTTTTAGTAGCCATTTATACTGAGTTACTAAGAAAGAAATACATGAAAGGGTTTTTTCTGGGATGAATGGATGTGTTGTAAAAGTGTGGGGAATGCTATGTGTTGTACAAACTACCTAACTGATTAGAGTTTGCTTAATGCAAATATGGAAAGAGGGAGAAATATCTGGCAGAAAGACAATTGTTTTTGAACAATAAAATGTTAACTCAGATGCTTATCAAAGATATAGGTAAGTAACTTCAGCATTATATCGTAGCAATTACAAAGGCTAGAAAATAGACATTCTTTCTGGCTGAGTATTGATTGACATGAAATGGAATTGGAAATAGCAGTAGAGTGTGATAAGTAATGGGGAGAAGACTCAATTGCATAATAGCTGCTGTTATTGCTTTTCAATCTTACTTTGCTGAGTTTGTTGAAAGCAAGTTTTAAAACAAAAAATAAGACAAAAAAAACCCCAAGAAATGCTTGTCTATTAAATAGAAAAAGGTAAATTTGCTGTTTATATGTGGAGAGACAGTGTATTAGTATCTGTTTTTCAAGAGTAAATGGCAGTCCTAAAATTTCCACTGAGTTTACAGATTAATTTTGCCCACCATTTCACTCGCCCTTTAGCAAAACAGTTGGCTTGCAAGCCTTATGCTCTTCCAGCTTCTGGTATATGTTCTTTCATTCCCCTGACACAGTGGCTTGAATCATCAACTTTTTCTAAATATGCAGGCTACAAAAGGTGATTAATTGGTTGAATTAGCTTAAAACTGATTTTAATCAAAATGTGTTCAGAATTTTTTTCAATACTTTAGTTTCTGTCTTATTTAGGGCAATATTAAGTCCATTGATTTTTAAACTGAATCAATGGAAACCTTGTTTCTAAATGTTCTTTCAACTTTTTGAACATTTCAGCTAAAAGTAGTCTTAAATTATGTGTTTTTCTTGACGGTGAAAGTTTATACATAGACAAACCTTCATCTAGATTGCTTCTTTACTCCTTAGTTCCTCCTTAAGAAAAAAACCCCAGAAATTCCAAAAACTAAGTAATGTGTTGGGGAAATATTAACTAATTAGCTACTCTAATTAATTAACTAAGTAGCTAACTTCTTCACCTCTTGAAATTTTATTGGTTTCAATGATTTTATTGGACAGGAAACTTCCTTTAACACGAAAGATATTTTTGGAGGCAAGATATGTTGTACAACATCATTTTTGAATGGCATCTGCTGTATGGCATCTGTCAAACAAAATTCTGTAGAGAAGAGAAAATTCAGGGAGATCTTATGCAAGTGAAGTATAAATAGCAAGAAGGTGTAAAGAAGGCGAAGCCAGGCCCTTTTCAGATGCGCCCAGTGATAGGGCAAGAAACAACAAGCGCAAAGTAAAACACAGGAGGCTCTGTCTGAACATCAGAAAACACTTTTTTTTTTTCACTGTGAGGTTGATCAAGCATTGCCACAGATCACTTGGGGAGGTTGTGGATACTTCATCTTCAGAGATATTCAAAAGAAGTCTGGACACAGTCCTGAACATCTGGCTGGAGGTGGCTCTGCTTAAGCTAGGGATTTGGGCAAGATGACCTCCATAGGACCTTGTCAGGCTCTGCTGTTTCTGGAATTCTGTGATAATTGAATTGTAATTTGTTTGTTGGTTTTGGGGTTGGGTTGTTAATTTCCTTTTTCTTGTTGAAAAAACAGCAATAGTCCCGCTGTTTTTTCGTTGATCTTTTGGGTTTGGTTTTTTTTTTGGTTTTGGTGGGGTTTTTTGGGGTTTTTTGGGTTTTTTTGGTTTTTTTGTTTTTTTAACTTGGTCATTAAAAGGACCTAAGTTTCAGTTTCTATCCTTTTTGTGGGCTGAAGCAATTAAGGTGAGATGCAGTTTAAAATCAGACAATGTGTGGTGCTTGGCTCACATTCTGTGAGTTTACCTGTATGTAATGCATAAACATGTTAATTGCAAATTTTGCTTTTATTATACCTTAGTAAACCAGGTGCAGTGTTTCTTTGGCTTGTGTTTGCAGAGAACTGATTGAAACTAAAGGTTGAACTTAAGAGAAGCCATGGAAATGATGTGCACACCTTTTGCCCTTTTTGAAATGAGTTAATTTTTGGCCTGACATTTAAATTCACTAATTAAATCTTTGATTGAAAATTTTAGAGAACCACTTCATTTGAGCAGCATGCAACTATTTTTATCACCTGGATTGCACTGTTATATATTTAGACCTCTAATAAATGAAATTGGCTGACTGTTGTCTTTTAATGACTGCAAAGTTTAATACTGTTAAGTGCTTCCACTTTCTTGTTTTACTGAAGTGTATATACAGTTTTGAAGAACTCTTCTTTATACTGAACAATTTACTTGGGTTTTTTTACACACTTGAAAGTTACTGGACTCCCTTGGATTTATTCCATGTCCTTTTGAACAAAAACCAAGAGCCAGCCAGCACCTTAAGACTTTCTAAATAGAAGCAGCTGAAATTCCCTCCTAAACTTATAACCCTTTTCACATAGTCAGACACATCCAACCCCAAATACAGGAAGAGATCGATCAGCACTTAACCTCAGAGCCATCCTGCAGAATTGCCAACCCTCTGTTAATAGCAGTGGTGTGGCTCCTTGTCTGCATGAAGGAGGATCCATGTCTGCACTAGCACTCTCTGCCTGGCATGTCAGAATGGTAGTAAATAGTTAAAATAACCCCCACACTTATTACTCAAAATATTATTTTATGTCAGAGCAGTAAGCATTCTGGTCCTTTCATTTTCTTCTAAAAGTGGTAACAAAATAGATCAACAAAAAATGGAGTAAATTATATGCTTAAACTTTAATTGCTTTACAGTGGTATTGAGCCCTCAAAAAAGGGCTGTGCTGATAACACATTAGGCACTGTGTTAGTTACAATAAGGAACTAGCATTGAATACACTAATAAAAAGTCTGGACCTGTATTGGCTCATTGCAGTCATGTCACATGCACTAAGTTTCAGATGTACTAAGTTTCAAAAGATGACTCTTAAGGGGTTAGAGTGGCTTTCCTGAGATGGAAGATAGAAGCATCTCACCAAAGAAGAAATTATCTGAGGGATGTATATCTAAAAGGTTGGGAGACATTAATTTAGCATATAAGACCACATTAAAAAATATTTATATGATGATCTTTTGCTTGACAAATAATCTGGAAGTGTGTCAAATAACTGCATGTGGATCAATATCATACACATGTAATTTGGTATGGAAATGTCTTTAAACGTTTATGAAGTTTAGGAATAAAGTTTAAAAATTTATGAGCATGTGTTTTTTTAAACAATGTTTCTTCTGTTCAGAATTTTTTGTTTAAAAAAAGGGCACAAACCAAAACCTAACCTCTTATCTCAGAGAGACTCTCTGAAGGTTTGTGCATTAAGCTTGAGTATATTGATCAATCTGGAATATAGTTTTTGCATCATTTTGGGAGGTTGCTTCAATTTGATCTAATATATATACATGTGAAAAAAAAAACCCTAGTTGTTCCTTGCAGTCCATTAACTTTAATAAACCATTTTAATTTCATTGGTGGGCAATTGGGTCCATTCCATACTGTGAAGCTTTGGTTCTCTTAAATTGAAGCCTTAAGAGTTAATGCTTCTGGCTTTGACTTGAGTGGTTTGCTCCAGTAATTTTATTATTAAAATTGGAATTTTATTATTTAATTACAGTTATGCAAGAGCAGTCAGAGAAATTTCAACATCGTTTTAGGTGAGGGTAATGGTAGGAGAGGGAGGTCCTGCTGCTGGTGATCCAAGTGTTTAAAATAGATACTTTCCTTCCTATATAGCCGCATGATTCCTCATGTATGAAATAAATATTGCTGAAAAACCTTTTGAAGATAGCTTATAAGCCATTATCCAATTTTAAGTAAAAAATCCAGAGGATAAATTTATGAGCACCTTTGCAGCCAGTTCATTCTTGTATAAACATTTATGTAGTAAATAATAATATATTTAAAGAGAAACTTTATTTACACCTTGTGGTTAGTGGCATATTCATAGTTAAAAATGTCAGTAATAGAGCATGTGACATAACAGTGGCTTTTTCATACCACAGAAGCTAAAAAGGACTATATTAACCATGTAATCTTGAAAATAAATGTTGAAAATTAGGGAGAAAACTGAATGTATTTATGGGGACCAAGTTATAAGTGGCAAGAATTTGGGGAAAGTACTCCTTGTAGTGGTAAATGGTAATTACCTAAAATAGCAATAAGATAAACAAAAATATTTTGAGTACTTGAAGCTGAGAGCATCTTTCTTGCTTTGATAGCTTCTGTTGTTTCTTCCTAAGTACTGGAAAAATTAGCTATTTAGTATATTTGGCAGCAAGATATCCATCCTTTATGGTGTTTCATGGTTTGTCCTAGCCACTTCAGTTGCCTCCCTTTTGTCTACTTGTTGGTGTTCTTCCCCTTCTTGTTACAGAGGGGAGGTGAGCCCTCTGGACTTGTCACTTAGGTCTATATGGATACAATTATCAACTCCAGAATGCATTTTTGGACTATTGTTATTAATACTGCTAACTTATTAGAACCATCTGGCAAGGCTTTGCACATCATACACCAGTATTCTCCTGAACAAATTCTGAGCGTGCCTAGGGAGAAGGGAGACTGAAGGAGATCCAACAGTTGTATATTTTGAAGGGTGAAGAAGTATGGACAGGCTGTTCTGAGCCAGCTGGCCTTGGTGCTAGCAGACAGTGCTGGCATGTTTAATTTACTATTATAGGTACAGTCTTTGTCTTATACACCATCCCAAACAGAAACTGTGTGACTCTAGGCACCTTTCATGCTGGCCATATATATGGGGGGTTCTATATCATTTGTCTTTTAGATTACTCCCAGGTTTCCCCACTTACTGCTGGGTGCTATTGAAAGAGTGACTTTTCATAGCTGTGTCTGGGCTGTATTTACTCAGAGTAAGAGCCACCAAGTTATGCTGGCTGGAAATACCTTGGTTGGGCCATGGTTTTGCATAATTGTCTAGACAGGATGTTTTGGGAATGTAACCCACTCTTCTGAATGCAGTGTTGTGTTAGTATTTTGGAATTTCTGCACAGCAGTAGTATAGGTGTTCACATGTCTTAAAACATGAACTTAATAACACTGATGTTAAAAGGTGATAGAAATTTAATGAAAATCATATGTAAATTTAAAAGGGACTTCATGTGCTGAAGTGGAACAGGGCAATTGCATGCCTTGCTTGTACCAGGAGAGCAGAAGTTTGGTGTGTGAGTCCAGCTGGTGCCAAGGTGTAGCACCTCTACCCCATTTAATTTTCTGGGGCTCTTGGCATTGATGATGATCACTGTTTCTGGCCTTCTAATGTGGAAACATGACTCCAAGGCAGTTGCTTTAGGTATACCTCAGTAAGCTTGTCAGATTATGCCAAAAGGTGATATGGGGGAGGGGAAGAAAAAAGAAAAAGAAAAAGGAATTATTGGAGGGTTTTGTTTGCCAGAAACATAAGACTTCACTTTGTAGTGGCAAAAAGTGATGCTTTTTCAAGTTTAACTTCCCAGAATAAAACACATAAGAAGAACTTTCCGCCTGATCCCAAACAAGAGTGGCTGTCAACCTGGTCAAAAGTTACCAAAATATACACTCTAATTCTTTAAATGACTGCTTAGTGACTTTTTATATGGGATCATAATTGATGGTGTCAGTTTTAATAAATAATTCAGTAGTTCTCTCTCTTTGATTGTATAGCAGGATTTGTGGATAATAGAAGTCTGAGGACTAAGTGTGACTGATGAGAATGGATGGCACATTACTATCAATCTTGTCACTTTTTTACCACAGGTTAAAATTGAATTTGAGCTATTGACCATCACTCAGCATATTTGTCCTCTCACTGTGTCTGGACCAAAAACACAGTCAGAAGGCAATTATTAAACTTTGTGTGCCTGAAATAAGCAGTGCTAGTTACATTGCCCCTGTGTCTGTGTTCCTGATTTTATTTATTTATTTACTTATTTATTTATTTACTACATGGAGGGTGTGAGACTCTCTTGTTAATTTCATTGAGCCTAATTTTCTTGTAGTTTATCTTTGAAAGAAATTTACACTTGTATTTACCATTACAATGTCAAACTATTTGATCATTTCATGTAGTAAGAAAGGGCTTATTTGACTCTGATAATTATGATGAATGCTCTGTAGTTAAAAGCTGTGGTCAATCAATTAAGGTATTCCAATAATAGTTGTTCTTCTTGTGTCTATGCTTGACATAGAAACAGCTGTCCGTGTCTAACTGCCTGTTTGGATTTTTTTTTGTTATCTCTTTTTTTTGCCTCTCTTGGAGTTCATGATTCATCATCTTGGAGTCTTTTCTACTCTTCAGTCATCTTCAGTCCTAAGTGGAATTCTGATTGATTGTACTTCATTCCTAACGTACCTTTCTGTATCATGATGTCCAGTAATCAAGATGTTGTTGGATGTCTCTTTATTTAAATGTGTCTAGGGTGAACAATAGACCATTTCTATCCACTGTGTTTCTTACTTTTTTTCCTTGCAGATTTCTGCTTTTCTTTATCACTTTTTTTTCAGGGTTCACCAAGCCTTTGAATATGGTTGGAACATGGTAAATATTATCTCTGCCATACCAGCCTTTGTCCTAACTTAAAACAGATCAGTCAGCAGTAATACAATGTAATTGTAAGTCAAATAAACTTTCTTTTCTTTGAAAGAGAATATATTATTACTACTTTCAGGAACTAATATCATCACAGTCTGTAGAAGAAGTCTAACATTCTTTTAGGTTTTTTTTGGTTTTTTTTTTCACATAAAATAAAAGTGCTGCATGAGCACATGGCAAGCTTGGCTTCTTCCATATTCCGCAAGATTGCATATGGATTGATTATCCCCCCTTGGCCCATGACTTCTATATCAATATCAACTCTATTCAATCCAGAAGTTATCCCTCTCAAAATAATTTTGAGCTCTTCCCTATACCAGTTTCTTCACTGTGCTCTCATCAGCAGCCCAGGGAATAGTGCTGGAAACACTCCAGGGCATACAGATCAGCACTTTGAGCCCAAAGCTTCAGCCCAACTCATAAAACTTGCTTTCTGATTTCTCCCAGCCCTTCCTCCACTGTCAGCACTCCTAGGAGCCATGGGCACCTGTTACCCTCAAACCCTCTCTTGCCAGACAGATGGCAAGTTAGGTTTGCTGCTTTGGTGCTTAGAAGTCTGGACATGATATGGTCTTCCCTGGTATAATTAAACTACCTGTGTGCTTGATATTAAATTGCTGTCCACTTTCCTTCCCACTGTATGATATTTTTTTTCTCCTGAGCATCTCCCAACTATCAATAATAAGGAATAATAAAATGGATGTCAGTTGCTCTGTGCTGTCCCTCATGTTGATGTATGCCTCTACTTTTGATTGTTTATTTTTGGGATGGATTGGTTCTCTTTTTTTGTTTTTTGGGGTTTTTTCTTTGTTAGGTTTATGGGGGGGGATTGGTTGTTTGTTTTTTTCATTTGGTCAAACTGCTCAGATGAGAGCATTCCTTATGCCTGGCATCTATAAACGGCCTGTAAAAAGTGCATACGTGCTGCAGTTGTTATACATCCTACATTAATCAAGAAATCTTCAGTTTCCAAGTTGGTCTTAAATGATTGTATAAGGCCACGGCATGCTCCAGAAATTATGTTCATAGTTTTAAACTTGTGCCTGTGTGTGTTCCCGTAGAGGCCAGGAGGTTGGTGCACAGCCAGTTACATACCTTTTTGTGGTCTGAATGAACTGAGGGCTTGACTCCCTCCCTTTACCTGTCTTGGCTTGACTATCACCGTAGCATCATGAGGGATGCAGAGTACTAGGGCGTATTGAAAAACTCCTGTTAAGGCCAAAACAAGCTTGATTTTAGGGTCTGTGGAGCTGAACTTCTCCTTTTGATGTGGAACAGTGTGGGAAGGTATTTGGTGGACAATTGAAAGTCTGTTAAAATAATTCAGAGCACTACTACAGATGAATAGATAGTATTGTTAAGCTGATTGCTAAATGAAACTTTTTCAACTGAAATGAAATGCTGAGCGTGTGCTGTTTACATCAGTGCAGGAGGAACTGTGCCAAGTTTAATGCCCCCCTCTACACCTGACTATGCTCATTCAATTTGGTCTACAATCCTGGTTTACAATTTGTATCCTCTCCAGACTGAATATCAATAAAACATGAACATATTGAGTAGATATAATCATTATACATTTAAAATAAATTCATTTCTGGTACAACTGTCTGGAGGCTAGATGCCTTTCATCAGTTATAGACCTCAAATACTATATTATTTTACTTGATGTATTGTTTCATTCACAAAACAGAATTTGTAATATTTGCAGACATCCTAACATAATACTTGGTTTCTAGAAATGGCTAAATAGCAAATAAGATTATGTTTATGTATGACAGTCATATATAGTCTGTACCATTCTCTGCGGGGATAATAGAGTACTACTATGTACTTAAACTGGCTTAGCTTCTGAACTCCATTTTAAACCTTCATAGCAGTAAGCTTGTATGCAATATGGTAATATATGCTCATTTCTGTAACTCTAAGCTCACATTTGTTAAAGCTACAGCTTCTATAAATGTGCCAGTTCATGAAAGCACCTCCTCTAACTACTTCTTTCCTTTATGATGAGCAGATACCTAGTTTTCATATTATTTTTATGTCATTTTTTAGTCTGGTTTTTCAACGGCAAAAAATTATACAATTGCTGTGTTGTTTCCAAAGTCTGCAGAGAGGAAGCTCAGTGGCTAATTTCAACCAATTTGACAGGAAAGTAGGAGTCTAAGAAATGCTAAATTCCTACAATAAGCCTACACACCATATGGCCCAGAGCCCGCTTGTAATCCTTGTAGCTATTCCTTTGGTGTGCCAGTGGCCAGGGGGCAACATGTTCCCTTTCATCACATATTCAGCGGATTGCCTGGAAAACAGGAGAGCCAATTTTTTCCAACGGTTTCTCTAGTGAATAGGCTCACAAGCAACACAAAGGGTCAAAACACACTTCTCGACTTCCTTTGGGTAGGCAGAAGGCCCTATTCAGGGATATGTGCAATATTAAGAAGGAACAGACTTTTGGAAGTACCTCCAATATTAAGGGATCTGCTGTTTTGGAAAGAGCTAGAGCAGACAATTTTCATGGTACTTTTTCTCTTGCTCTGTGCCTCAGGCTGCCAAATACCTGGTGCTGTGGGAGGACGGTGAGCTGACTGACGTTCTTTTAGTGAGACGGAGTTTGTCTTTGAACTTCAGCCTTCGGAGATCTGATAGAGCTGTTGCTATGCAGGCAGTAATTTTAAGAAAAGGTGTGCTTTTGTGAGGGGCTGTAGTCTCAGGGCTGGTTCCTGATAAAGCAATTGACTGTCAGTGAAGTGCCTGGTTCAGACAAGATTCAAGATTTCTTTGGTCAAAGGATGGGAGGATATTAATTCCTGCAGAACTCTGATCACTGTGTAAGTTCTTCAGCTATCTTTTTGACAAGAAGACAGTGTAGTATCTTTCTGAATCAACAGAAAAATGACATACCTTTTAGTATGCTGTAGCCAAGGAGATAAAAGTGCCCTCTGACACAATTTTCATACTTTCCTAAAAGCTTGACTGGAATTAATAGCATGCTTCCCCTGTGTCTGAGCATATGTGCAAACCTACAGTTGTTGATAATTTAGCTGTCAGGTATGTTGAATTAATGTTCACCTTCCAAGTCATACAACTGTATGACGTTAGCATAGACCACATTTAAAGGTAGAACAGAAAATCAAAACAACACTGTATCATATTGTACTGGTTGGTGCATTCTGGAGAAAGAAGATGAGAGAGTAGGCTGCTTATTATTATTAAGGAATTTGGCATTCCAGATTATGCTTGCTCTTTAAGTTTCCCTGTTGAGAGTGGGACAGTTTTACTTGTGTTAAACTTAGTAGTTTTCTCAATTCCAGATTTCTTTACCTACTTTTGGTCTGTGTAGATGTGTGAATTTTTATTGTCTTGCTCAGATGATGTGCTTTTAGGTAAGTGTTCCTCTGACATGCACCTTGTGACACGCAGTTTGCTTGTGTATGTGTATCAGTCCTGTCTGCTGCTTCTTCCTTCTCAGTACTGTCCCCTACCCTCAGTGACCAAATTTCAGCCAATGTTGACAGAAGGAAAGAGGTTTCAGAGACATTTAATTCATATGAAGTTCCTGAAAATCAGATGACTAATAAAGAAGATTCTTTTGCCCTGTGGGAATATTAATATGCAAATACAACCCATATTAGACATTAGAGAATCCCCATGGGAACTCACCCCTGAGGCACAAACCCATAATAAACTGTTGCTTACTGGCACTGTCTTTTTGTTTTCTGTTTTTACCAGTTGATCTCCAGTTTGGGGGTTTTGGGGGTTGTGAGGGCAGGGGAGAAAGATAAAAATAGGGTTCTCTGTAAAACTAAAAAACTGGATCACTTCTGTTTATTTTTAAATTGTAGCAAGTTTTGAAAATTTTGTTGCTGTTCTTCAAAGAACTAACTTTGGCTAAATGTTTTCTTTTAAAAGTGTGAGAAGGATTAGATATCCTTGACTATACATAAGTTGCAGTTTTTCAAAAATCTTAGCCTTTCTCTAACAGTTGTAACTGGAAATACCTGTTTCATCTCAGTTCTTGAACTAGTGTTAATCCATCAGTTAAGCAGCGTTTTGGTTTATTTCTCTTTAATTCTTAAATGGGAAGAAAATACTTCCGTTAAAGTGCTGCTAAATATTAGGAAGCAAACATGGGACACAAAAACCTTGTAAAAGAAAAAGTTGTGGAAAAAGAAATATTATGTTGCTCAATTCTGTTTTTGTGATTTGCAGTTATTAGAAGTGCCTCATATTCCTAAACATTTCAGAGTGCTCTGTAGAGATTGTGTTGCCCTGGAACAAAGCTGAGCACTTCTTCCTAGACCAGCTATTAATTTAAATTGCAGAGAACTTGGATCAACCAAATACATGTAGCACTGCATGTACATTACATGCTGGTTTAAAGAATTTCTACTTCTAGAGGGGTAGAAAGATACTATGTAGAATTTTTAGAAAACTAAGTATATGGGGTCTTCAAGTTTGTGGTTTGATAGTCTGTGTCTGCCCATCCCCTGCCCCTGCTCCACCAAAAAAAAAACCAACCAAAAAACCCCACCCCATTCACCAAAACAAATAGCAATTTAGGCAGTCTGTTTCTTGTCTAGAAGCTGTAGATCTGGCTCACATTTATGATTCTCAGGTGTAGGTGACCTGCAAGCTACTGATTATTTCATTCAGGAATTAATTGTAGGGGGTGTCAATAAAAGAGTAAGCATTATAGAGTAGATAACTGATGTTACAGTACTAAACCAAGTAAGGAACAGTCAAATAAATTGCATTACATGTATTTATCTAGGATTCTCACACTGGGTTCCTAAAAAATCATCTGTAGGTAGAATTGGTATCACCCTCCAACTTTTCTTGCATCCTAAGCCACTGCAGAAACTGCTTTTCCAGCAGTCCTAGAAGAGGAGTTTGTCTCAACCTGTATTTTATGCTAACTGTAATTACTGATTTCTTAGAGTTGCAACTTGTGTTTCACTGGCCACGTTTCTTTTGCCCTTATTTTCCCCCAGTCCCCCTGCACGTGTGCTGCACGTTGTTCTGAAACAACAGAGGCTGTCCTTCTGTCCTCTGCAGTGTTTCAGATGCTTTGCAAAGGGGCTCTGCTGGGTCAGGTGTTACACCTTCATCTGCTGAGGAGCTGATTAGCATTAGAGCTAATGATAGATACTTTTGCTGATAGTGCTGAAATCCAAAGGCTTAGTGCCGCCCAATGTAAATAGATATGGCTTTGCGTTTCAATATAATGTAAACAGAAAAGAAGTAGCTCCCTTTGAAACGCAAATGATTTCAGCATTAGGGTGTATTAGTGTAATGACTGCATTGAAGTAATGTCTGCTGACTTCTGAGTAGGTCAAGCAGCATGTAGAGTTTGGAAGACCTGTGTTTTTTGTGCGTGAATATAGCTCAAACTGAGACAACAACTTCTGTAAAATGAATTTCTTCTAATACTAAAAGACTGACTTACACAGAAATGTGTTTGCGTTGTTCCGAATGATGGAAAGTGTTCTTAAGCAGCTCTAAAATTTTCAGGTTTTTGGTTATTCTCCAAACCCATAAAATAAATAAAGGTATTTTATATTAAATAGCTGTATTTTAGCAGGAATTAGCATACAAATGCTTGAGACAGAAAGTTTATAATGCCTTTTATCCTTTTTATGCTTATCTTTTTTAAATAGCTTCAGTGCTCTGTGAAGACAAAGGCACTGGTGTACATGCCACTGATAATAGACAGTGTGACCGTATCATGTATGCTTCCTTAATAACGTCTGACATTATCAGATTGATTAACTCAGCAGGGGGCTTTAATCAGATTTAACTACTGTTGGCAGCTGTACACTGGCAGAATAGTAATACATCAGGGAGTAATATCGAACTTCTTTTATAAGCTGTATTAATCTTGAAACTGAAAATGTACCATAAAAATCATTATTATTTCTAGTACTAAGCAAAGAGAAGTGAAGCTTATACATTGCTCACACAATCTCTCTTTTGGATTGTGCTTTACCAAATTTTCTGTTCTTACCAGTGCTAAATACTGATGATCTTCAGATTCTTCTTTGGTTGTTAATGGGAGTATATCTTAAATATAGATATTTCTTTCAGGAGTCAAAGAGCAATAAATCATTTGGGACTGAATGACTTAAGCAGAAAAAATAATGAACATATTTCATAGCTACAGTTTTAAGCATTTGTGTATGTGACAATGTAATGATAGTTCAGTTTTCTGCTTTGTCCTTTTCATGGTAAATGCCGTATTTGGCATAGATATTGCATTCCTTTTATTTCATGCAGAATACTCTCAGTATTAATAAATAAAATGTAGGCTTCAAAGATGTTAATGTAACATTCATTCATAGATCAATAGGTCAGAAGGGACAACTGTGATCATCAAGTGTGACCTTCTGCCTATCGCATATCATTAAGATTTTCCGAGTTCATTCTCGTTTGAACTAAAGCTTGTCTTCTTGAAAAGACTGACTTTTGATTGAAATAAATTAATGAAGGGGACAAGCATAGTCTGTGACTATTTGTCTCAGTTCTCCTTCAGGTAAATTGCAGTCTGGGTTGGTTTTTTTTTTGGCTTTTTAAGTATAGTTAAATGTCGATTCTGCTGTTGCTACATTATCTTTTTCATTAGCCTTCCTTGCTTTGTATTTCTCCACAACTTCCAATTTGAAAGCAGAACAATTCCAGTTCCTGTAGTATTTTTGTTCTAAAGTAAGCTTTTTAGGTTTTGACAACTGTTGTGTAAGTTGCCTCTGTTCAGCTGGCTTTTTGTGGCCCATTATTGAGTCTTCCTTCCCAAATCAAATTTTGTTGCTATTCTCAATGTACTGTCTCCATTTCTGTGTCTTGCATATAAGACTTTGTGTTTCTTGATATTCCAAAGCTGCTATTTGTTGTTATTGATCTTATCAAGAAGTTTGGGTTGTTTGACCTAGGCAGTTCAGGGTTTTTCCATTTTTCCCATCTCTTGAAGCTGTAATTGCTATCAGTGATGATTTAGTTTTCTTCAGCTTATGAATATAAATGTGAAGCCACAGAGCACCAAGACTTGATTTTGCAGGTTAGTACTAGACTGTTTCAACTCCTCCATTTTCAACTGAGCCTAAAGCCCTGCCATTTTCTTTTCTGCATTTCTTATACTGTAAGCAGATTGGAAGATTGCACCTTCTCTCTCCCTCTTCCAGATTACAAGTCTTAGATGACTGACATTCCATGGCTGGTATAGTAGACTGAGCTGTGCTTAAACACAATTTTTTCAAATTTTGTGGAAAATTCTATATAAATAATCTTTCATATTGCTTAATTCATAATTGGAAGAGTAAGTTAGTATCTAACTTGTGGAATCTTTAGTGTCCTGTCTGGTATTTTTCGTTTCCCTCTCAGGCTCTGGTAAGAGGTGCTGCACAAGTGAGCTTTGTAGAAGAGGGAATGATGCAGTTGATTGCAGCTTGGAAAAATCCTTATTTCTGTTTCAGTGGTCTGACATATCTTTGGATTCATAGTTTCATGTCCATCTCTTCAAGGTGAGGTTGGATGGGGCTCTGAGCAGCCTGGTCTGGGGGGAGGTGTGCCTGCCCACGGCAGGGAGGTCGGAACTTGGTGGTCTTTGAAGTCCCTTCCAATGCAGACCATTCTGTGATTCTGTGATCATTGTAAAACAGTATAAAATCATTGGTGTGAAGTTAGGTCAGGAAATTATTTTAAATGATGGTAAATAATAAAATTGTAATGGAATATGTGAATTGCTTTGTAGAAATCCAATTTATTTTTTTTCCCAGAATACCAAACTTCTCGCTCCAAATGATAGTGGTGATTACTGAGCTGATATTATGACTGCTGCTATGTTCCTGCTGCTTTGCTGAGTTTATAATGGAAGCATCTCAGGCAGTGACAACTGTGTGCACTTCATTATGTATATGACAGAGAATTTCATTTTTATAGTGTAAGCAAGCAAAGAGATCTTATTTTGAATGTATCTGTAATTATTCAGGAAAGTGCTGTTGGAGACCTTTTAAATGGATGAGCATTGATCACTATAGCAAAAGTGGAAGAGAGTCAATAATAACATATATTCAGACAAATCAAAGTAGCATTTCAGCAGTTCAAAAATACTGTCATTTCAATAAGATGCAGTAAGAACCAACAAAAGTGTTGATAGTTTTCTAGTATTTCTGTATACTTGTGGGGGAGGGAGGTGGGAAAGATAGTAAGTTGATGAATATGTCAGGTATGAAGAGGAAATGCTTCTGAGAACAAGCAAATGTTTAAGCAGAATGTTAGTAACATTGCAGTAGACATTGGCATCTGGCAGTCATGTAATTTATGACAGTGTGTATTTAAGCAGCAATTGCCCAGAAAGGCAGCAGATTATAAAAACATACTTTTTTTTTTTTTTTTAATTCTTGCTGTGCTTTTGTTATTGTGATTTATTTTTTTTTTAATTTCACAGCCCTCCTTTGTAAGTCTAGTGCCTCTGGTGCTGCCTTGCAGATCATTAAGGTGTTTCAAAACTGCTTCTGAATGACATCGTTTTACAGATTACTTTTCTTCAATGTGAGAGAAAGTGATTTGTGCCACTGTTGTGATAGATAAAATTGTTAACAGTCTGATGTTCTGGGAGCCCTACGGGGTATACTTGTATGTATTTATTTGAAAATGTGTTATTTACAATTCTCATTTGTTATTTCATGTCGTAAGGCCTAATTAAATTGGTTTGTGGATCAAACTGAGTTTCTAGATTTACAAAAACAAAAACAATGCAAAAAAATACTCCACAAAAATACCAGTAGTGATTCAAACAAACATTTTACAGGCATATATCTCAAATAGTCTTATGCAATGCTGCACCTAAATATGTATTTCCATTTTTTTCCTGTTTCAGGATAGACTTGAATAGCCCTGACTGTTTATGGTCTCCTCAGTATCTGTGTGGTATTTTTGTCATATACGACTTACTCATTTCAGCACAGGAAGGGGTTGAAGGGGTTCAGGTAGTCCAATGTGTTTTTATGTGGATTCGGTTGCTATTGGGAAGGTTGAAGAAAGAACATATTCTCTGACAGGACTTTACTTCGTAAAGTGATGCATGGGATGCAAAGATTGGTCACTCAGGTTCTCTCCTTGCTGACAGGTGTTTTGCTCCATGTCCCCATGAGTATCACCTGCTCTGGAGAAAAAAATCGACTGCTTTACCAGCAAGGATAAATTAAAAAAAAATAAAAAACAAGTCAATGTTGGAACAGTGAATTCAGTTGTTGCAAGAAAGAACTTAATGTATGCTAATAACTACCCCACTTCTTAAAATTACTGAAAGATAATGCATTACCTTTACCAAAAAGAAATTTTAGGGAACTGCACAGTTAAAGATTTTTCCGTCCTTACCGCTTAGATTTTTGCAAAAGGGTTTTTGCCTTCTGTATCAGTCTTTGAATACCAAGTATCTTATGAATTTGAAACTCCACTTGCCTCTAGCAGCTGGAAGGTACAGGCTGTCCAAAGTATTTTGGAGCTTGTGAGGCTGAATACTAGGATTAGATCGCTTGCTTCTTTTGCAGCCTGCCTGCTGTTGCTTTAAAAAGGGATTTTTAAAAGTCTTTCACACAGTTCCCCAGGGTTATCTGGGTTATCCTGAGTTTTCTTTTTCCAGTGAGTCATTGCTACTACTCATGATAAGTAAGCTTTTCTGTTTGTTTGGTTGGGGTTTTTTTTGGTGGGTTTTTTTTGGGGGTTTTTTTTTTTTTTTTTCCCCCACTGGTAGGGTGAGATTCACATAGTTATTGCTACTTTGGTTTGGGCATATGTCTGAAGAAAAGAATCACAAGTTTAAAAGTTAATTTTCATTCTGCTCATGTGTGCAGCAGATAGAATTTTCTTTAGGCTTGGGAATACAGCCTTACTGGTTTACAGTTGGTTATTAAGTTCATAATTGGAAAATTGCATTTTTACCCTAGAAAGAGAGGAAGCTACTTTTGCTGCAAAACATAATTATTTTTCATAAAAACTATTATTGAGTTAGATGACAAAGTGGTTATAAACCATTTTCCACTTGTCGCTGCTATTCAGAAGAGTGGATTTTTACAGCCCTGTTGCCATGGACCATCAAATTTTGTTCTAGGCAGTCAAGTTGGGACTCAAAAACAGGACAAATAAATCCTGGAAATGTAATCCCAAATAAAAGATCATACACTTTCTAGTAGGATAGTAGGTTCAATTTATTTAGTGTCTTAGAAATAGCAGAACTTTATATCTGAAGACAAAGCTTTTAATTGTCAGAGAAAGCAACAGTAATCTCTTGTATAAGATCCAGGGGGGGGGGAAAAAACTGAATATGAAAGGACAAAGGATGAGAGCACATCAATAGATGTGTTATAGTGAACTCATCATGTTGGAGATGTGTAGAATAGCTCATCACTCCTCTAAAGAAGGTGGCATTTTCACTCCGATATTGAAGCAAGTACAATTGGAGATACACTGACAATCTGCTTCTTGTGGAAGTAGATCCTGTGTCAAAAGAAAAGATTTTTCTTTTGCTATGAACTATAACTGTAAAATAACTAGAATGTTGTCATTTGGGTCAGATCATTGTAGCAGAATTATTAATTAAAATATTATTTTTTTAATGCCGTATAATCCACATTGAAGTTGTGAAACAAAGATGGAAACATTACTGTGTCAAACCTTGATCCTCAACTTGGGGCACTGAACAAAAGTGAAAATAAATAAGTTTCCACTTTCGGAGTGGGAGGGTATTACTTTTCGTTTAGTAGTGTGGCAGTCTTGAAGCCAAAATGCTAATTTTTATTAGGAATAAAGAAGCCATTAATTGTTTTGTAGAATACTATTGAAAATCCATTAATGTACGGGAGAGCAAAATCGATTGTGCATCGATTGTTCACATTTTTACTGATCCTTGGGAAAAATGTCACCGCAGATTAGAAGTGCTCTGTCCTGGGATCTAAAAAATCTGTATTCTTCAAGCTCTATTTTAAAAAAGGACAGAGAAATGGCTTGCAATGTCAGTGAAGGCGTGCTCTCTACGTCAATTAACTTAGCAAGAAGGACATTGGGTTACGTTGTATTATCATAAAAGGTGCTAAATTGTTTCCCTCCTGGGAAAATGTATCAAGAATTTGTTGGCATTTTACCTCAGATGAACGATTAAATCCTCCCTTCAGTGGCCAGGACTCTTGGGTAGCTGGCTCTCAAAGAGGATGGGTGAGCTGATCTCTTAGCACTGCACAAAGCTTCTTGTCAGAAAGATTGCAACTGTGGCACTAAATAAACAGCTAACAGGAGAGGGGTGGGGCTGAGAAGATGGTTGTAAATGCTGAGGACTTCTCTTTGTTTTTCTTAACCAACTCGACTTTCTGAGTTCTTATAAAACTAAAAACTGTGTCCATCCAGGAAGCTGTCACCACTGTGATGGAGCTAGGCAAGGATTCAGGGAGAGATAGGCATGGGTGACTGTCATATCGATGTCAGTTGTTCCAAATTTATGCCAGCAAAGTGTTTTAAGAGAATGAAAACTATAGCAGAGCTAAAAACTGCAGTAGGACTTTAAACTACTAAGCAGGACTTAGAACTTAGCAGGACTAACACTGCAGTAGCATGTCTAATATGTGCATCACTTCTGTTATTTTTGTGTATCCCTATTTGATTCAAATCTCAGCTGGCTTACTTGCCACTCTGTGAAGTTCCAGGTCAGAGTTCTGGAATTCTTGAGTGGGATCCTGTTTTAATCAACCATTTATGTTAAATGAGCATATTCAGTCATAGACAATTTTAAGCAGCCTGCTGTATGTAACACAGTTATTATGTAATTTCATATTGCAGTTATTTTCCTTTCAAAACCATGGTGCACAGTTTTTATATGCTGTTATTTTTAATTCAGAAGAAAATAAATAAAGATTCAAGTAATTATTGAAAATGTTAATAATTTTCTTTTCTTTTATGCACTGAAAGACACACAAAACCAAAAAGTAGCCTCTACAGATGATTAGTGTTTCAAATTAAGCATCTGCATAATATATTTTAGCCAAATCCAAGTCCATTTTTCAATTAAACATTTTAAATGCTTAAATTAAACATTAACCATTTTAAATACCAAAATGGTATTGTTTGAGTCTTTGAACATTAAGAGTTCCTTGTAAGTCACGTCATTATTTTTTATGATTTTTTTTCAAACCATTGGCAATATTCAAGGTTGCCAAGATGCCTTTTAGCAAAAATTCATGTTTCTTTGATACCATATTATTTACAAATCTTATAAATAAACATGTCAACAATGTAAAAAAAACCACCCCAAAACAGTCATTTAAAGTTTCTCTCTGTTTCATTCTCTTCCCATGATATTGTCCTGCTTTGGCTTTCTAGGCTACACTTGGGAATCCTAAGGATTGTTGTTCTGCTCAGTGCTGAGGGTTTCCAGGCCTCTTTGGGTCAGCATGCAACTTTGACTGAGAAATTGATACAAGAGCAGGGTGCATTGACTGCTGCATTTTGCCTCTCTGTTTAGCTAAGAACTGCAGGACAATGTCAGGATAAGTTCTTGTGATGAATACTGTTATTAAACTTTGGAGGAGGGTGGAATAGCCTTAGTTTAGCTTGAAAATTTTGATCCCATTTCAGACAGATTATCAGTAGACAAAAGGATGTCAGTTATCTTGTACAAATCAAGTTTTCAAATTTCGTCCTTGGGGAGAAGTAACAAAAGCAAGTATTGATCGCTCAGTTAGGCTAGTCAGGGGAATCTGTGACAGAAATAGATCTTGGAAGAAACAGGAGGCAGAAAAAGCATGGACAAAAGAAAGGAATAAAAGACAAAATAGGAATGTTTTCTTTGCAGATGAGTGGAAATCGCCACAAAAACTGACAGCGAGAAGGAAAGTGAAAAAGCAATGTGTTATATAGAGTGGGATTCTGTTCCCTGATCTTGAAATCGTTCAATTAGTAAATAGTGTGAAATGAGCAGGGAAGTGATGAACAGTGTTATGTGTGGAGCTGTGCATATCCTGTCCTGCTTAAAATATGGGCAGAGGGCTCTATTTAGTGCCCAAAATATCAATTTGTTTAACTTTTCTGTGTGCATATCTTGAGAGATGTACCATAAATGCAGCATCCACAAGAATGAAGCTCTGGGAAAATGTGCTAAGGGCTGCTAAAGCATCTGTGAAATATCACCTAAGGTTGTCTTTCCTTGAAGGATTATCAGATAGAGCTCATGTCAACAGGACACCTGCCAGAAAGGATGAATCAACACCAAAAGCCAGAACACACAGACCCCAGCTGCAAGTAAAGTTCTATCAGGACGATGAAAGTACATTATCTATTTTCTCAGAGTATCCTTAGCAACACAACATTTTTCTCTGCCCATGACCACAATATCAGAGGAATTTCAAGCCATGCCAGGATCCTTAAGGTAGCATTCAACCTCCAGTAAAAGCCTGTGCAGCTTCATCTTTAGGCAGGTTTGTAAAGGCTGCAGTTGAGCCAATGGCTTATACTATTCTCACATTGCTCACTTAGAGAAGTGTCATCATCTCTTATATTTATTCCAGGTAACGACATCATGCCCACCAGTCCATACAAGATTTTATCCAATTTGCATCACACCAGGATGTCTTGGGAGTATAGTAATTAACATAGGCATTATTGTGGAAGACAACAAACTGCTGCATCACTAGATAAATCTGTTTGTCAAGTAATGCAGCAGTGCCTTTATATGGAACAAGTTCCTCCGTATTACATCATCTTATTTTTTTATATGTTCTAATTCCAGTAAAATCAGTTATTTCAAAAGTGAAGTGTTAAATTTAATCTTTGTGCAAGTCATACTGCTGATGACTCAACTGAATTTCATGATAACAGCAATGGCATCCTAGTTAATGTGTTAAATGTACCATTTTTTAAAGCTATGTTCTTGCAATCAATTACTGAAGTTATTCTGTTGAGCACACCATTTTTTTCTTGCTTCTTCTTAAACATAGTTTAAGCACCCTTGTAAAGTAGAATTCATTTTATGACTGTCTTGAATTAAGTGTATCACAAAAATCAAACAAGGTAATAGGGAACAAATGTAGACATTAAAATTGCAGCGCCAGTTTTGCATAGGATTGTTCAGATTCAGTATGACAAGTGTCTGAATAGTTATATCATGTCAAAGGTCACATTTATGCACTTAGTTTCAAAATGTGATGCAACAATTTCGTGTGTCATGTTGCAATTTTTATGCCTGAACTCAGTCTATATGTATATATATCCTCTAAATGAATGGATTGAAAACTGACTGCCTGAACAATAGGAGTTGCAGAATTTGTGCTTTTGAGAGAAGCAATTTGACCAAAGCACTAAAGCCCGTGCTGCCATATTTAGGTAATTGGATTCTGTCATACTTTCTGAGACAATATTAAAAACATAATTAGGTATTTATAGTAGCACTTAGATTTCATTCGGTGAGAAATTATGCAGACAAGCGGGAATGTCATTTTGAATTACTCAGTATCACTACATGTTGCTACAATATAACAAAAATGGAAAAATGTATATAGGATGTCCTGGAATACTACACATGGGAAAGACAAGGACCTGTTGGAGGTGGCCAGGGATTTAAAACACCTCTCCCAGGTGGAACATGGAGACACTTGGGGTTGTTCAGCCTGGAGAAGAGAAAGCTCTGTGGAGATTTTATTGTGGCCTTTCAGTATGTACAGGGAGCTTAAAGGGGTAACAGTTTTAAACTCAAAGAGTGTAGAGTCAGACTAATCATATAAGGAAGAAATTGTTATGGTGGGGTTGGTGAAATACTGGAGCAAGTTGTCATTAGAGATGGTAGACGCCACATCCCAGGGTGGTTGGAAAGGGTTGAACAGCACGCTGGTCTAGTGGAAAGTGTCCCTGACCATGGCCATGGAGTTGGAACTGGATGAGCTTTATAGTCTCTTCCAACCCAAAACCATTCTACTCTTCTATGATATAATAGTTAGGGAAAGGAATATTCTTAATACTGTTATAAAGTAGTTCTCCTTTCTTACCTGAAAGAAGATTCCATGCACAAGAGCATTCTGAGTGCAGGGGCTTTTGTCACCCCTTCTCAGCAAGCCTACAGCTTTCACAGCACCAGACTGAAACATGGAAATAGTGGATGTAAACAGAGGGCAGCCAGCACGCAGAGGAGTAACACGGACTTGGAGAGCCTCCAGACATGGACCTAGCCTGGTGGTGTAGCTTTCTGTGCTCTCTCATTCCTATGTGAAACCATCCAGCTCTGTACAAGGACTGTTCACATAGTCATTTCTCTCCTAAATTTGTTGCAGTTCTTTGGACTATTGCACCTTTCAAGATTATTAAGCAGGCCTTCCTAACTTTGCCTGTATGTACTTCACAAGCTAAACTGGAATTGGATTGGGTTAGCAATATAAGAGAGGTGGCTCACCTGATAAATCATGTGTTTCCTTAGTTTCAATATGATGCCATTTGCTACTCCAGGCAGCTGTCTTTTTGCTTAACTAATAAGTGAAGTTTTTACTGTTTTTTGATACCAAGCACATATGTCAGGTAATGTACCAAATTTTAACTCTGTCTGGAATCACTCTCCGAGTAGTAAGCAAAAACAACAAACAAAAAATGACTCCACATGAAGTGTAGTATGTTTGCATAATTTCACTGTACAGGCAATTTGCATATAGCTGTATCTGCTGTAGTGATCTATGTACATCATTCTGCAGTAGTGTACTGCATAAATGTGGGTTTGTGTCCATTCTTCAATCCCAAAAGTAATGAATTCATTAAAAATAACTGGGCCTTTTTCTTTAAAGCTCCAGTTACACTTCACAAATTCTCACTGAAGTTTCTTGGTTCCATCCTTTTCCAGACATTTATTTTTCTTTCTATTAACTTTTTTAAAATCAAGCAAAACTATTGCTTCTAACACAAAAGTTATGGCTGCAAATTCTGCCCTCCCCCCTTTTTAGAGGAAAAGGACTTCATGTAAAGCTGCTCTTCCACCCTGTGGTCCCTGTGGTAGAAATGTATCTATAGTGCTTTTGACCTCAGATTTTAGCTGCTTGGTACAAAAAGAAGGCCAGGACTGAGGCTTGACACCTCTTGTAGGTCAGAGTAAATTCCAGACATGTTTTCTGGGGTGGAGAGATGTAGAATAAAAAAGGAGCTGTTCCTTTGTGCTGCTGCTCTTCTGCCCTAAGCAGGTGTACTAGAGAGCCTGGACAGTGGCAATGCCATCACTTCTGGGTGGAATTAAAGTCACCCATTGGAGCAGGGAGCCAGGAATGGTACGCTCGCTTTCAGTGGTTCATCCTTAAGGTCAATAATTGTGTGCATGTGTGCATACATGCACGTGTATCCACTGTACCTCAGCAGCTCATTTCCTGGTATATTTAGTTATTTCAATAGATAATATAAAGGCATTAGCTGTACTTGCTATGCTAGTTAACTCTAGCTGTTAGCTGTAGTTTGTTGCAAAACTGGCTTTGCTAATTCACTTTCATATTAATCCACTCTGTTGCAAGTTTCAGGCTTTTCTTTCTTTTTTTTTCTTGGCTTTGTGTTACCAAATTGTAGTTGGCAGCTTTATTATATCAAACAGCTGAACTTCTTATCATTTGTCAGGTATTTGTTCAGTTACTGTCTCTACACAATCATCTCTGAAGGTGCTAGTGTAGCAGTAGGTGCCCTTTGTCAAATAAAAATACAATGATGTGAAGTGGTGTAATTTAAAGATGATGTATTTTTGCCAGACCTGCAATCAGTCATTCAGTTGCTTCCTCCTGGTTTTTCATGAAGGTATTAGAGTAGCAAAAGCACAGAACCTCTCTGTTTATGTGTCTCACAGTGCTAGTGAAACAGACTTTTAAGCATCTAGTACTTGTTAAGTCTCTAATGTGTAAATTCAACTGATTTAAGGGTATGGATTTACAGGGTAAATAGTTTAAAAAATAAGACATAGTGGAAATATTTATGTTCTCTTCTTTTTATATTTGCCTACGTGGGTTTAACTTCAGAATAGAGCTTCTGAATGCTCCCTATAATTTAGAGTGTGTTTTACAAAATTCACATTTAAAATGCTGTCATTTTAATTTACTGCTCTATTTATGATAAGGAAGCAAATCTATCCTACTTGCCCAGTAGCATGACAGATACTCATTCTGAATCTGGACATCCTCTGAATTCTTACAATAAATCTGCTATAATTCCTCTGCTTTTCTCAGGGAATTCTAAACAGGTATTGATTCTTTAAAAAAAAAAAA
>VWZN01006792.1:172246-185690 GCA_013396955.1 Regulus satrapa
AAAAAAAAATTTAAAATTATTGAGATTTTGACTTGAGTTCCTCTGAAATATTCACACATTTATGTTACATTTTCATCAATCTGTTTGGTGACACGATGCTGTTTTAGACAGTTTGGTGGAGTGCTGCAAGTTGATGGTAGATATTTTTGTCTGGTTCTAACGGAGCTGCCTGCCCCATTGGCAGCTCCTGGGCTCCAGCAGCGCTGAAAGGTTTGGTCCCTTCCCCAGCTCAGAGATGAGGAGGAAGTACCCTGCTGCTGGGCAGCAGTCTGCTCACAGCTGGTTCCTTAAAACCAGCTCTGCTTCATGAGAATTAATTAAAATAGCTCTGAGGGAAAAGATGAGTGACTTATTATGGACTGCATTAGATTTTCTTTTCTGTCTTAAGGGCGGAGGTAGGAATCTGGCTGTGAGAAAACCTTTTACTAGGACTTAATCTTTAACTTTTGCTTTTAGTCACAACTGACATTGAAAGCCAAGAGGTTGAAGGGGGAAAAGCCTTGAAAAGGACGCTGCATCCCTCAGGCCCATGGAATTGTGCACATCTCATCTGACCTGCATCTGGGGAGTTGACGGCAGCTTCCTGCTGCCTCTGGACTCTGACAAATGAGTTCTGGCAGCTTGTAGTGCAACAGCTTAAGGTGTTACCATCCCCAGATGCTTCTGATCTCTCTTCTGGCACTTACTACCTGAGAGAGAGCTCCCCTTTGATAAAAATTATTTGTTCACTGTGATGCTCAGCTGTAAAATGCAGAAGTGAGTATGTAGACATATGCCCTGTTTTCCTCTGGTGTTGATATGTGGTCACACAGCTGTGGATGAGTTTGTCTCAGGCTCTTTCTAATAAATGTATCTAAGTTCATGTGTTAAAGATAGGTGGCTGTATCTTCTCTAGGAATTTACCTCTGATACTCTGTTAGAGGTGAGTACTTATTTGAAAAGATGCACTTACACAAAATGACACATGTAATTTTCTGGCCTTTAGCCATTTTATATCATTAGGCCCAAGTCCAAACCTCATATTTGTAGAAAAATGAATATAAGTTAGGAAATGCATGTGCCTTTCCTAGAATACCAACTTTTTCCAAGAACAGAAATGTAATGAGAATATCTGTATCCCTCTGAGATGACAAAGCCATTCTAGTTCACAACAAACATAGCAGAATGTTACTAATCAAAATAATAACAAAAAGAAGTGAATAAATTGCATAATTTCAGTAATTTCATTTGCTCTGAAAATTTTGCTGTCATACCATGGCCTTGATGTTCATTCTCAACTTCACTGTTCCTGGTTGGCTGCATCGTTGCACTCTTCCTTTATCTATAATGATAAACAAGCAAAGATATTTTGAATACTATTAACACAAGGCTAAAATGGTTCAGGCAGTCTGCTGCTGCTTTATGGACAAGTTCCTTCCTTGTTTTGCCCTGATGGGAAAGTACATCATTTCTCTGCTATGTTCTGTTCTTGATCCCTTGCTACACTTGGTGCCTGCAGCCAGGCCAGGTCATCAGACTGTCTGTCAGACTATCTATTATAAAATATTGTTAGTTCGAGGTCTTTTTAGACTTTTTTTTTTTAATATATAAGATACTCTTGCTAATATTTTTTCCCTGATACACATTCTCTTCTGCATACTAAGTGCAGCTTTGAAGAAGAGAGAAGCTGTTGTGCAGAGTTGGCAACAATGTACCTGAACATTTCAAAGCCTAATCGGAAGAATGGTATTTTTAAGTTAGAGCATGGTATTTAACTTCCTAGTGGTTTTCCTCCAACACAGGAGGGAAGGACAGGACAAAACGATAAACTGAAGTGATTAATGTTTTGTCTGCAGCCTGTTTTGTTTTTTAGTCAGATAATTGCCAAGAAGGTTCCTGTTGATCACCTTTGCAGCAATGGCACATTAATGTCTACTGAATTAGCCAATTAAGCAATTTATATTTATGCAAAGAATGCAACTGGATATATAAAATATAATCAACTGATGTTGTGTACTGCTTGTGTCCTTGTTTTCTTAATAATTAGGCAACATTCATGCTTTCAGTGCAGAGTGAATAAATACATGAATAAGGTAATAGTGAAGCCATTATGCAATTACTCATGCTTTGGCTGTATTCTCAGCTTTTTGCAAAAGTATTCACCCACTAGCTGCTGTCTACACCAAAATATTAACCCTGTATAGTCTTTTTGTGTCAGTCTTCAGGTTTAAAACTTTCCTTCATGTTCTTCATATTCCTCAGATGAGAAATATATCTGGTTTACTGTGTATTTTGAGAAGTTTTCAAGATTTCAATTTGTCTTGGATATAGCTCACCTGAAAAAAAAATTAATGAAAGTGCTACTTATTTTCAACAGATCTATATCAGAGATCAGGACCCAAGAAAAGCAAAATTATGTGTTTCTATTAATAGATGCTGTTTTAGGGCCATTTGAAGTGGGTTTCATAATCAGAACTGTGGTCAAAATTGAAGAAGTCTGTTACCCTCTGTCTCCTGGAATTAAATTAATTCAAAGAGACAGGCTTGTGAAATTAGCAGCTGACTCATTTAAGGAGGGTTTCACAGAATCCCTGTTGAAGCTATGGAAGTCCTTTCTGACAGTTGGTGTGGATGCTGAAATTTCACATGGAATTGAGGAGAGACTGGAAAAGCACCCAGAAGATAAATCCTTGCTACATCCATGATGCATGTAAAAGCCGTGCTTGCCTTCGCTGCAGAAGGTCCCTCAGTTGCAGAATGGAAAGCAGTGGAAAACAGCCTGTATAAAGTGACCCTGCTGTGATCTCTTCTGTGCATGTCCCTTCAGCCGCTGTCAGAAACGAGATTGTGACCTGGGCTGGCTCAAGTATGCTCATAGGTAGAAATGAAAGTACCTTCAATATTACGCTGCTCACATTAACACCAGTGGAAGTTCTGTGGACTAATTAGTAAAATAGGGTAGTACTGACCATAGTAGTATTCTACAACTTGAGACCCACGTTCAGTTTTTGAATGTCATTCATAGATTCCTTTTTCCTGAAACATTAGGTATGGTGAATGAAATAAAACCTATATTTCTGGGATTTTTCTCATTATTATGTCAGGGAAAAACTTTTATGAATGTATCCTGTGAAGTTTCTGATAGGGCAAACCTTTTTTGTTTTGACTTGCACAGCATCAAGTAATCAAACCTTCAGCGTGAAACAAATTGTTAATTTTGGCCATGTTGTTAAAATATAAGTTGTAGAAAGTATCTACATAGTTGAGGCCTAAGCCTTGACTTTTGTTTGCTTGAGCAGGAGCAGAGCAAAATCCTGGCAATGCTCACAAAGTCTCCTTTTTGAATCCCAGTATAAAACAAATGATAAAATTGACCAGGAGGCATTTTGTGCATATGAATGCAGAGGCATGCCTAGGCTGTCTTGTACAGCACTTCATGATTGAGGTTTCTTTCTCTCCACCGTATTTCTGGAGATATGTAAGCTCCTTTCTTAACCTCCTGAAACTCCAGGCAGGGCAGCTGAGTTGGTTTGCATCATCCCAGTGGAATGGCCCAGTGCTGTGCAGGGCTCTTCACAATTGCCAATGTGAATGGGGCCTGTGTGGTTACCATTACTTCCAGAAGTTTGTAGGAGGAGGGATATCTTTTTAGGTTTGCTTTTCGTTCTTTTTGGAGACACAAGCTAGGATTCACTGCCAAGAAGAAAAACAAAACAAAACAAACAAACAAACAAAAAACCAAACAAACGAAAAAACCCCCTGTAAGTAAGTTAGTATAGGAAAAAAATGGCAAAAGGGAGAGTAAGTAAAACACTGAACGTGCCTCAAAGCTTAAGCTTACTTGGACCATTGGATTTCTTTTCTATTATAATTTATTGCCATAAAAATTTGAAAGTTTTAATGTAACGTCTTGGATTAGCTACATAGAGCATAGTCCACAAAATCCCAAAGAGCCTCGTGGTGATGCTAATGTCAGGTTGATAGCAGTAATAAAATTTAACATCTAGCACGCTCACGAGGATTAGTTTAAAACCTGCTGTCATGGAATATTGGAGTACAGTGAGCTACTTGATAGCCTGCATGAGCTGCTGGTAGGGTATGTAAACATTTTCCTTTAACCACAAAAGATATCCATTGAGGAAATTCAATTCCACCACCTCAGTACCAGCAACCACTGTTGTTCAGTGTGTTCTAGGAAGACTGACTTTATTTTGGTGATAAATCATCCTGAGTTATTCCACAGATCACAAAGCATATCCCATGATTTTTTATGAATTCATTGTTTGGCTTCACTTTTGTGCTATCTTGCCTGGTTTCCAGCATCTATTTTAGCTGTTCTGTTTTTAACTAAGCACAGGATTTGGCTAGGTTTACAGAATCTGTTGCAAAAATGAAAAGTAGATGATTTTGCAGTTTTTGGAAGTTAAATTCTTCTTTTGCTGTGTTGCCTTTTTTTTTTCCCTTCCTTTTCATCCCTACCCCCCACCTCCTCAAAATAAAAGCTTTACTGAAATTTGAGCAGTAAAGGAATCAGAAGAGACAAAATGTTTTGAGAGTTTGGAATCTTCATTCTTCCCCCTGTTTTCTGCTTTCCAGTTATATTACATAAATACCTGATACAAATACAGTAGGTTTTTATCTCTTCTCTGTAAGGCAGCATTTCTTTTTCATGTTAGGTGTCTTTCCACTTTATATTTACTCCAGGTGGAATATTGTATTTAACAAATAGAATACACCAAGAATATGTACTTCCTAAACCAGAAAAAGCCATGTTTTCTTTTCTCACATTTATTCAGTATTCTGTTTGTGGCTACCTTAATTACTCCATCTTCTCTTTACTGGCTTTTATAATGAGCAGATACTTATTCCAAGGTATGTGTCACCTTGTTTGCAAAGAAGACCCTTTTCCAAAGAAACTCCACTTATTTCCTATTTTTGTCTGTCACTTTTTTCCTCATCAGTTTACTCCCTGTGGTGTTCTTTATTGTGCCTGGTAGCATATTTCCTACTTCCATTTCCAACATCTCTTTTTCGAAGTGGCTCTTGCTCTCAACAAACGTTTTCCTGAGGACTTATATAGTTCCTATTGAAGTAGGAACATTTATAAAGGAGGAAAGTGGTTGCTTGTCTGATAGTCTTGAGCACTGTAGGTGCACCACTAGAGAGCTCAGGTGGCTCATCAGGTGGGCAAAGTGAAGAGTCAAAAAATCAAAGAATATGCACAGGGCTCTGATGGGTTTTTGTTGCATCATGGCTGCTCTACTTTGTTGGAGAATTCATGACTATCATTAGCCTTAAGCAAAGAAACAGTTTTGTTTAAAACATTAATATAATGGCAAGGTGGCTAGCCAACATGATTTTGTTATGTTGCAAATCAGTAAAAGACTGAATCAAAAAGGTTAGTTTGATTCTAAGAGACACAAGATTATTTGGCAGTGCTTAAAATTACTGACACATGAGGACTGTAGTAAATAATACATAGAAAATACTTATGCAATCTCTAGTTCCTTGCAATTTCTGTACAAGTAATATGCTCACAAAGCAAAGGGAATATTGTATTAAATACAGATGAGTTTTCTGCAGCTCATTGATATGAGAAAAGCCTTCTAGGTCCTGCTATTATTTTCCATTTTTCATATATGAGAAGAGAGATTAAGTACTATTTTAAAAGGCACACATACCTGAAAAAGGCTATAATTACATATAATTTCATAAGAAAATATTTTTACAAATCCTGCATTTCATAATTTTTGTTCATGTTAATTAGTTAAATGGAGAAATACTAAATAATAATTTTGCCATGTCTGCCAAGATACCTGAAGGGTTATTTTAAAAGATATTATTAGTGGGACTGGATGTCCCACTAATCACACTAAACACACACAATGTATCTGGTTCCTTAATGCTAATTAATTCACTCAGGAGACAGTCCTAATTAGCAGATGTGAAACCAGAATTTTTAGACAAAAGCATTCTGTTTGGTTGTGAAGTTCATCTGCTTTGTATTGCAAGTGCACTTGGGAGATAATTTCAGTCAAACCATTTTGTTTAAAAAGTGTTGTGTTGGTATGCCTTGAACCGTAAGTGAAAGTTTATCATGAAAAATTGCTCATACATTTCATAAATATTCTCAAGATTAAAGATAATTTTGTTAGGCCTGCTGGTATGATCACAGTTCATTTACTTTGATTGCACTTATAAATTTTTGCATCGTACCCAACTATTTCACCATTATGTCAGCTAGGTAATATTGATCCCTCACTGCAACAGTACCTAAAAGCTTTTGTGAAAATTAAATGAGGTTTTCTATACAGCTGCCAATTTCATTTAGACTTTTTTTAACTGTCTGGGAGAGTATAGGAGATAACTTTATTTCACTGAAAATGTTAATTTACTTTTGTTAAAGTTTAGCAGTTCAACAAAAGAGAAGCCTGGAAAATATTGCATTAAATATTAATAGGATTTTTGATCAGGGAACTGGGGGGTTTATTTTGTTTTTATGAAATACTCCATCCTTTTAGATTCCTAAATCATTCTTATGGAGGCTGTTATTTTGTCCACTGCTGAAGTGTAATCTCACTCTATCTGCTCTCATTTGCTTTATGTTGGCTCTATTATGTTACATGATTTCAATAATGACTTCTCTTGTACACCTGATTTAACTCTAAAGAAAAGTGTAGATATACAAACCAAAAATAACTGTCTGAAAACAGGCATATTAAATAACAATAGTTTTAGCTATTATTTACTGAAAAATATTTACAGTAATTTTCAAGGCTTTATAAAAGGCAAAAGCAAGCTCAGTCATACTCACAGCAGTTGTTATGCCCCCAGATTGTAATGCTGTAAAATCTGTGATTCATGCTGCAGATAGCTTCCAGTTTCTGCTACCTAAGACAAAGCAGAAAATTATCCATGCTGTTTGTTGTACCAGTGTTAAATCAGCTGTATGGGTCTAAGTCTTACTCTGAACCAAAGTCAGGCATGAGCTATCTCTTAGAGCATCGTAACTGTCATTATTTCCCCAAATACGCTGTTAACTCTCCTGCCCCTGACAGAAACAACAAATGCATGGGAACAGAAATGATTAATCCAAAGAGTATTCTTTGACCATGTGATTCAAGTTTCTTGATAGAAATTTTTGCCCTTGTTTTTTAACGCTTTAATTGAAAACAAACCCAGATTTCTGAGTCAGGCAATATGTGCCCCGATGAAGAAGATAGAACCTTGCAGTGATAATTTCAGAGCTGCTGGCTCTGAAGCCCATACTGGCTTCTGTTCCACCATGATAGTTGTTTGCCAGCCGGCAGCATCAGTTCCCTTAAAGTACCTCCTGGCTGCTTCCATACTACAGTTCAAGTAGTTTTGGAATACCAGCAGGTATTCACGGAGTGTTGTTTTTCCAATTCTGAATACCTTTTTTAAGAACTTTTGTAAGTAAAAGTATTCTTTTTGTATAAATTCTTTATAATGTTAGGAAAGATGCTGCCTGAGGAACAGTTATCTCCTATGTTTTAAAACTAACAAGACATTTTTAATCTGATTTGATTTGCAAGTTTGTTCCAGATTCCCTCCACTGTAAACATGTTTATTTGTTGTCACATGTTTTCTGCTGCATTTGCTGGACCAAACATAGTTTTGTTCTGGTAGAAGTAGATTCCTTTGAAGCCAATGTCGGGTCTACTGAGAGCTCTAGAAGGAAGTACACTTAGAATAAGAATTGGCAAATGAAACCCAGTAGCATCTAATGGTATATACAGAGTTCAGGATAAGTGTGCAGAAAGCTGCTATGGGTGACTAGTTGTAATATTTGTGACTCTAAAGATCATTTACTCCAACTTTTCTGCTCTACGCAGGATCAGCTAGAGCAGGTTGTGTCCAGTTAGCTTAATATCTTCAAAGATGGAGACTCTCCAATGCCTCTGTGCAAGCTGTTGCAATGTTAGACCACCCTCATGGTAATAGAATTGTTTTCTTGTGCTCAGGTGGGATCAAGGTGAGGCTGACCTGCTTGCAGTTCCCTAGATCCTCCTTGTTCTTCTTGGAGCTTGAAGATCAGAGTTCACCTTGCTTTCTTCCAGTAATCAGGAACCTCTTACAGATGCTGTCACTTTTTAAAGACAATTTTGAGAGTGGCCTTGCAAGGACATCGGCCAGCTCCCTCAGCACTCTTGGTTGCATCCTGTTTGGTCCTGTGCACCTGTCCGTGTCCATCTTAGGTGTTTCTTAACCCCATCACTGTCTACTGAGAAAGTCTTCATTGCTCCATGCCTTCCCCCTAGTCACTGGAACTTCAGATTCCTGAAGGCAGGTATTAGGTGCCTTAATGAGGCAAGAGAAGACCTTAAGTACCTCAGCCCTTCCCATATCCTTTGTGACTAGGGACTGTGTCCATTCAGCAGCAGGTGCACATTTTTATTTGTCTTCCCTTTGCTGCTCATATAGAATCCCTGCTCACCTTCTACATATCTGCACCAAGCTCAGCTCTGGGTTGTTTTGTATTTTCTGTCTCCGTTCTTGCAAGCCCTGTTTCTCCTGGGTCATCTCAACCCTGCTTCCACTTCCTGCATACTTCCTTTTTGTGCTTCAGTTTTGAAGGACTTTTTGTGCTTCAGTTTTGGCAGGAGTTGTTTACCCATGCAGGCCTCCTGCTGCCTTTGCTTGTGTGAATTGCAGTTGTCCAGGCTGTGGGTAACAAATGAAAAGATCACTGAAAATATTTCCTTATGCAAAGGTGTAAGTCTGAGTGGGGATTGTAATGAAAAAGTCAAGACTGAAAGAAGAAGGGATTTTGAGATAGTGCTGCAGGCAATACCGTAGAAATATGTTATGAAAGATCTTTTAAAATATTTCAAAATAATGGACTACAGATACAGTAATAGTCTATTGTGAACATAACCCTCTAGAATGTTATAGAGTGTTATATGCAAGATTTAAAAGTGGTTTTAAAACTGCTATCAGTTACAATGTGAGTTTCAAATTCTTAAGTGAAAATAGTTTGTCTTTTTTTCAGTTGAAAAGGCTTCATAATAAAAGCGACTCTAGTGTTGATGTGGGTGAATGAGTAAGATTTAATGAACTCATACTCATGTAAGCACAGGCTGTCACCTAATCAATTACAGCATACCTGCCTATGATGCAGAAGAAAATGGAAATATTTAAATGATCAGTGATGATTGCCAGCAGTGACTAGAATGCCGGATCTGAAAAGAGTAGGACAGCTTAGCCAGGAAATGGGCATGGAGCAGCCAATTTTTTTTTTATTTTATTTTTTTTAAAAATTAGGTTGAGATCTGTTCTACTGCCATCTGCATGGCAGTCCTCAATGGATGCTGTAGAGTTAACATTCTTTACCACAGTGTCAGGTAAATGTGAGTATGGACCAGCACCCTAAACAGTGGCAATTTGGAATTTTACAGGTGGATGATGGAGGGAAATAGTATTGGCCAGTTGAAGATAAGAGCTGATAAGATGGTCAAGTGGAAATAAGGCATGAAGCAAAGAAAAATTCTTCATATTTAAGTAACATGGAGGAGCTGGTGTTCATGGGAGAACTTATAAAGGAGGTTGTATGCTAAGTCAAAGAACTTAGGAAACGAATCCTAGCTGGTGGACTCTAAGCAGTTTTGAATGTGCTAAACCTTATTTGCTAAAGAAATGAGAAGGAAAAAGGTCAGAGAAACAGAAGGTGCTATGAAGAACTTTGATAGGATCCTAAATAGGAATATATTTCATGAATGGTAGGAAAATGTAAGTCATGGGCCAGTGACAAAGAAGGCATTTAGATATTATTCAAATAGAAAGGATATTGAAATAAAATATAGATATATTTCAATAAAATATAGATATTATTCAAATAGAAAGGATACTGAAATAAAATGACATTGTTTTAACTATCAGTTTGCACAATGATAAGGTGAGGATAGCACTTGGAGAGCAGAAGGAAGGAGGCAGAGCCGATTGCTAGATATGAGCTGGCAGGTGTTTAAAGAGATGGGGTTATATTTTGATCTGCTCTAGAGATTCCAGCATATCTAAAATAGTGGCAGTTGTCTGAGTGATCCTTGGGAAGTGGTAGTTGAGTTTGTTTGGTGGTGGCTTTAGCCACAAAAATTTATGAAGAATGAAAAGATTTAATTAGAAAAAGAGCTGTAGAATGTGTCCTCCATGTCTAAAGGGGGGCTTCTGTTCTTGAGTCCAGATGGAAGAGTTACATGCTTGAACGATTGATTAGAGAGGCAGGAAAACAGAAGATGTGACAGTTTGTGTCATGTGTCACCTACAGTATTGGACAGTGATCTCATTTTGCATCGGTTCAAAATACCAAAATGGAAAAGGATATGAAAATATTAATATTTCAACAGCCAATCAGTCATTTTTGACACTGGTGGAGTCTAGAGGTGATGAAAAACAGAACGCAAATCTATACTGTATAAGGGACAGGAAAATTCCTTACAAGTAAGGCTCATCATTTGTCAGTTTATCATTGTGGAAGAGAGTATTCTGAGACAAGTGGATATGTAAAGGTAAGTTTCTTGTTTCTTTCTATACTATCTACAAAGAAATGTGTGACATTTATTTTTTAAGAGAAACAAAAATTACAAGAGGGAGAGGGAGATTGGGATGGGCAAATGAAGGCAAGTGTGAAAAGGCAGATACACAATTCATACCTGTCTGTCATTCTTCCCCATCCCTGTTACCTCAACAACCTTGCTTTTCATCATAAATTGGTCTCATAGATAAACTGTTGAGGAACAACAAAGATGTAAGTGTGCAATTGTCCATGTGTATAAAATAAATGAGAAGGCTGGAGAAGAAAGAGGTTGTATTTGGGAGTATATTTTACATAAAAAGAACAGGACCATGAAGTATTTCATTAGTAATTGTCAGGAAAATCAGCAGCTAAAAGAAATATGCCCTTTTTTTAAAAGAAAATAGTTTTCTTTAGCTTCCTCCTCCTTCCTTCCCTAACTGCAATAAAAATTGATGCATAGGGAGAATATCTCATATATCAGTGAAGTGTATATTACAGAGATGCTCGAGGTTTGCAGCCTGAGAGTTGAACATACTTCTCTCACTGAAAGGTTAAGAGACCACAACATTTATTTCAACATATTCAACCATGTTTAGTCCCACTCTTTGCACATAATATATAAGAAATGCAGTTTACACCAAGGGCATGACCCATAGAGCTGCCCTGTAAAGGCAGAGCCAACACAGCTGAAACCCAGAGGCTGGTGGAACTCAGGCTGCTGGAGGAGGGCATCGCTCTGGTGACCTGAGGTGGAATAATCTCTTCTTTGGCTTTCCTAGGAAGCGGGCAATGTGTTTTTGCTCCCAGATTCCACACTGGCCTTTTGCTGAGCTGGCAAGCGTGGCTGAAGGGAGGTACAGCTCCTTGCAGGGAAGCACATGCCGTAAGTGAGCTGCGGTGCTCTGCGAGGCAGCAAAGCAGCAGAGCTCCCTCACCTCCCTCCACTGCAGCCAGCGAAACCTCTAGAGCAGCTGAGACAGGGACAAGGCAGCAGTTGCCCAGATAGCTCAGCCCAGACCCACTGCCTTGTGTATGACATGTCGTTCATGCAAGTAATTCTACTTTAGGTAGTGAGTTTATATTGCCTACCGGCTGTAGGGCTAGTTTTCAGTGATGAGAAATACTGCAGTGTGTTTGAAACTTGATGTTTCTTCCTAAATATTTGGGCATAGCAATTGATTTTTAATAATAAAGTTTGCATTCTTTGGGCTTACTCTGTAGATAAACTATTCAGAAGTTGTGACATTGGGTAGTGAGCTTAGCTGTGTTGGCAAACAAAATTGACAGTGTTCTGAGTCATCAGATTCTCAGCTGATGCTATCACTGGCTCAAGCACTCAAAAAATATATCATTTTTTAGGAATTTGTTGTTCTAACAAAACAAGATACAGTTACTATTTTTGTACTTCTTCAAAAATTTGTCATCTGCTATAATCAACAAAATCTTAAAACTGAAATATCCCCCTGATTTTTTGCTTCACCTCTACTGCCTCTATAAAGATTCGTTGCATCTAGGTTGTGCATGAGAGTTTGGCTGCTCATGTACTAGTATTTTTTTTCGCAAAAAGCAGCTGATGTATTTTACATTAAGAAACAAGAAAAAACCCATCAATATGGTCTTCAGACAGACACACAATTAGGAAAGAAAGCACAAAACTGATGGTGCATTTATCTTATTTTTCTTCATTGTTACAAAACATAAATTGCCAGTATGCACAGCCCTTAAAAATAAGGACAATTTATATCCACTAATGAGTGGATAAGGGTCTGGACATTTTTAGAAAGAGTTAAAATTATCTAAATCATCTGAAGTTTCTTTGAGCAAACAGTGTTTTGGATGGGAGGGGGAGAGGAAGGTAGAACTTTGGTAACAGAGCTCTGTAAATGATAGAATTTCTAAAATAAGGAGATTTAATGAGGAAAATCTTCAGGCTAACTCCTGCTGCCCAGCATTACCACATCCTTAAAAAAACCCTCTCCAGAATGTAACAAGTTTCTAGTATTTTCTCTAAATTACTCAATTTTCTTTGAAACACCAGGACTGTGCTTTGGATGTTTTCTGTTAGATGCAGGTTAAACATTTGATGTTGTCAAATAACTCTAAATTAAGTGTCTGAAGTTTTATGTAAAATCTACTTCAGTGAACTAAAATCTCTTAGTCTGTTTGGAATCCAAGGCAAGAGAACATCAACTGCAGGATTTTCAGGTACTTCTTTATTTTTATTATTTCCTTGCAATAACTTGGACTGGTGGCAAAAAAAAAAGCCGTAGAAAACACAGTGGAAGGGAAGGACAGTGAGCGAATTAGCGTGCTGCTTAAACTGAATACTCTCCAGCTTTTATGGTGAGGCCCTTGGCCACCTCTGTTTTACATGGATCCCTTGGGTCTATTTCCCTATGGAATCAGTGTGTGTAGGTTAAATTCAGGGTACCTGATGAGTTATTCTGCTGCTGTCCTCTTCACAAAACAGTGAAGGATGTCCTTTCATATTCTGTAATGAATATACAACAAAATATTTATTTTCTTCAGAATTTTAATACTCTTAGCTAAGTAAGATAAAGAAAGGTTTTAAAAAGTACTCTACAGATAATTAGGAGGGAAATTATCTTTTTATTTTGGGAATATTAGATTTATCTAGATATTTCAAAGCAAGACATCTCACAGATGTCAGCTTCCTTGGTTGCCTGAGTTTGAAAGGGCTTTGTACCACCAGCTGTGTCACCATTAATATGATACAGAATTCAAAATATTTTTTAACCAAGTCAAAGAACAGCACAGCATAAGGAAGGCTGTCTAAGATTTGTTGGTCTTCATTTTAAACAAAAAAAAACAAAAAAAAAGAAAGAAAAAAGATAAATAGATACATCCATCATCACAGTTGGGGCTCTCTAAAGTTCATACAAATGGTTGATTTTTTTTTTTTTTTTTTTT
>VWZN01006792.1:194063-206850 GCA_013396955.1 Regulus satrapa
GACATTCCTAAACACTAGACCGTAAGACAAACTGAAAGCAGCAAGTTCTAATAAAATATCTCACTCTCTAACCATTGGTTCTGATTTATTAATGGTGAAACTAATGTAGTATTTGGTGCATCGCTTAATTCCATATTCTGGTGTGTTACTTGCCTTCCGTAAGAATAGAAGCTCTTTAGATTTTCAAGGCAGGACGGGATACCAGTGCTCATCACAAAAGGGATTCCTCCCTGCAGACTCTTTAGTGCTAGTACACTAAATGTATAAGTAATAAAGCTGAGAAATATATACTGGGGACTTCTCCCCAATTAGTTTGCATGTCATTTTACTATCTGAAATCTGTAACATTGTGGGAGAAAAAAACCCCACCCAAACCAACATTTTTCCAAATGCAGCAATTTTCCAACCAGCAATTTTTCCAAATTGCTCTCTCCTTTCTATTAACTATTAGATAGGACTTTGTTAGGAGAAAACTCTACACTGGCACATAAATTATGTAAAAAATAACTCTTACAAGAAAAATCATGAGTAGCCCACAAGTTTGAAAAAAAATCCTTTGCTATAGCTGAACTTTAGTGTTACTGGAATACTCTTATCCCATTCCCTATTATTTATATAAAGTCAAAATAATTCCTTTAAATATCTTCTATATATCTTCATTCTCCACTTGTCACCAAATGTCATCATCTCCCCAGAACCTGTATTTAACTCCCATTTCCCAGCACCATCCCACGAGCTGTTAGAAGGAGTGAACAGCTGCTTTCCCCACTGCCAAGTGCCACTACTTGGATAGTTAGCAAAAGATGCTAACTTAGGGAGTGATCGCTTTCCTCTGTCCCAGAGGCTGGATGAGTCACTCTGGAAGGAGCCTTGTGCTCATTGTCTCTGCATCTGAGCTCATACTTCCCCTGCCTTCATGTTTCCCACTGCTAGTAGTACAATGAGCTGTTCCCCAGGGAACTCCTTAGCAGGGGGCAACCCTACCCTTTCCAGCACAGCTTAAAAGCCTAAAATGAGTATTTTTTCCTGTGCTGCTGAGCCGTCTGTTCCATTGACTTCTCTGCTTTCAGCACCTCTCACCTCTTCAGAGTCCCCCAAGCACCATTCATTCCCCATCTACTGCTCACCCTTTGAAGGGTCTTTGTGGTTTACAGATGCAAATAAAGTCTTCTGGGGCGTATCAGCTCTATTCCAAGAAGAAAAGGAAAATAAACTCACTTTGGGGGATGCTTGGACTACAAGTGACTGAAAAGCAAATTAAGGGAATACTGTGGTATAGGGGAGGGAGATCCAAACTAAGAAGTATGATGGGATGGTGGCAAGTCTGGCTGAATTAATTAATTTCAGGAAGCAGTTGCAACTCTGAATTGATAACTGAGGAGTTTTCTGTGTTTGCCTTTGACTTATTTATTGTTGTTTTGTGAATGAGTCTATGTAGGAAGTGGTGGGGAAGGGAGCATGCCTGCATTGGAAAGTGTGTCAGTGCTCTGACTCAACTTGTAAAATGCTTCCAATTCCCTTTGCTTAAAAGTAATGGTCATCATCTTTGTTCTTCTCTCACCAGTCTCAGTTTGTCCTGACAGATATCCACAGGTTAGGGACTTTCCTCTCCCGAGTGCAGCTCGTTGTGGCAGTTGATCCAGTGAAAAACAATGTAAAGCTGAAGAGCAAAAGTAGTGACAGTGATGCAGTGTGATAGCATTTTTGTCTTGCTCTTTCTCTACTACAGTGACTTTCACTTGTTCACTTGGAGTTTTTTAAGACACTAATGTCCTTCCTCTGAACATTCTGGTTCTCAAACAAATTTTGTCTGTGTAAGAAGTATGTGTTGCTGATCTGCTTATTTACCCTGTGGAATGAATAAAATTCATAGATACTTTTGTACTGTACTTTTGTTCCCAGCATCGGGATTAACATTAACTGTTACTCATTCACCTTCTCTGAATTCAGCAAAACATGCTGCTTAGTGCTTTCATCCATAGCAGTGCAGTTCTTCAGTGGGTGAATGTCACAGAAAGCAGCAGTCCTGCTCTGGTTATTTAACTCCTGAGAGACTACTGCCTCATTTTCTGCACCATCACGTAAAAAGCAGTAAATGAGAATGGAAGGCTGGAAATTTGTATTGTGGAATAACAAGGAGGTAATCAGGTCATCGCACTGATCTGCTACAGCCATGGAATGAGACTAATACTTACACAGGACAGCTGGTGAAAGTGAACTCCCTGGATTAGCACCAGATGTTGGACTGAGCAGAAGTTTAGTCATAATTTGATTTGAGAACCCTTGATTTGGGGAGGTATGAGAAACACAGTCCTTCCTCTGGGAATAGCCAAGCTACCAGCCTTGTCCTAAACCTGAACTTTCAGTGAATATTCATGATGCCTTGGGGACTTGCCCTTGAGTATGGGCTTGGGAACTGTTATCTATAGTGCCTTTATATCTTCAGCCATTATATATCAGCATATATTTTTAGGTGTGTTGGATAAATTCTGCTAATGCCATATGTTCTGAAACCATCCATTGCTTCCCCTTCAGAAGCAGCTTTGTTATTTTCTATAGGGTTTTCCAAAAATAAACACTTAAAACCAGTAGAAATTTGGTATTTTAACAACTCTTTGTTAGAAAGAAGCAGTGGCTTCATATTTAGTACTGTTTAAAATATGTTGAAAGCCGATTTAGTGGCCAAAAAGAAACACAAGTAATTTATTACTGCTTTTCTTCTGCTAATTAGCTGAGATACATTGTGATCTGATTTGTGATGAGATTATAATTTTCCAGTATTTTGACTGTCTCATTAGTTTAATGCTTAAGTAATAACTTGCTTCAGATAATGTATTTAAGTGTTTTGTCAGTGCAAGTATGTGAAGAAAATAGTTTTTCCTTGTGTTTGTTGGATGCTGTGATGATATATTGAAAATTACCGCTATAAGCAGCAATATATAAACAGTCTGTGGTGGATTGAACCTGGCTGGATGCCAGATCCCCACCAAGCTACTCTATCACTTTGCTCCTCAAGTGGACAAGGAAAAGAAAATAGAATGAAGAACAGGGAGAGATCACTCACCAATTACCATTCAGGCAAAACAGACTCAACTTGGGGAAACTAATTGAATTTATTACCAACCAGATCCGAGTAGGGCAATGAGAAGCTAAACCACATATTAAAAACACCTTCCACCTACCCCTCTGTTCTTCATGAACTCAGCTTTACTCCAAATTTTCTCTGCCTCCTTCCCACACTGGTACAGGGGGACAGGGAATGGGGGCTGCATTCATTTCATCGCACGTTGTCTGTGCCACTCCTTCCTCCTCAGTGGCAGGACTCCTCACAGTGTTCCCCTGCTTCAGCATGGAGCCCTCCTTAAGAGGCAGTACCACCACTGTGATGGGCTCAGCCTTGGCCAGCAGCAGATGTGTCCAGGAGCTGGCTGGCATTGCACTATCAGACATGGGGAACCTTCTATCAGCTTCTCACAGAACCCTCCCTGTAGCCCCCCACTACCAAAACCATGCCACTCAAAACCAAGTCAAATCAAGTCCTTTCAGTCCAATGAAAATGTGAATATATATTTTGAAGCCCTTTCTAAGTCCTTGACAGTTCTGTAGTTGCTAAATTAGATGGATTTTACTCTGTTCTTGTCCAGCAAGGCACTTGATACCGATTCTGCTGTCTGACAATGACAAATTTAATGATTGTGAGTTTTTGTTGCACCTGTAGTAAGCAAATGAGTTTGAAGTCACTTAATCAGTGTTTTAATTTTTTTTCAGGCAGGGAGTGTTTGGGGTTGGACAGGGCTAGATGCATCTATAATAAAAATGGGGAAATTGAATGGAGCACGTGGGCTGCATTGCACTCCCCTCAGCCTCCCTGTCAAATCTGTCCTTGTTTGGAGGACAACTCTTGATGTTTAATCCTAAAGCAAAGCATTAATTTGTGAACAGATAGCCTTTGTCATCCTGCACAAAACGGTGCTTTCTTAATAGAATTTGTTACTGCAAAATAATAAATTAGTGCTATTGATTAGTTATAAATTGAACAAATGAGACTATTGCTGTTATCAAACAGATGCTTACAGTATTATTACAAGAATATTGAATGACAGTTTTTCTCTCCACCAAGCAATCCACTTATAATGTAAATGGCAATAGCCTGGGAGTTTCCTTTTTGATTAGATAATAATAATTAGCTGAAATAATACTCAACTCTCTCTCTCACATACACATACAAACAAAAACCCAAATTAAACCAAACTCATGTTTTGGTGTGGTGAAGAGGAATATTATGGACATCTCATTGTAGCAAATCTCATCTAGAGAAAGCCAAGACGGAGTTACAGTAGTAACCTTCTATTCCTTAGAAGTAAACAAACCCCAGCTAATAATAGTCCTTAGAAAACAAATAATATTTGGTAATTTTTCTAGTAGTCCTTAGTAATAAACAAACCCCACTTAATGTAATAATAAGGTTGTAATCCTAAAAAATTTAGGGACCTGCTTAATTTTGCTCACTCTACTTAGTCCTCTTCACTTTTCACTGTGAAAAGTTACAGGTTTTCAAAACTGGAGCCTAATACCAACTTGTAATGCAAAGACTCTGTCCTACACCATTTGCAACATTTCCTCTATTTTTGCAACCTCTTTTCTAGCCTTTCATACCCATTTTAACATTGTTGTTAATAAAGTATGAATGAATGGCAGAAAGACATAATGAAATGGAGGAGCTGGAGCTCAAGGTATTACAGAATAGGTGGTGTAATATGGAAAACATAACTTTGCTTGACTTTTGTTGTTCCCCTTTTGATCTCTGATACCTCAAATTAAAAAAACAAAAAACAAAAAACAACAACAAAAAAAAAACCCCAACCAGTCTTTTTAAATCGTGTAAGGTTAAATTTAATACTGTCAGTATTTTTGTTAGAACATAATTTAAATCGTGTTTCCAGATTTATTTTCTTTTTTAACTCTTTGTTTAGTAATTCTATTAGGACTTGCTATATGGAGGAAAAAGATGTTCATAGCTGGGGTAGAAGGGAAGATAGAGGATCAGGAATAATTTATTTCCAAAGGAAATATTTTTTCCCCATTAGTCTGAAGTATCTTGTTAAGAGACATTTGGGTGAAAATATCATGGAAAGATAAGTTGGTTATTTTTTAGTCTAGTGTTATTAATGATCTTTTTGCACTCTAAAGTCTTTTAAAAATTGTTTAGTCATCATTCTTTTTGTTCAGCAAGGCATACAATTTAGTATAGTTGTAATGCTTTGAAGACATTTTGGAGTATAACTGTAATAACCAGAAGATTAAATCAATATTAATAGGTAGCTGAAAGCAGCACTTTGACCTGCTTTTTAAATTAAATAAACTGAAATGGTGGCTTATATTCATTCAGCCTAAGTCTAGCCAAATACAACTTTACATTTAGTATATCCTCTTTTCCGTGATAAGACTCTGAATGAAAGACGACAATCTGCTCACATTCCTTATAATCTTATCCTTGTAAGTATTTTCTTTATCTTCTGTTTAATACAACTAGGCCTGATTATTTCTCCTGTCTAGAGGAGTTTGTAGCTATTGTGTGTTTAGCATACATTGCCAATTTGACGGGAGTCTTGAGTTTCTTCAAGGTGTTTCCTTATTATTCTACAGAGTTGTTCTACAGTATGCAGCTGGGTGTTCTCTTCCATGGCCTGGGTGCAATGAAAACATAACTGGGAATTGTACATATCAGAATGTGGAGAATTAAAATACATTGCAAATGCAGTACTTGCCTTGGGTTGCTTCCTACATGAATCTTGATTTAGAAACCATGTTCAAAGAGGCGAGGAAATAAGATTCAGGTCTGAGATGAACAAGGTTGAAAAAAATACTTAGTATTCACTTAAAATGAGTAAATGCACATATGAGTTTCAGTCATTTGAAATTGCTCCACTTTAGCAAACTTTTAATGCCATGGGAGTGCTCTGCAAGGTCACAGATGGTGAGAGCAGTCAGCCTACAGCTGAAACTGGTGAAGCCTGACCTTAGAGGTGTTTCTGCTTCCATGGGAAGAGAGCATTTAAAATAAATTTTTGTCCTCCCTCTTCCCCCTGTACTCCTCCCCTTTCTTCTTGCTCTCCTCCTTCTTCAGACAGTTTCCTGTACCATTTTGGCAAATACATTAGAAATTACTCTGGTTACAACTAAAATCTTTCCCTGTTGTCCTTTTGTGAGTTATCTCATAAATTCCTGGAGAAATGTGGAAACTAGGTCTGAATTAGAAGCCAACCAAAGGTTTTACTCTTTTCCCCCCTCTTTTTAATTTAACTGGAATTCAGTGTCTTACTCTTGTCTGGTAAGCAAAATTAACAAAAATTATGGATGTTATTATAGCCTGTTCTTGACATTATTTGTAGGTGAAGTAAAGTAGGGCAGGTCTCCATTGATACAGAAATAAAGGAGAGAGGTGTAACGCCAATCAATATTTGTTAACTGTGCATCCATCTTTATTAGATTAAAACTTCAGCTGATGAAAGCTAATACTGTTACTGGGAGATATAAAGAATTCTGTAAGGCTTGACATAGCACTGTCTAACATTTTAATACAAAAATAATTATATAAGATCAGTCTATGTCTTTCTAACTGAATTAGATATTGGCAAACAAAGGGATGTCAATACACCTGTAAACCAGGCACATTTTCTCTTGGGCTCCTGTAGGAGTCAGTTCTTTGCTCTGTATTTTAAGCTGATAAGAATAAAATTACTTGCACTGTGCATGATTCACACAAGTGATTGGGGCAGTCATAATGACCAACGAGGGTTATTCTTACAGAACAACATAGATAACTGATAAACTGGATGTGAGCGAGAGTAATATTTACATACTTACATCATTGTTGAGGGAACAAACAAAGGGCATCTTCTGTACTTGAACTCCCAATTCAATCATCTAGAAAGGCTAACATCCCTGTTTTAAATTATTATATGGAAAGGCTAACATCCTCCTTCTGAGTTAGTATGTGATCAGTATGTAGCTTTGATACGTAGTTGAGATAATTTTAGTTGGCTTTAACAGGGTTGGATACTTGTCAGGAGTGAGTTAAGTCGATATGGAAACATCGTTGCAGGATTCTTAAATCTGTGTGAAATGTAATTTCTACAGTTAAACACTAATATAAGCCTTTGGGAAGGCTGCCTGCTATTTATCTCTAGTTAAGGAAGCAATTAGGTTTGTGTGATATGAGTGCTAGTGTGGGGTTTGGAAGACGAAACTTCAGTTCCACATTTTTTTATATGTCCTGTTACGTCGTCTCGGTGTGTTTTAATTGCCTGTGTGTAAAATAGGAGTAGTATGTTTTCCTATCTTGCAGGGTGGTTTTAAATGTAAATTTCCTGAAATTTTTCATACACAGTGATGCTAGAACAGTGGAAGCCATAGAGATTTTCTTCCAATAATATTTCATGTGAAAAAACATTTTCAAATACTTCCCTGTCTGGTTTTTAAAGCCTAGAAAACAATAAGATCCTTACAGATTTATGCTTGTGGCTTCTATTTTTTTGATTTGTCATCTTTAAGAAGTGAGTTGGCAAGCAAGCAAAATAGCAACTGAAATATTCTATAAGAAAAATTCTACAAGAATACAGCAGATTTTAATGGTCACTATTACATTAGTACTAGTACTGATGTTTTAGTACATGCACATATGCAGAAAAATTCCACTACAACTAAAATATGCACTCAATATAATTAAATTTCAATAATTTAGTAGATTGGTGTAAAGCATAATATATGAAAATGATTTGGGAATCTTGAAGGTAGTGGTGCTGAAAAATCAAATGCAATGGTAGGAACTTAAAATGACTGAGAAAGCTTTTTCTCCTAATTTTCTCACTTTTCATCTCCTGCATCTGTGTTGTTGTGATCATGCATGTAGCACACATCTTAAAAGGAGCATTTGTATTATGGTACTGAATCACAAAAGTGGCTTGCATATGTCAGAGCCTCACTAGTACAAGCAGCTCCTCACTGTAAAAAGCTGGGCTCCCATGTACTTAATAACCATATCTGAGCCTATGTAGACTTTGTTGCGAGAGCACCAGTGCAGTTGTACTCTGTGTTGTGTGCCCACTGAACTGTCTGTCATCTTAAACCAAACTTGCTACCTGGACCAACTTTCTGTTGTGCCCATAGTGCAAATAAAATCTTTATCTACCTTTGCTGTGAAAGTATTGTGAAATCGTTGCAGCATTTTCATTAAAGGCATATTGGCTTGCTATTTAACCCCTTTGTAGCCCAGTGAGGAAATTGTAAAACATTTTAACTGGGTTTCTGACAGCATTTTAAAAGTTTTAAAAGGAGAAGGTAAGAAATTAAACTACAATTAAGAGTTGCTAATTATCTAATGTTTGCTGAAGTAATATGTTTTAAATATATGCCTCAAGAAGGAATGTGTGCTAGCTGATGCACAGTACGCTCATTACTAACACAGTGGTAAACATTGTAGATTTGTCTTTCTCAGTGCATGAGGCTTGACTCATGAAGGCCTGAAGCTACTCCGGGAAAGACAAGAAACCCAGTGCTCTTTTCCCTCAAGATTCATCAAAGAATGAGTCATCTGTTAAAAAACAGAATAATCATCAGGCTATTCTGCTTTTCTGATGACTGTTACTATTAGAACGAAGCCTTTGAGCCAAATTTTTATTTAAAAATAAAAAATAAATTTTAAAAAAAAGAGAGAGAGAGAAAAGAAGACATTACTTTGATCTCATTCATGGGACTCAGAGTGATTTATGCTTTCAGGTTCTGCCACTGTCATAGTTTAAATCCTAAGGTGGAAACTACTGTGCCACCACCAGGCATAGCTCCAATGGCAAAACCTCGTGGTTGGAGAGCAGTTAGGACTGTGTGGAAGCAGCTCCCTTGCTCATGAGGTGCTGTATCCCATCCAAGATACTGGTGTAAGCTCCAGTCAAGGAAGCACTTTCCTTTCTCTCCTTACAGCTTTCCCTCTTTAAACCTGTAGCCTTGCAGTTATGCATATACTTTATTTCAGATGGCAGCTTTAATAAAGTGATAAATAGTGAAATTATTCATTTTGACTCTGACAACATCCAAGAAAAAGCATGAGAGAAATGGGGATGAAGATTCTCCCACCAACACACTCTTCATGCGAAAAAAAAAAAAAAAAATCCCTGGCTGACTGTATGAGGTTAGAGAAACTGTCTACAGAAACATTCTCTTCAAAAAAGCTTTATCTCACAGAAAAGACAGTGTTCACAACAGGCCCCCTCCACACCCTCTGATCCTTATCTTCAAGAAATCTTCCTGCCTGTGTAACAGGCAAAGAAGGGAATTCATGGGGACATTTCTTGCCATAGTACTTCTTTTACAGAAGGAGAGAAATGCCAGGTGATATTTTGTGAAGTCTACAGGGGTTTTTCAACACAAGGTACCTCATGAAGTAGATACTAGAACTAAATAATTCCATCAAGTTTTGAAATAAAAGGTCTATTGTTATGAGTGAAGGTATTTCGCACAATTGTCTCAGAGTACAGCTTAGGAAATCTTTTATGGTTGCAGGTGACTTTTCAAATCCTATAAACATGTTAAAAGCCAAGATTAGTATTTCTTTTCTATAAGTGCTTAGAAGGGCTTCAGCACTGTGCTTAATCCATTTACATTTACATTTGAAGCATAGATTTCAAACATGGAAGTAGATGAATGTAACCAGGTGAATTTACTTCTGAAAATGGTATTTATTTAGGTCCCATACTTTAACTGTTGTTTAATCCTTTATTCCTGCTATTGGTATCTGGTATTTTAGACATTGAGATTATTCTCAGTTTTACAAAAATAAACCTTTAGAAAATGATAATATGCCAGAACATTTTCCAGTCTGGTTCCTGAGTGACAGCTGTGGGCTGCCTACTTGTTAAGTTATAATTTCTTCTTTCCTCAACAAGCTTGTCTCTTTTTACTTTCGCATTACAATCTTTTGGATGCAAGGAGAGAAATTTTACTTGTGTAGATCCTCTGCTATGCTCTCCTAGATAGGATGGCAAACATACCATTGCCAAAGAGTGATAAATTCAAGTACCATGTCCCCAAATGCTTCCTTTAATCAAATGAACCAATTCTCCCTTCATTAAAAAAAAAATAAAAATTTTATTATGTTTTGCACAGTGGATTCTACTGCCTTTTTAGTAAGTTCTTTGCTATGGAAATGTAAAATTCCACATGTCATTCAGAGTAAAAACTATCTGCCTTTGGGGGAAGATGCAAGATTTTATTTTGGTGTCAAACATAAGTTAATTTTCCCTTAATGTCATCACATACAAATTTTTAACAGAAATTGCTGGTTACATGAGCAGTTAGCAAAGACCTTAAATGATTTCTTTCTTTTATGTACATTACAGGTTATAATCAGACCCTGTAAGCTAAGAATACAGTGATATAAAACTTTGCATAGAGGTAGGGCAGCATTGTAGTGGCCCAAAGACTGGATGTCTCCCCGAAGAGTAACTTTCATTAAAGCTTAATTATGAACTTGAAATTAAATTCATGTCCAAAATACTTTCTTATTATTCAGGCTACACTGTTGTTATCTTGGCAGCACAGTTTGTTTCGGCCCTTGAAAGGCTATACATGGAATGATTCCAACTCTGCAAGCTCCAAAGGAGTTCTGGTTTTACCCTAATCGCTAGTGATCATATAAAATATCTGGTCAGGTTGTATAGTTTACCAGATTAGTCAGTCAGAGGATGCTCTTTGAGGTTGGAGGGGGGATAAAAAGTCCATAATAGCATCCTAATGTCTCTTTCCTCGTACTGAGAGCAATCAACAGTCATCACCACTCTCTAACCGTGGGCAGCATTATTCCATGAGCTGCCAGGGAGATTAAGGTCAGCACTTGAATTCAAACACTGTCTCCTGAGAAAATAACGGGGGGGTTTTTTGTTTGCACCTGCTTTATTTTTTACTTTCACTCTGCTTCACAAACAAGATGCTTTCAAAATACTTGACTTGAGAAGTATTTTGTTGAAATATTGTAAATCTTAAAATTTCTTCTTCCAAATGAAATTCTTCATGGAATTAAAGACTGTCCTGAATTGGAAGGGACCCACAAGGATCACTGAAAATCTAGCTCCTGGCCCTTCACCAGACAGCCCCAAGAGTCACACCGTGTGCCTGAGAGCATTGTCCACGTGCTTCTTTAGCTCAGACAGGCTTGGTGCTGTGACCACTTCCCTGGGGAGCCTGTTCCAGTGCCTGAGCACCTATTGCATGGAGAATCATTTCCTAATATCCAGCCTAAACCTCCCCTGACACAGCTTCAGGCCATTCCCTCTGGTCCTGTCAGGTCACTAGACAGAAAAGATCAGTGCCTGTCCCTCCTCTTTCCCTCACCAGGAAGTTGTAACTGCAGTGAGATCTCCCCTCAAGTCTCCTCCAGGCTGAACAGACCAGGTAACTTCAGCTGTTCCTCATATGGTTTCCCCTCAAGATTCTTCACCGTCTTCATAGCCCTATTTGTTCTTTTATTCTGATCCTGGTAACAGAAAGGAAGAAAAGAGAAAGAACAGATCTCTCTTTACAGGGCTGGCTTGCGCTCCAAGCTCTGGGAGATAAATGTTAAACGTTCTGAAGCACTCTCCTGTTTTCATTAAAAATCCATCTTGTTCAAAAAAACAAAACGTAACATTGTTGACACTGCAAGCTGGCTATTATAAATGTACACTTCATAATTAACACAACTGTACATCTGAGGTGAAAACAGAATTTGCTGCTTGATGGATCCGTGGATATAATGGCATTATTCTCCATCTATACATTGTCTACCCTCCACCCCATTCCCTCAGCCACGCAGGGTCTTTTTCTAAATGTTTCCCTTTTTAAGACACAGGCAAATACTAAATGATTTGGACCTGTAAAGCTATAGGATGGTATGTTTTAATGTAAGTTAGGACAACTAAAGAAATATGGATTAATTTCTATATAAATTATTACGAAATATTGCAGTTTTTCTTTTTTAGTTACTTATATGACATTCATCATGCCCAAAAGGGTAAGATGGAGTCTTTCATCACAAATTTCCTTTTCGTGCTTACAGATGGCTCTGGCAGCATTATTTCCTATCATTTCATACAATTTCTGCTGAATTACAGGTGCTCAGGTACTCTGATGATACCAAGCAGCCAAGTGATGCAGTTCAGAAGAGGCTGTGGAATATTGCTTTAAATACATAAGTGTTAAGGGTTTGAAAACACATCTCAGACATCTGTACTTCTCAGTCCCATCCTAGCCACAAAGGGGCCTCTGTCTGTAGCACAAGGATAGAAAGAAGAGAGTTTGATTAAGAGGATAGAAAATACAGATTTTTGTTGCACTTTCATCAGTGGGAGTCATGGTATGAGCGTGCCCAGGACAGAGGGAGAGGTGTTAAACATGACCCTTTTGCAGGCAGTCATGCAAGCACACTAATGTTGGCCACCAGAGGTCTGTGCAAGCTGCTGGTGACTTATTCTAAAACTGCAGGCAGTGTAGAAATCTAAAGTGTGAAGTCCCGACAGACACAACCATTAAACTCTTCATCAAAGCTGGGTCCTATTTTACTTCGAAGACCCTTGGTAGGTCAACCTAGTGTCTGAATGTCCTGTGCAAATGTTTTTCATTGGTTTAGTACTATCTTGGGGATCTCTTAACCGCACCTCATTGTTTGAAGCAGACAGGCTTATCTCTCAGTTGAACTCTGAGAACATAAATCAATGTTGGCATTTCATTTCCCCTACCACCCACTACCAAAAAAAAA
>VWZN01006792.1:206872-224671 GCA_013396955.1 Regulus satrapa
AAAAAAAAAAATCTAACACGTGCTTACACAGTTCCTCATACAAGAGGCATTAATTTAGCCCAGGGTGTAAGCAGTGGTGTTCCTGATATTTCCCACTCAACAATTTGAAAGCCTGTAAAAGCAGCCACCAATATGATGAAGAAAGGGAGATATCACTGACCTGAGAAAACCGAATTGACAAGTTACAGAAATAATGCTGCCTGAGGTTGAACCATTAATGAGCAGAAGAAAACAAACCTCATCTAGAAGACTGCCTGTCACTTTGAGTGTTATGCTATGAATATTTAAATGAAAATATTGTAAAAGACATACCATTTTTTTCTTCTCAAAATCAGGAGCATTGTGCCATAGATAAACTGTGTAGAAAGATGGCATGGTTTTGGAGAAGGTGACGTGTGGCTAATTTGGAAGAGGAAAGGACCAAGCCCAGGTGGTACAGAACTTTGTGGACAGCCAGGACCTACTATGTGGCAGCACAGGAACCCTGAGACTATGAGAAGATTGGGTCTGAATAGCTTAATTTTGATTGTGTTCCATAAAGCAGGAGAAGAAATAAGAAGTGCTGTTGCTGGCTGTTCTCTGGAAGATTTTCTCGCCCCAACTTTTTTCCCCTGTATATAGCTGGCTAGGCATTAATTACCTTGACTAACATTAGGCAACTGTCTCTGCCTCTCACAAAATAGAAAAATGAAAACATAAAACAAAGACATCTCTGACACTGTACTGAACAATTTTGGCAGCTGAAGCTGTGTTTAATCTATAAAAAGGTTAGTAATATTTAATACTTCAATTTGTATGCTGGGAGATTTTCTTTTGTTCCTAACAGTTCTATATTTAAGATTACCAGGGCTTCAGGCAGAACTGTTTGGGTAGTAAAGTGATAAACTGACACCAGAATAAGGAGCAGAAAAAAACCTATTATGCTAACAGCAGCCAACAGCAGTTAATGGTTTTCAGCTGTTGCAGATCTAATTGATCTTGTTGCTATAACAGAAAGCAGTTCTCTGTGATTCATATGCTTTCTTACTGGAACATATTCTACTCCCTTGCTGTTTTTAAGCCTCACTAACTCTGCTTTTTCCCTTTTCTTAAATGCCAATGCTAGCAAACATTCCATTTAAAGCTAATATTAGTCAACTAAAAAATCTGTTTAGTTTGCTGAGCCTTAAATTTTCTCTTTTCATTAAAAAGAAAGGCCAAACTACTTAATTTCAGTCGTGCATCTCTTATATGTATTAATCCCCTTCTTTGAAGTGTCACATCTAGTGCTCATTATTCTTGATTTATACCTACCTTGAAATCCATATCTGCCACAAAAGTATCAGATGGAATTAAAATGACGTAAATATTTGCCATCAGCTGCAGTGTGATTCCCAAACCTCTTCTCAGTTCTGCATGTGGAGCTTTCATTGATTTCAGTGGGATCCAGTGTTTTTCTGCAGGACATGGTTTGAGTAGTACAGCTGATATAACTGCCTGTACCATATGGATTCTACATATAAATAGGGTTTTTTTCCCTTTTTTTTTTTTCTTTATGGCATTTGGAAACATTTTGATGTATTATTCAGATTTTATAGAAGCATTAGTTTGAAGATCTGAAGCTTTTTACTGGAATTTTAATAGTAGTTATATTACGAGTATTTTATTTTTTGTCAAAAGGAAACTAAAATATAACAATTGTGTGAAAATCAGTAGAAACTTGGATTCATACCTGTAATTCAAACTCATCAAAGGAGAGTTTGCCTCTTTATTATAAAGATATGTGCACATCAAGGGGGAATTTTCAGTAGAAGTCTTGGGAATCTCAATGGAAATGCACACCTTATGTTTTGATACTGTTCAGGTTACTTTTTCACTTTGAGAGCTGCCTGTATCCCTAAGCAGGCAAACAGCTCTACTAAATGACTTTGCCTACCAGTTTTATGTAAAAAGAATCTTGGCTCTCAGCCTTTGCTGTACTTGCATTGCTCCCTGTATTATTTAAGTTAAATACCATGTATTAAGAAACTTGAATCATCTTTGTCCAGGGGGAAAAAAAATAGTTTTGTAACTGTTTAAGTGTTGGAAATTTTAATTATACCTCCTGTTCATTCCCTTTTGTTCCTGTAAAGTCATCCATTGCTGCAACGGAAGATAAAGTAACATTTCCAGACAGGAAAGAAATGGGGATTTTTAATTTTTTTTTTCCTTTCTTCCTTTTTTGTTTCTGTTGCTGCATTGTTCTGGTTTGTTTTTTTTAAAGGTTGACACAGAGCCCCTTGAGAATTTTTAACATATGAGAGTAGATAACCTTGTTCTTTTGTTCACTCATCCCTGCCCTGTTCTGATTGCCTGCGGCTGTTTTCTGAATTTTCCATTTCATATCCGTTTAACACTTTCTCCATTCCTCTTTCTGCCTTCATTCATCAGTTCAGCATAATGTTACATCCAATACATAAGCAGAAAGCATAACATGACCTTCAGACAGAGTCTCATCAGTGCCTCATTGAAGGAACAGTCACTAAGAACAAAACAAGGTTGTATAAATGCAAAGAACCCCATGGCAGGAAAATGCTCAGGTTCAAATTTAGCATTGCCTTTAATCCTTTTGCTTATCAGAGACTTGACACTTAAAAGATTCTGCTGGTTTTGCCTATGATGAGATATGCTGCCCTCCCTGGTGTCCAACACATTTCTCACAGAACGCTGTCCTTGGGGAAGTGTGGTAACAGCTCAGAGTAAATCTTGGGCTATAAAAAGACAAGAAACTCCAGTACACCTAATTCAACATCAGAAAAAGGTTTTCCACATACTTAGCAGCCATCTCCTTTTTTAACCAATAAAACAACAGCATCCTGGTTAAAGAGAAGAGCTTGATGTAAGGCTTATAAAGGAGCATCTTGGCATACCTGATGAAAAAGCATAGGCTTCGAAATTAATTGACATGAAACACAACTGATTTGTGAAGTCTCTCTTAACTGTAGTTAAAGCACAGGTTTAGGAAAAACGTTTCTTCCTAATAGAATATTTAACATTTCCATTCAAATACTTTCTCAAAGGGGTGTGAAATCAACCATTACCGTGCGAGGTGAGGCAGAGAGAAGAGCAGGTAGGAAAAGTGATGCAAATATGTGAATGAACATGCCCCATTTTCCTGAACAATGCACAAGCATTAGGAAAGGCTACTCTTACAGTTGCATTTTATATATGAGCTTGGGAAATTTTAAGTTTAGGTATTAAAATTTTATTGGTAGTGTAAAAGTCTTCTGCTTCTGAGAGGGAAAACTGAAGTGCTTACAAGAAATTAAAAGTAAAATAATCCAATAGACTAATTAATTTTCTTTAGGTTTTAGAAAGAGATTGAAAAACAATAACAAAAACAAGATTTCAGAAGACATAAAACTTTAACCAAAAAAAAAGTAAAACCTAGCAAATGACACAACAGCAAATAAAGTGTACACTAGAAAGCCATCTGGCAAATTAAGTGAAAATTAATGATTAAAGAAAATCTCAGTGTGTTTGTAGTGTATTTTCATCCATCTGTGCCCAATTATAAAGGAGTTGTCAAAGAAAGCAAGCCACTGGTAGTTAATGCCAAACTAATCCAGAAAGCATGAAAACGTCCATCAGTGTTTTTCTTACAGTTTCTAATCTCTGCAGGTTTCTGATAAGAGCAGCATTAAACTACAGTGTCATGAATCTTGGCTCTCACGTTTGAAACTAACAGAGATGTACTACCTGTGATCATTTTAGATTAAGGAAACACTATCTTTCAAAAGCACACTACAGATAGAATTTATGAAAGGAGGAAACTCTGCTCAGATCCCTTGCTGTCACAGCGGAGCAGTTGCACTTAACAATACCTGGAGTCTGGAGTGCCAGCTGGGACCCGGGCAGGTCCTGCTCCAGCGCTGCATTGTGCTGCCAGAGCCGGTGGTGCTGCACAGGGGACACGCCTCGCACTGCGCTCTGTCTGTCCCTCTTGGCTTCACAGGGCTTTGGGCCCCAGGCACAGGAGCTGAGGCTGTGAATTTGCAAATTTCCTGACACCTCGCATTGTACAAGCGCTGCAATTTCACACCCTCAGCTCACAGCCACCTGCATGGACTTGCTCATTGCCTGAGATCCATAGAGCAGCTGCACATTGTTCTCTCTGCAGAGAAGAGGCTGCAGGGGGAAGGATCCCATGAGTCCTTTCCTGATTTTGGGCCCTGGGATGATTTTGGGGCTCTGTGATGATTTTGAAGTGCTAATTGAAATGAATCTAACCTTGGCTACATTTGCTCCATGACAGAGCACATGGTGACATGGTGATGGGCAGAACTAGTGTATAACCTTCCTTGGATAGGTTATGCTTTTGGCTTTCTCTAGAAGAAGTGAAAAGAAAGATACACCCAAAAGGAATTTTGCAGAGATTACATGTGTTCTCTCTCTTGATGTTCTTAACCACTAATTGGAAAGGAAAACTAGTTTCTATGCACCAAAGCTAATCTTTATGAAACTCCTCCAGATTTAGACCTAAGAGCATTTTAGACCAAACAGTAGTAGATAGACACCAGAAGAAATCATGAGGATCAACTAATTTGCTTTGTGTTCTTTCTTTCCCAATGTTTTTTTTTCTGACACCCAATGTCAGAGAAGTACCTGTATGGCAGAAAGACAGTAGGTAGTGATATTAACCAACTCTTTTTATGTGGCTTCTTTGGTACCTGGTAGTGAGGCATAAGCTTGCAGTTGGGTGGGCTTTTTTGTGTTGGGGGTTTGGTTGGTTGGTTGTTTTTGATTTTGTTAGGTTACTAAAAGATTATTTTTCTTTCCTGGCTTCTTGCCAGCAAATATTAGGGAGAGCAGTTTGGAACTGTAATCAGTGGGGAAAAAAAAGGCAAAAGGCATTGGGAAAGGTGTCATCATTTTTTCCAACACTGAACTGTTCACCATCAGCTTCCTAATATTGTCTCTGAAGTATGGACATTTTATTCATTCTCAAAGTCTTTTAACAAGTCCTCGATCCTTGGGGCTTCTGGCATGGTCTCTGTTAAAACTCACACAGACTTGAGAAGTTCATATATATGAAACATTTACAGTGGTAAAACTTAAAACTCAGTGACATCTGTTTTCTCGAGTGGACCCATATGAAGCTGTTGTACCCAACCCCTTTAAATAAAGCACTCGTATTAACCCGTTACACTCTTCTCACAGCAGCCACCATAAATCAATGTTATCAGCTAGCTGGTAATCATAGCATTTATGGACCTCTCAACATCCCTTACATCTTGTACATTAAAATTGTCTCCTCAAATGTAGACCCTAGTTTGACATGTAAATGGCTTTGGCTGCAGTTCAGGCTTACACTGTCCTTGTAGCTCCTTGGTTGTGTTGGTAGAAGTATTTGTGCAGCCATGCAGTGAACCAGATCAGGGACCTAAGCCAAGTTACAGGGTAAAAAAAACACATATTAGGTTATTTCTGAGCTAGATCGGTTCCCTGTACTAGCAAACTGAAGGCAGGAACAAAAAAAGCAGGGCAAACATGAGAACTAGTGCCAGCATACCATTGAAATGGATGCATGTCAGGCCATGTTTTCAGTGTAAACTTCCAGAGCACTATAAAAGATTGCCCCATCTAAATGCCAACATTAACAGGAGTTCAGGAAACATTTTTATTATTGTCAAAGTAGAAATTACTGTCTTGACAAATTGATCTAGAATGCAAAACTCATTTTTTAAGCTTGGATTGTGTAATTCTTTGATAAACATTATTGTTGGGGTGGGAGGGGTGGTAAATTGTTTGCTGTTTCCTAAATGACTGATAATGCTATTTTAATATCGCAAATTAGATCCTGCTTCAAATTAAAAACCCAAACATAGCTACAAGGGGCTGGATTATGCCTCAGATTTTACCTGTGTATTCCCATTTATGTCAGTGATGCTGATTAAAAAGTAATTTAGGGCTACATTTTGTCTGGAAAGTTTCCACTTACTCTTTATGTGCGCAGCATTCATTGGTGTATGTCTTTTACTGTAATTTGCATTGTCTGTAGCTTCTTATATATATTTTATTTTCAAGTCCTGTAGGAGTTCATGTTGCACATTGCATCTATTATTTCCAGACGTGCTGCAGCAGTAAAAGAGGAAATTCTTGTGTGGTAGTTTGGAAGTTCAAATACATTATTTCCTTTCCACTTTTTCTCTTCTGTAGACATCCATTTTGAATGCTGTAGCTGTGTGCACCATATGGACACGCAGAAATTACCTGGCATATATCACATGTAACATCATCTACGTGAATTGAATTTTGGTTTCACATAACCACACCTCAAGAAATTAGAAAGCACTAATATTAAACTTGATATTTTAGGAGGTATATTGCCTGTGTCCTGTCTGAAGGTTCAGCAAGCAGATGTGGCTTGGTGTTGGAATGAAGTATTCACTTCATTCTACTTGAGGTTTTAATAGTCAACCTCAAGTTAGCTCTGCTCAGCCAAATGCTGTTCAGCTAAACATGGCTAAGAATTTGCAGCTCTAACATTACTTAAAGTTGAGGCCACATTAGTTTGGAGGTGTTGGAGTCAGAGGGTTGTCTTCTGTGAAGTATTTTTTTTCTTTTTCCTACTCACCATTAGTGTTAAAGCTCTTAAGAAAACAATGTTTGTAAAATAGGGGAAGTATTTGTGTGATGACTTAAATATTCCTTGAAGACAAGTTTTTATAAATTTAAGTAATTATTAAATCAGGTTAGTCATGGTAGTTTCTCTTCAGCCTACTCTCAATTTCCAACTTGATGTTCCCAGCATCAGAAACAGCTGCCATATTTCTGAGGTAACTCTCTCCTAAATGATGTTTCCAAGGGCACTGCCCGCAGGAATTCATCCCTTCTCAAAACTGTTCCCTTTCCAAAACCTTATAGTAGTTGGGACTACCAAACACTAATCTGTGTTCAAACTGCCAACCTTTCAAGACCTGTTTTGAAAACTGAGAAATCTGCAAAAATTCTTGGCTTTCATTAAAATTATTAGAAATATTAAAAAGCTGATGTTCTGTGAATAAATTCAGTATCTGCAAACATCAGCAGACACTTGACATGAATTCTATGCGGTCACTTCACTAGTTGGTTCAGATAGAAATATGAGTAAGAGTGTCTATTTTAGATATATTTGCATACCTGAAAGGTTTTGCCTTGCATTTCTTTTTCTTTTAAGAGGGAGTGTAAGGTAAAAGATTAGTGCTTCCTGAAAAATAAATAAGAAATCATTAAAGCAGTCAGGGTAAAATCAAGCCATAGGCAAACTTGTATCTTGTACAGTAACATGATATTCTCGGTGTGTGCCTGTTTAATATCTTTTAAGCCACCCTTGGGCAGGACCCCACTGTAAACAAGCTGTCGAGTTTGACTTGGAACATCCTTTTAAAAATAACACTAATAAATAAACATTCTGCCTTCACACATTCTGCTGCCAGGGATTCTCCATTTCCAAACTTAAAAGTGTAATCATTTTTAAAGGTTTGATGCAATAACTGCAGTCTTCTTTATTTTCATAAATATGAATACTCCATTTTCCATTTGTTTAATATTTTAAAATTAAAACTTCTGTTATATTTTATAATTGTACACTGTCATTCTGATAAAAATGTCCATTGAAATCAGCCCTGTCTATTAAATTCTCTGTCTGGCAGTGTCATATAAATCAATAATAGTAATAGTAGGCAATAATAGAAGAGAAATTTGAGTTTCAGATTTTTAGTAGTTGAATAACAAGCTGCACAAAGGAAATGGTTTGCAGTATAGAGCAAGATCCAGGCATTAAACAAAAAGCAAGTGAGACACATGGCCTCGAGTCTCATCTGCAAACTGTTTATGTAAATATATCCTTCAGCTCTTTTTCATCTCCTTGCAGTTGCTCGCTCTGCCCTCCAAGGTTTTTTGGCTCTAGCATTTGCTGCCAGAGGGCTCTGTGGGCGGTTTGGGATCTCTCTGGATTCCGTGCAGCGTTGCACGGAAGATCCTGTGAAGAGAAGTCTGCAGTAAAGAGGTCAAAACTGAAGGGCTTTGGGAGCACTCTTGTCCCCTGAAAAAGTGAAAAATGAAATGTGTTGTCCCACATTCCATTTTCATGAGTTGCCTCTGCTCACAGGTACTTCCATGCAAACTGAGCCCTGCCTGGGTCTTTCTTTTTTTGTGAGCTGCAGACGTAGAATAAGCAGGAATTCTGAGTGTGGTGTTTCACCACATCTGACTCTGAATTTAAAATGTTTTCTGAATAGCAAGCCCAAAGAATGCATTAAATTAGATGAATTTGTGAAGATCCTGAAACACTGTTGCCGCAGCATTTGAGAGGAACTGCATCTACTGGACTTGAGAACTAACAACACTTCACATTATTTGACACTTGATTTGTAATTGTAAATTACACTAAATTTGTAATTTAATCTTGCTTGCTACAACTCCTGACCTGTTTTGTTTTTTGGAGTTTTTAAAAGTACTACTACTATTTAGCTTTATTATACAGTTTCCCTTTGGAGAAGATGTGTGCATGTATAGAAAATGTTTACACATCTTAACTTTACATTGGGACTTTCATCCTTCTTTTGTGTGTGAGTGTGCAGTGCTTAAGGAGATGTGCATGCATGTTAAATAACTCAGCCTTTGCTTGAGAAGAATAAGATGTCTAATTCCTATAGTTTGGCGAAAACCGAGAGACTGTGTGTCTAAAAGTTAGTAATTAAGTTAAATAAATGGATACATGTTATTACTTTATGATTTTTGAGTACTTGGAGTTGGCAATGCTGATTTAACATTTTTGTTAATTGTTTTGTGTTTAAGACTTCTACAGAGAATAAAAGTGCATTTTAAAAGCCATGGGACAACTAGATAGGTTTCTCTTTCAGTAGCATAGATGACACTGCTGTCAAAATCAATGAAAACTGCAGAAGAATTCAGTGAGTTCTGTGTTGCTGTCACTTCACATAAGTATTACTGGCCCCATAATGCTGTTAATTCTTACTGGGTCACAAAAGACCCCGGTAGTATGTAAGGAACTCTGAGTATGAATGGCACAATGACTGCAGAGCAGTTTCATTGAACAACCTTTCCATTGTACTGCGGGAAGTTCAAAGAAATTTCTTAAGCAGTAGCTGAAGGTCTTTTAATGAACATTGTTTCTCAGCTTTTAGTGGTTCATTTTGAAAGAGACAAATACTTTTTTTTGGAATTAATTTGCTCTGCTCTGTTTCTCTGCATGTGGGATGCAAATGCCATCTCAGTGTTATTACCATGTTTTTGAAGGATGTTCAGTGCATGGGATATGCTTTGTGCATAAATTGTGTGTTTGACAGTGGAATTTTTGTGGCAGTCTGTGGTACCATCAGATAAATTTCATTTGCAATGCCTGTTTACCTGCCTCATCTTCATTCTTGTCTCTATTCATTTGGATTGGGACTCACTATTATGTGGAAGTATCACCCTGCAAAATAGAAATTTATTTTCTCCCACACCATACACATTTAGAGAAACAAAATCTGACATGCTTTTGTCTTATTTTGCCTTACTCAGGGATCTAAGAGCCAATATTTTGTGAGCCACTAAAAGCTCAATCAGTAAAGCTGAAAATTCTGTTTTCTGGTTTTGCAAGACATTCCTTTCAGTTCATGGTAGGTTGTGAGTTCTAGATGTTAAAACTGTAGTACCATGACTTATAGGGAATAAATTTTAATAATTTTCATAGATTATTGAAATATATTTCTTATCATTTTATTCTCCCTTTAAGACCTATAAAGTTGAACTCATGATAATAAAATCAAGTTGAACTCATGATAGTAAAATCAAGCAGCATTACATGCAGATATATAAGAAATATTATCAATAAAAATAAATCTCTAAAACAGAGTGTCTGCAAAAAATATCTTACAAGTGTGATAAATGGTGGTAAAAAACAGAATATTATGAGCACTGTCATGGGATGATATACATTAAAATAAGGCAATATCACTGGACTCATGGTAAAATCTTAGCTGCAGAATTCATTGGGTGAGTGTAACAATTTAGAGCCATGAGGATGTGTTACAATCACAGGTGTGTATCTAACATTTTTTATACAACTGACAAACTTAATTTTAATTGAAGCCCTGTTCACCTTGGCCTTCACCACAACCTCGTCAAACACATTAAGCATCTATTTTACTTTGGCTTTGGTGAAAATCCCAGGTGTCATAAAAATTTCATATTGTTTTGATATAAAAATTGACTTACAGTATGAAATGAGTTTGTGTCTTGGGGGTTTTTGGTAGGTTTTATTGGTTTAGGGGTTTGAGAAAATACCAAAATGTTTCTTTGGTTCAGTTATCTTGTCTTTTTACAGTCTTCATTGCTTCATGGCACTCCATCGGAATTTGACATTAACAGCAGTAGGGTGGCAGTGATATCCTAAGAAATTTCTGCGAATTACATTTGACTTGTAGGCAATTTCTCCAAGTCTTTGATTTTCATATTCTGAAGTGCCATTTCCACCTTTTTACCTCTGGCTTCTGCATTTTACAAGAAATCTGACTTCAGTACTTAGGATATTAAAAGTATGTATTAATAAACCATGCACCTTTGGAAAGAGTTATGGAATATATTCCCTGAGGGCCAGCAATAACCTTGTGGTTCATGGTCCACAGATAATTTCAATCCTTCAAGCTCAGTATGTGCTTTCATTCCAAGAGTCAGGTGCCCAGGCTTCTGAATAGCTTCATGCAGAGCTGCCTAAACAGGTGGTTACACCTCCATATTTCTCCTGCATGGCTTAATTTATGTATGTTCTGGGGTTCACTAGAAGGAATGGGTAGCTTTATATTAACTTTATGGCCGCTTCACTCTAAAGATTCATGGACCATTTTTATGGGTTTGGTGAGGATTTTGATTTTCTTTTTATAGTGAGGAACAGAATTCGTGTATGTCCATCCAGATGAAAGATGTTAGAAAAAGTTAAAAGGCAGGAAAAGAAAGTAACAGAGATTGAATAGCTTGGTTTTGAAGAAGCGTATTTCAGATGGAGACTGAACATGGAAAATCCTCAAGAGCATGAAAGGTACAAGTGCTGATCAAAACTAAGCTCAGGGAGGAAGAAAGAAGTGGAATTGAGAGACTTCACAAATGGGGAAAAGTCTCACAGAAAAACTGAGTTTCTTCCTAAAGCACTTGATAGCTCTTGCTGAGTGTGAGTAGAAAGAGGGGCACCTGATTGCTGAGCTCAAGCCTAAGAGGCAGACATAGGAGTAGAAAAAGGAGCCCTAGCACTCTGGTGTAAAGGGAAAGAAGAAGTTGAGAGGATAGGCTGAAGAAATGGCTAGCAGCAGAAAGGCAAGCAGAATGTAAACTTTAGTTTGGAGACACAGAGTTTTGCAAGATTGAAGAGATAGTGCTGCACTGGATAAGAAAAATAAAATGGAGAAAAGAGCAGAGCTGGAGAAAAAGGCATATGGTGGAGTTTGTGTAAAGAAGATAGCAGAAATCAAAGCGTGCCTCTTTCCTGAGGTGTAAAGGCATGGAAAAGAAAATCTAGATTTAAAAAACAAAACACCATAAATCAGCATTTTCTTCTTTTAAATTGAAGTGATGCTGAGACATTATCAAAGTTTGTTTTTGTTACTTTGGTGAAGGGTAATCTCTGTACATGGCATTGTTTCTTACAGTGGTAAAAACAGTGCACCCAGGTAGTTCTGCTTCACCAGAGGAGAATGGGAAATCTGAGTTATGGACCTTGCTGACTTAATGATTAATATTTTTTATTAGGAATGTTTGATTCAAAACAGTTTCCCATGACACTCATACAGTTTATTTGTGCTTTGATGTTAAGGAGTATTTTAATAGCTTATTCAAGTAAATATCTTGTTTAGGAAACAAAGTACTCAAGTCATCACAATTAATTAATTAATTTGGTCTATTTATGTGTTTTGCTCATTTGCAATGGTTCAAATGGGCATCATTAGTTTAGCATGCATGCTAATACACAGGTAAAGAGAAAAAGAAGTTGGAAAGTTTCAGTAAGAAAACAAAATTTACTTTATGATTTAACACTAATCAACCATTGCTAATGTGCTATAAAATAGTACTTAAGGTCGATACTGATTTCCATTATTAAACTTAATGGTCTTTGTTGCCTCATCTGCCTTATTCCAATATATTAAGCATGCAGACCCCATAATTTAATTATCACCTGTTAATATTGGTTCTAAATTCATTTTTGTGCTTTTGGGCTGAAGCTACAATGATGAGCCAATTAAAAACCATTATCTGGCTGCTCAAAGCATCACATTTGTAGTTATGCTCAGTAGTACATGATTCTACAGGGACTTTCAAGATAGAACATGCTGCCCTAATGCCTTTAGGGATTAGCCAAACAAAAGGAAAAATGTAAAGGAAATTTTAAATATTTTCTCTCCTACAGGATTTTAATTTTCAGATCTCTTTCTTTGCTGTACATCACAGCTTTCCTTGCAGCCAATTTGCATAGCTGTAAAAGTGTAGCGTGTAGCTGAATTACAAGAGAGACTCCTGAGACCCAGGGTTTTCTTTAAATCCCAGAGGAAGAATTTGGTTCAAGAATGTACATAAGGTACTAATTGCAAGGATTGTGTTAGATAGCTACTATTTGAACGAGACTGTTGAACTAACAAAATACAGCACATCATAACCTCAGAGATTTGATAATGAAAAAAAGGAGCATTTAATTTATGTATTTGTTCACAAAGCAACTGGAAAGAACAATAGCCACCCATTGTATCATCTCCATTACACTGTTTAATAATAGGAATGACTCCTTTCCTCTTGTGTTATCAGCTTGTTGCTGACATGGAATTTAAAATGCAGGTGTTTCAAGTTGGTCGAAATTTGTGCTTTCATAATGGCTGACTGGGAAATGGCTGGTGTAGAAGATGCACCATGGAATTTGTAAGAAGTGTAGATACCACTTAGAAACATATTTGTGTGTGTGTGTGTGTGTGTGAGTCTGTAGTACAGCATTATAAACTTCCCAGCTCTTTGAGTAGTATGGATATATAGTAGTCTAGTGGCAGAATATAAAAACTAGACTGTTTGATCTGTTGTAGCTGTATTCATAGAATTGCAGAACACTGAGGATAACTCAAGGATCATCTGCTCTAGCCTTTCTTGAGAAAAGCACAGTCTAAACAAGATGTCCCAGCACTTGGTCCCCTGAATCTTAAAATTGTCTAGGGATTGGGGAATTTACCCCTTATTCCCTGGAGAGATTACTGCAATGGCTGATTGTTCTCATTGTGAACATTTTTCCTCTTGTGTATAATTGGAATCTCCCCATTTCTTCTCAAAGTGACTCCTTGTAAAAAGGAAGTCTCCCTCTTCTTTGTAGCCTCCATTGAAATACTGGAACGTGGTGATAAGGTCTCCCCAAAGCTTTCTTTCCTCAAAAAGTACAGTTGTCTCAGTCTTTCATCATATGGCAGCCTGCCCAGACCTTTGCTCAGTTGTGGCCTTTCACTGGATCCTTTCCAGCCTGTCCACATCACTTTTGTAGCAGGGACCAAAACTGAACACAGACTTTCAGGTGTGGCCTGCCAAGTGCTGAGTGGAAAACAATTTTTGAGTTTCTGAGTTTTTCTTTCTGCTGGTGATGCCCTGGCAGATGCAGCCCAGCGTGCTGTTGGCTCTCTGCTGTAGCAGCACGCTGCTCACTCAGACCGAGCTCGCCCACCGGCACCCCCTGGCCCATTTCCACAGCGCTGCTCCCTGGTCTGCTCCTTGGACCTTGGACCACTGCAGAGTTCCCTGGCATCTCTATGGAAACATCCTGTTATTAGCCACTTAAAACTAACAGAAAGTGGAATTACTGCTGAGCATACTTAGCCAGGTTGTAAATGAGCTTGGTGCATTTTAAGAGAACAGAAAGCTGCCAAAGGAAAAGCTAACCACATATGAAGTCAACGAGAATTCCCCAGCTGATAGATATGTGCATGTTTGTGTGCTGGTTTGTTTTGGTTTGGTTGCTTTCTGCTTATAATTTTTCACTATTTTATTATGGGCATGTGTTCTTTTGTCAGTGAGAGCTATTAGGAAGAGGGCAAGAACCCTGCTGTGCCTTAAAATTAAAACAGGAAAAAAGACTCAGGCAGGAGAGGGGAAAAAATAAGCACAGATAAGAAATAAATGTAAATTAAGTTTGCAGGGTTAAGTAGTTTTGACCACAAATGGCAAAATAAATACAGCTTATCATTCTTACAAATTCTTCTGCTTCTTTGAGTTGGCCTGGATAACTCCAATCTGTATATTGTATTTCTCTCACTAAATGAGATGTTCACTCTTTTTCTGCCTCCCTATGTATCCACTAGTCTGTTTTTCAAGTTTTAGGAAAAGAAACCATTCAGCAGAACTGTTGATGGCCTTTTCTCACCACTTCTCCCCCCACCCTTCTGCCTAGCAAAGGTCTGCAGGACAAACTTGAAAAAAACAAGTTAATTTGGCCCCCATTCAATGTCTTAGCTAATCTGTGCACACATTTGGGCACTCCTGCCCAAAATTATTTGAAGAAAAATGGAACAAAAGCTGGAAGGTGTGAGCTGGGTGGGTTGAGGATTAGTGAGGAGGTGCTGACAGTACTGGATTGAAGCAGAGGGCAGTTGCAGAGAACATCTGTGTCTGACGTGACAGTAGAATATTGTGTCAACAATTTTGGAGGATATAAGACGTATGAGGAAGAGGCAAGTTTTCTTTATATTCATTATTCACATAATATGTGGGATTTGGGTAGTTCTCAATGGAAAGGGATTCTTTAATGTAGATTGTAACCTGTAAAACAACTTTGAGATTACTCAGTTTCATAAAAGAAACTGGCTTGCCTGAAGAGACAGAGTAATTTTTCCTGTAAGTAAGCAGAACACTGTTAGTATTTTCATCAATCACTGTGTCAAGTGAATGAATTTCATGTTTGTATTAGTAAGTTGCCAAGACAGTTTGGCAAAAGTGTAATGATTCTAGGATATCACTTGAGCCTTGCAATTGCAAAGTAATTTGGAGTTTAGAGTGAGCTTCTTACTAATGTGAATTCACAGTTCAATTCTTTATAGGCAGGCATGTATTTAACACCTTCCTGTAGAGTCCTTAATTAGGTAAATCTAGCAAAATTAATCATATATTTTCCTATGTAACGATTTCATTTCATTATGTATGAGTAAAACTAATGCTTCAGAATTGCCATTCTATACATCCCTATGTGTATTAGGAAACTTCACCATGTACACTGATTTTTAAGTATATAAAATTAGTTATGTTTGGCACTGGGTTGTATACACAAACTAGCTGATATGATTTGCCTTCTTTTTTAAGAGACACATGCCTTTAGCTCAGATGTTCCTTAAAGCCTTCATCTATGAAGAAATTGTATATTATTTTTAATATTTTAATATTTGCTTAATAATTTAGTATTTTGCAATGTTTTACTGTGTTCTGATGAAAGGAAGCATTAGTCTCTAAGTAAGAGGGTCACAGGCTGTGTATATGCAGTTCTGTTCTGGGTAAAGCTCCAAATGTTCCTGTCTTCAAAGCATGTTCTGAAGCTCTGTGATTTGACTTTACATTCTGGAGGTACTGACTGGCTTTGCCTGAATAGCTTCACTTCACATTTATAACAGGAATCGAAGTGTTTTGTGCTGTATGAAAAATGTTGTATCTTCTTCTAACAAAGAGGAATTACTCTTTGAGTAGAGATTAATTTTGTTGAAAATTTACATTTGAATTAATATTAACAACTCTAGCTTTTGTGTCATTATTTACTTTATTCTGGCAGGCCTTAATAATGAGATAGCAAGCTCTTTCCATAGAGTTAAAATCAGAGTGTTTCCAACATGCTGTTTTAGAAGGAATTATATTGTTGTTACACTAAATTATTGAGTGCTTATCTTTTCCTGTTGTGTTCATGTAAGTGTTCTACAGACAGCACAACAGTTTGAACAACTCTTTTTGTAGAGAAATGTGTCTTTTGAAATTGCTTAGGCCTGCCATGAATTTTCTTCCACGTGAAGAGGTGTTTCCCTAATAGTGTCTGAATTTGAGCATTGACTAACTGATGTCTTTTAAGCATTGTGATGGTAACTCCTCACATCTTTAAATAGTTAGAAGTTCAGTCAGTATTATGGAAATGCTTCTTTTAGAAATCTCCACTATTGGAGGAGGTCATAAGGATTCTTTCTTCCTCCTGTATTATAACTTCTAATTCAACAACTTCCTCCATCATTGTGTGAAATTATTTATATCTTGAGATATCATATTTTATCTGGAACAACTTTTATATAGCAAGAACACAGAAAGCCACAAAAAACTATGTTAGTGAGACAAAACCAAATAGTACTGGAAATTGGTATTCATCAAACTTTAATTATATATGGATTGCTTAGCTTGGATTATGGGAGACAGTAAGTGCCCTTGCTGTAACTGCTTAAGCAAGAGTAAATGGATGATAATGATTTAATATGGAATCATTGTTTATCATATATCATGCTGAGAGACTTTATTTTTTTCTCTCACCTTTGGTTTATTTAGTGGCTTCATTTAGTAAGCAACTAATTAAATAGAGAATAAATATCCAGAGGTCATTGTTCTAGCTATTAGCATCCTCTCTTGTATAGGTTAAGATGACTTTTTTTTATGGTCTTAATTTTTCCTGAGATGGGCTGGCTGCTTCATACAAGATATCAGATTTAAAAGCCAAACATGCCTGCTGGATGCAGAGCGCTTCCAACTTGTTCTCTTTAGACACAGATAGCTTGTGACACCAAATGTGATCTTGAACTGCATCAGCATAATTCTGCTGTGGGTACTGTAAATATGACTGGGCAATTGTGCCTCATTAAAGTTTTACAGTTGGCTGTTTTGAAGTATAAATGTAGTCCAGAATGAAAAATGCTGTTTAAAATAAATTCAATCTCTGTATGGACTGTGGTACTTGTATCTGCAGTCAGCTCTTTAGAGACATGATGGTCTTTCAGCTAAGCCCATAGAAACATTGGATTTTAAGTTACTTTAGAGGTCATGGTGTGCAACATCATACAGTCTTTTTCATAGACTGGTTAGGTTTCACCCCTTTCCACCCAGATTTTTCTACCCCGTCTCTCCTTTCAGAATGTTGTTCTAGGGCCACATTCAGGTAATGACGACTCCAAACTTCCTCTGAGTTTCCATCCTTGATTTATTAATAACCAGTTTCTGTCCATTTGTTCTAGACAATCATTCTGTCATAGATTTAGCAAATCTTTTGTCCCCAGTGCTTTTGCTGCAAGCAGTCATCTTTCTTCCTGGGCTGCATTTTTCAGCATGAAAAAAACAAGTCTCTTCAGCATCCTCCTATAAGATAGGCTTATGTTTGATCTCTGTAACAATCCTGTTCAGCATCTAATTAAAATTTGAAGGGTTTTTTGTTGGTTTTTTTTTTTTTTTTTGAACACGGATAACTGAAATGATACAAAATACTTCAGATGAGGTCTCAGTACAGGCTATACAATGGTATGAATACTCCTTGTTCTTTATGAAAATACCTTGCCTTGCCCTTTTCATGGTCAGATTCAATTAAATGGCTCATAGTCATCCTCTGACTGACTAAAATAGGCTGCTGTTTCCAACTAATGAGCTCCCAGTATATACCAGGAATTCTTGCTGTTAGTCATAAATTCTTGCCCTTTGGACTGTTACTTTCAACCCAGTTCTCTTTCTTCAAGATCATCGTGCACTTCTTTCCACAAGACATTCAAATCCTGCTTCTCTAGGAAGAATCTACCTACTTACTTTGTATCCTCAAGAAAATGTATTAGAGCATCT
>VWZN01006792.1:224793-311116 GCA_013396955.1 Regulus satrapa
ATGTATTAGAGCATCTTTATTTTTATCCTAAGGTCATTACCTAAGAACGTTAAATAAAGCAAGTCCCAAATTACAAATCCAGTATTTTTGGATGAGGTTAGTCACTTTCATGAAGTAGTGGTAGTAATGGCTCCTAAATGGTGATTTGGTTTTTTTATAGATACAGTATGTATTGCTGTGAATCAGTTTTTCATGTTACCTCAGAGCTCAGTGTTTTATACCCAAATACTCACTAGTTGAAACTTAAAACCTGGTGTTTCAGAAGCTGCAAGGTTGCATCCAATAGAAAGGCCATCTTCTCTAAGGGCCTAACAATCTGTCCAGATTTTCACCAAACACCACGCAGGTTAGATAAATGGACCTCTGTGAATGCAGCATTTGGCAGATTAGATGCCTGTTATCTGTTCTCTCCACCCGCTAACATATTGCTAATTAGGTTTGAGAGTAAGGTGAAATGATTCATCTTAGCAGAACAGTGAGTGTCTTTAGTAAATCCTTACTCTACTTCAATCCCAATTCGCTCGAGAGAGAAAATAGAAAGTGAAAAATGCTTTGGAGGTTGTACATGTATTTTTTTATGTTGGTTTCTTTGTGGCCTTTATCACTAAAAGTCCTTAGATTGTCATTATGTCAGTGAATATGAGACATTCATGTCAATTAGTGCTAAATGCAGAATAAATTCAGATAACCATACACTGAAAATGTGAACAAAGAAGGACTTGGGATAATTCTTTTGTATGTTTGTGTAAATACAGTGATGAGATTGGTAGTTTATCTTTATCCAGTACTGAAGACAGCTTCACAATGGGTAGAAAATACAAGTGCATGGAAACCAGTAAAACTGACAGCCATGATCTTCCAAGCACTTGGTTTTTTCAACTTAATTAGGATTCTTTGAACAATGTGTGGTTCTTTTTTTGTTTACTTTTGCCTATGTAGGATACTGGTACTGAGTTCTATAGTAGCATCTCCCATGGCGGTTCTCTTATTTCTTCTCAGCCACAGTGGTGATGGGTATGTCTTACCTAATGATCTGCAGTATTCCAGGCTCTTTTCCCCTGGAATAATCTGGCAGGTGATATTCTCATACTATCCTGCAGCTGAAGTAAAGAATTATTCATCAAACCACTGTATGTACATATTTCAAGCCTGGTGTTTTATGCATATAGCTTGCCATTTGTTGTAATCTTATCCTGCTATAAGATATTGCAGACAGTAAGTAATTACAATATTTGTCTGAGATATGAATGGCTGGATTAAACAGGTATTACATTTATATTCAACTAGGAGAACAGTGAGATTGATATATGGTTCCTCACTTGCATAATACAGTATGTACTATAACACTTATAAATGCTCTGTAATTGCTTTGGTCCTTTGTTGATTTATAAATGGCATATTTGTATGCATCTTTGTAAGTGCCTTGTAGAATTTAACAAGTTGAAGAAACGCGTGACTAAATTAGTAACATTAATCTTTTCACGGGGAAAAAATCTGCTCTGTGGATGTCCAACTGCTGATGTTTATTGATGTAAGAGGAGAAGTTGTTAGATAAGTGTCCCTTGGTCCATAGCTTCACTGGATAGGTATTGTCTGAATATTAATCTGCCAGGTTGTGCTTGTCTCATGTTGAGAAAAACAGCAACGTTCTTGCTGTCAGCGCTGGGTTTGAGCTGCTTGGATCTAGCGGGGGGGAGGCTTTCTCTATTCAACTATGGGCAAGAGGAAAAGAATATTTTCTGCTTTCTTGTGCTTTCATAAAGAAGGGAGAAGAGATGTGTGAGCTTTTTCCTACTTGAGCAACTACCGCGAAGATTGGGGAGAGGGAAGTGGTTCTCTCCATCTTGGGTAGCTTTGTGTCCTTGTGACAGAAAGGTGCTGCAGAGATGATGTTGAGAGTGGTTCTTCCTAGAATTTCATTTTGCTGTGGGAATTTCAGTCCTGGAGTAATGACACCATTGGCATAACAAGACCAAGCAGTGTACATATCCCCATGAAGCTACTTAGATTATTTTGAGGAGAATGACCCTAGTAGCTTCCACCTTTTAAAGATTCTGAAGGTGTCAGAGGACATTGGAAGTGCTTTCTCAAGTCTGTGGATTGCAAAGGTAAAAGATGCAGCAAAGGGAGTCAGGGTTAATTAGGGCAGTTCTGAAAGCCAGCAATTGCTTATGGCTCTGTTAATCATGCAAGAGCTGCTGCCCTGATCTCTAAGGCAGGGAGAATGACCAAGGACGTCTTTGCATCTGATAGAGCAGTACTCTGCTCTTGTTGGAAAAAGCAGACTTCCTTAAGCAGTTTTTCTGCAAGGAAATCACAAAAAAGCCAATTTAGTAGTTGAAGCATATCTCCAGCTATAGGTAATAGGGTTTTTTGAATTTAATTTCCTGGCTTGTGTAAGGCCCCCTGCTTGTGTCCTAGTTGCATTCTCTAAAGCATTGAGCTTTGACATTAGCATCCAGAAAGCCGTAGTCTTGGACTTCTTGTAGATTTGTGTAAATGTAAATGCATGGAATGCAGCTTCCTCGTAAATGAGGGGCAAAGCCATATTTGGTCATTTACACAAAAAATAACTAAACTTGAACTTTAGGATGAAGCCTGTTGCGTTTATACTCTGACATTCAGGGAATGCAACCACTTAAATAAGTTTGATGCAGAAGTTCGTGCAGTGGGAAATCTCATTGGGAATCTGTAATTTCACACCCAAACAAAAACTGTTCATTGCAGAAGAGTTTGAGAGGCAGAGAAAGACAAGCTTGAAGTACAAGTTTTGAGATTCTTTAATTTTCTTTTTATTTCCCTTTTTTTTAAATTTAAAAATCTGAAACTTTTTCAAAATTCTCCTTACGTATTTGTAAGAAAAGGAAAAAAAATGACTGAGTGTGTGTATAAAAGAGTAAAAAGAAGAACTGGTATTATTTTTGTCCCTTAAGAGGGAGAAATGCATCCAGATGCAGGAAGGCCTCGTGCAGTTTCCTTTATGGCCTGAGTAGGATTGAATCTGCACTTTCCTTTCCTGTGAAGATGTCTGGGGAAATCCTGTGCTGTGGCATATTCCAGGGAGGTGTACTCTTGCTGTGTCCTTGGGGAACCTCTTGGATTTGTATAAATAAGCACTCCTTGATTGGAGCAGGAAATGGAGCTTGGGCATTTCAGGGCTGTGCTTGTGTAAATTAGCTTGGGGGTCAGAAGAACGTACTTGTTCTCTCCCTTTCTCCTTTATCAGACATTAGGAACTTTATTACCTCACAGAAAGTTTCTATTTCCACACAGGGAGCTGTAGAAGATTATTTGATGACAGATTATAAGTGAATACAGATCTCATTTAATCTTTCTTTGAAAATTTAAGACAATTCATAGAACCTCTTTCCAAATCCTTGTCACAGCGCTCTGTTGATAAAGAGAAAAATTCTCAAATAATAAATACAAAACATGTAAAAGATTTTATTAGCCTTTTAGCACATTATGTTAATCTCCTGATAGCTAATATTATGAGCAAGTCTGTGTCTGGAGAGAGTAATAGCAAAGATCTTAGGAATGGAAATAATGTCTTTTTAACTTCCCAAAGAGGATTCAAAGAGCTAGTTGATTGTTATGAAAACTACTGCTCTTAGTGAGCATATTAAATCAGTAGAGCATTAATCTGATTATTTGTAAGATGTTGTCCCTTAGGAATGTATTTTACGATGTAGAAAGCTCAATCAAATATATAAAATAAGACCTTGAAATTGAACAGCATTTTTACAAATTACATATTCTCCTGCATCTGATAGTAGTATTTATCATGTATATATCATATATATCATGTTCCATACTGAATATGTATATATTGTGATATATATGTTTGTATTGTGATACGTGATATATATAATGAGTATATATCATGTTCCATACTGAATCAGTAAAGTGTTAGAATAGCATTTAAATTATAAAATTAAGTTCAGCTTTCTTTATCAGCTTTATTATGACAGATACTAAGAATTTGTTCTCAATTATTTTTCAGATATTTCAAATAATGTTTTTTATCTTGTTGAGGTAAAAATGGAAGAAAAACTGTAGAAGGAAGTCTGGTTAACAGGAAGTCTTCAAAGCCCAAGTCCTGTAAAGCTACAGATATTTAAATACTTTTTAAAGATTCAGATTATTAATTGATCTGGTATCAGCTTCCTTTTTGTACAGTTATGTGTCACTTTTTTTTTTTTCTTTCCTGAACAAAACCTAATTTTAATGCTCCTTCTCCTGTCTGCCTCTTGGTGTCCACAAGCTGGTGGTTAATGGACTAGAAACTTTGTCATTCCTTTAATCACAGAAAGATTTTCAAAGTCAGCAGTGGAAGGGGAGAACATGGAAGTGCAAGTCCTGGGGGTTAATTGCTGCTTTGTTCCCCTTCTGCAAATTTTCTTCAAGGCCAGGCTTATCTGTGTCTAATATTTTCATAGTGAGAGTACACTTTTTTTTTTTTTCAAGACATCTGTGTTTCAATAGATAGAGATGCCTAAAACTTAAGTTGGATATAAATGTAATCCTGGCGTAACAATACTGATTTCGCTTGACTTAATCAGAGACTTAGCTGGGCTTTGTGGTTTCACAGAAGGCTGTTTGTTAACCACACTGTGTGGGTTCCAGCTCTGCAGCTTGTCGGCAGCTCGCTTCATCTGTTCCCGGAGCAGAGGGGCTTAAAGCAGCACTTGAAGGACAACGTGCTAAAAAATTAGCATTCAGCAGTTTCGCAAAGACACAGCGTGAGCATAGCAAGGTCAGGTGCATAAGCAAAGCGGGATTTCCAGTTGCCATTTCATGAATTAAAACATCAGATTTACTCGTGGTCGGTTTTGTTTATGTGACTAAACTAAAATCATTGACACCTTCACATGTGATTAGTATTAAACCCTGTTCGTTACATGCTTCATCATGATAGATGCCCCCAAATTCAAAGTACACCCTGAAACCATCTTTAAATCCCCTGAAATTCATGTGGGTTTAAGAGATTTTCCGATAGTTCCCAGCTTCAACCCTAATTTCTTGTTTCTCTTATTTGAACCAAGCCCTTTCGAGTATTTTACAGTATTTTTTTCTGGTGTTTCGTGGTTGTTATTTAAGCTTTACTGAAATACTTCACCATCTTTTTTACTACATGTGTTTTAAGTAATGCATCAGTTGTGAGATGTATCTGTCACACAGTATGTGAGATTTGAGTCCTAATTTAGCAAAAATTGCCCATGTAACATTGCAGAGGTCAGAGATACTTCTGATTTTGACTTTAACCCAAAATCAATCAAATTACCACTCTCCAGCTGGGAGTGAAATTAAAATTAATTAATCATGTTGGGTCCTGCTTTGTGGGCATTTTCCTTAGTCTCCAACTGTGCCCTCTGAAAGAAAGTGCTAGGATCCTGTGGTAGGCAAATATGGAAAACAAATCAACATAGTAGGAGCTAGTAATGGGCTGATACTCAGAATCATCAGGTTTACAAGCCAGAGCATTAGCTACCTTCGTTTGAGCTGTCTTCTAACATTTGTGTCCACCTGGGCCATGTGATTTATCTGCGTTGGCTGGTGCTGCACAGTTCACTATTGCACAAGTTCTACCCCTGTAATCATACTTACCCAGGGATTTCTTCAGCAGCAGAGCATGGATAAGGAGACAGCAGGAGCTGGGGCTGAAGGGAATGAGGAATGCTCCCTCTGAAGGTGTAACCAAAGCTTGATTTTTCCCAAATCTGTAGAGGAGGAGGTATCTGGATAGGAACTTTCTTGTTGAAATACCCATGGTGGTCCACATGAAGGGTGCAAAAGAGAGTGCAGTGTGTGTAGTTGCTGTAAAGAGCTTGAAACTATTTTAGAATTTGGTTTAGATTTGGGAATATTTTACTTGAAATAGCTTTGTATTTAATACATATTATATGCTTCATTTCTGCATTTTATCTGTATTTCATTAATGGGAGTGGTTTCTTTACAAGTACATGCCAGGCTAAAAGAAGGATGTGAGAGATTTTGTCCATGTGCAGGAGAAGAGGCAGATCCTGACTAAGTGTCAGGAGGGTTTGGCTCTGTTAGACCATAGTCTTTTCAGAAAGCAACCAGTTCTCCTCTCAGTGTATGCAATAGGCTGGGTGCCATAAAACACTGCTAATGTGTCTATATAGCAAGGATTTTTACATGTGTAAAATAGAAGTGCACATACTTAATGTGGTCATTTTTTAAGAACTGAAAAAATACAATAGAATGAAGAAGTTGCATGATGGGAGAGCGGACTGAAAAATCCCCAAAAGTACTTTAAAATCAGAAGTATTGCAACTTGTTTCTACATTTATCAGGAATTACTGCTCTTTTCTTCAAGACTCCCCACAGCATAGCCCACACAGTTTAATTTGTGAAATATCAGCTGATTTGAAGCAACCAGTAAGAAACATTTTCAGATTTCAGATCATTATATAATGTTAAAAAATGAATTATTGCCACATTTGCAAGAATCAAGAGCTGTGCAGCTGCCTGTTAAAGGAGTTGGTAGGTACTCAGTGGGAATAGCCAGAAGAGGTGGTGGACTCCCCAAAGGTAGACAAGGATTATGTGAGAGTGTGCATCTTCTTGGCAGCTGGACAGTACTAAATAAAGAAAAAGCCAAGCCAACAGTAAAGATGGCATTATATTTGTAGAACCTAGAGTGGTTTGGAATAGAAGGGACCTTAGAGATTGTCTCTTCCCCCTTGCCCTGAACAGAGACGCCTTCCACTAGACCAGGTGCAAAGCCCCGTCCAGCCCGGCCTGGAACACTTCCAGAGAGGAAGGATCCACAGTTTCTCTGGGCAGCCTAATGCAATGCCTCACCATGCTCACAGTAAAGAATTTCCTCCTAATATGTAATCTAAATCCGCCTTCTTCTATTTAAAGCCATCATCCCTTTTCTTACCACCCACTGCCCTTGTGAAAAGTACATCTCCAGCTCTCTTGTAGCCCTTTTAGGTACTGGAAAGTGATCTGAGGTCTCCCCAGGGCTTTCTCTTCTCCAGTCCGAACAATCCCAGCTCTCTCAGTCCGTCACAGGAGAGGGGCTCCAGGCCCTCCTCTGGACTTGCTCTCCGAGGAGGTCACAGTGCTCTCTTGAAGCATATGACAAATCTCAGTTAATATCTTTTGTGTGACGGTCAGTGTAAGCCACTGTACAGATGAGGAGATATATTCAAAACTGTAGCTTCAATTATAACTGGAGTTTGTGGCTCCTGAGGGCATCCTGCTCAGAGTTAACAGAAAAGAGCACAAGTGTAACACATCATAGTAAAAGATTGTTTACCAAGACATGTTTGCACAGGAGGGACAGAGTGATGCAAACTTTTTCACATAACTGAAGTAATTCATTACAGAAGTTTTACCAAAGCTGTAGATAATGATGTTCATATACACCAAGAATATAATAAATATACTCCAAAGATATCCACCCGTCTTTCTCTCTCCCTAGTAGTATTTGTTTATGTAGGAAGAACAAAGTGAAGAGAGGATCATTCCCAGAGAGATACCAGATTTTAAGAGAAATTAACGAAGAGATGCAACATGCAATTCAAATTTTGATGCAGCATCTACCAGGGGGCTTCCAGGCTATGTTGTATATTAGCTGAAGAAACTGTTTAGCTGTGTGCAATGCTTTCTAAGGACTTGTATAACATTCATTTAAAAGGAGTTGTAATTATAGCTATGTCTTCTGAGAGAATATCTTTTCCTCCTAGACGAGCTCTTATTCAGGTGGTAAATGCAATAAAAATGTGGTAAATGTAGGAGAATCACAGCATTACTGCTCAGGTCATACTCTTATGCATGTGTTAAGCAATTATTTTCTGTTATAATTTTTCATATTTCATCTTGAAAGGTTTTACCTGTGGTTTGTAGCTTTACAAATGAGTCTCAGAGGATAAGGAAGGCTGCCATTCACAGGCCGAGAAACTTGAGTTCCAAATTTTCAGTTTCATCTTGTGACAGTTTATTCTTAGTTGTGAGGCTTTCCATTTCTTGTATTGAGGTGGTACAAAAGACACTGCAGAAGTCACTTGAAGGTTAGAATAAAAGACCTGAATAAATTTAACCAAGAGATCTTACTAATATCTAGAAAGTACAAAGCCCTCTATCACAGTTATCTGTTTAAAAAAAAACCAAACAAAAAAACAACAAAAAAAAACCTCAGTGAGAAAACATCTCTCTGAATGAGAACTTCACATTCTTAAAAAATAGAAATAAAAACCTGAGAAAAACAGAGACACCCCAAGACCGTGTGCACAAAACCGAAACATTTCTTTCAGTAGGCGTACCCTTCTCTAGATTTTGTCACATATCAGGTGAAATCATCCCTTTGATCCCCAGTTTGAAACTTTCCTTGCTGCCAGCCTGAGTAAGCCTGAAAAGTGCAGAGCCAACTCCCTTCCATTTGCTATGCCTTTTGACATTGCCATTTTTTAAAAGAAAATAATTTTCTTCTCATTGCTGTGTTTCTCTGGCTTTGTTAAGTGTGGGAAATTAATGTAGACTTTGGAAGAGTTCCATCAACTCTGAAACAGCCAGTAAGGAAAGAGTCCAAGAAGGCTCAAAATTGCAGCAGCAGTGCCTAATCTAGCCCATTATTTAGGATTTATTTTGTTGCTTTCAGTTTTCTGTGTTACTTACGCTGTCTTTAACTGCTTAAGTGTGTTTGAGGCTCTGAAGCTCTCTTTCAGGAGTTCCACACTCCAAAGACTTTGCACTGGCTGCCCTGACAGAGGAGTTTAAACAAACTGAAATGAGTTGAAAGGTGGAGTAGAATGGCACACAACCTGAGACCACAAGAGTAGGCAAGAAGATATATGGGACAGGTTTTTCTTTTTTTAAGCTGGTTGGTTACATGACCCTAGAGAAGTCAAAGGGCTTTGTACTGCTTTGGTTGCTCTCGGCATAATGGTAAGGCATCTCTCAGAAAGCATGGAATCCTTGCATAAAAAATTTGAGATCTCATTGCTTTATGAAGAATGTCAGAGACACAGATCTTTGTTGTCCTTGCTGTTCCAGCTGTGCTCTCAGTGATTAGTCTAGCACTTGGATTTTATTGTGTGCCAACTCTCTTCTATTTTTAATTCTTACTATATTGTTAAAGATTTTTAAATGCTTTCTTTTCCCCATCTCATTTTAGCCTTCATCCTCAGCACAGTGTATTATGTTTCATAGAGTTCTTGTCTGTTTTGCTTGAAGGAAAATTAGGTATTATTTTTGTTTTAGGCTGTGACTATTTTGACACCTCTGTCTCGCAGTTATTTCTCAAATGACAGAGTAACACTTTTTGTATACACACACAGCATATTATAAAGAAAAACATGAAAGACTATGGTTATTTCATTACTAGTGTATTTTTTCATTCTAGGTGTTTCTTGCTCCCCTACTGTTAAATTAAACCACTGAAAATCTGCTAAAAAAATAGTGTGAAATTACCCTACTGTACATTCAGTTTGAGTTTGCTCTGTGCCATTTACAAACACTAAACAAAGCTACTTTAGTGGTATGGGACAAACTATTAGTAGTATGCAATTTAGTAGTATGCAAAAATAATAGTGTTCTTAAATGATTTTGAAGCAAAGAATACCCATAAATTTACCTTGAATACTTAAATTAAAAAATTACACACAACCTCAGAAAAGTTAATATTCATTTTCAAATTGAGCATGGTTAAATTTAGAAGAATTTAATGCCTTGAGAGTTTCAAAATTTTTAAAATGTTTTTATAGCTTTTATATATGGGGGTTTGTGCATTTTTTCCCCTTAAAATCTGAACACTTTGTTTTAATCAAGAGATCAATTACAGTGCTGAAAATAAAGCTTGACATATTAGCCAGCTTAAAGAGAATGGAAACTTAAACTATCTTCTCTCCCACCATCAGCCAGATGTTCAGACCTTCACCTTTTGATCCCCTGGGCCAGGGTTCAGGAATTCTGAGCTCTCTGCCAAAGCTACAATACAGCATGCTGACTCTGGAGTAGTAATTTATATGTACTGTCAGTAGGGCTACGGCTGTCTTTAGACACTTCAGTTGATACTCTCACATTTATTTTTAAAATTTTTCATAGGAATTATTGTTTTCGGGATACTATCTCTTATTCACATGGAAAGATATTTCTCCAGAAGTCTCATTTATTTAACATAATTTCAAAGCATAGTAGTATTAAAATACTAGAAAGAAAACTGCCTCAGGTTTTTTCTTTACTGTGAAAAGTTAAGAACTCCATCCTCTTGGAGTACCTCTCCATCCCTTGGCATATTTTAATGCGCACTCACTGCAAGGGGTTCTTGCTCCACGAATTTAAAGAAAACAGAGCAAAGCAGCTAGTGGCGTTTCTTGGGCTGTCCCCTTCTTTTCTCTGTCACCAAGGTGGGAGAGAGCTGTTCAAGTATGTACAGTTCTGTGGAGGTGCCTGAGATTTGGATCTCTCTGACAGCCCCAGGCAGGGGGTGCCTTGAGCAGGATGCATAGATTAACTGTATAGATGTACAGCATATGTTGGAGGACTTGCTTATTTATATAAAGGCGTATGCTGAGTGCCTTGCTGAAGGAATCTACCACAAGAAAAAGGATCCCAATGTCAGTCTGCTCTGTGCCCACTCTGCTCCTTCTGAGACACAGTTCCATCGAAGAACAGAATTACTTTAATAAAACTGGCAAAATTAGAATGGTGAAGGATTTAATTAAATGAGATAACTCAGAAAAGTGTTGCTTCATCACTTCAGAGCAGAATGTGATATATGAGTTGTCTGACTCAGTGGTTCCAGGGTAGTTTATGTAGATTTTATGTCTGACTTACACTAGCAGTGTTCTTAGTATGTTTCTAGTTTTGTGGGTAAGAAACTGTAACTTGCAAGTCATTGCAACATATATGCAAAACAGGAGACAGAAGGATTCGTGCTGTAGAAATATGATGCAACTCAACCACACTACACTAGTTAGTGCCACTGCAGCTTTCGGTGTATCCTTAATCTGCCACTTAACTGTGTGCCCTGACATCCTTCATCCCCGCATCTGCTATTGACATTGCAGTTAGAAAAAGTTTGGGGTTTAATGTAAAAGTCTTTACAGAGTAAAAGTCTTTTGCAGCCCTGCTGCTCTGCCCAGAATAGTTTTTGGAATACCTGGTCTCAGGTGTGCACATAATGCCGAGCTGGAGAGCAGTTTGCTTAGCAGTTCTATAAAACTGAGAGCCTGGGAGTAATCAAAAGGTGAAGTGGAAAGGATGGTGTTACAAGTTATATTAACCTCTAACCATGGTGCTTGCAAAAGGATTTGTGCATGGTAAAGAGGTACCATGTGTGTTAAAGTTAGTGAACTTTTCTTTGATACCCGTCAAAATTCTTTATTTTTACAGTTTTTGTCTATATTTTCCTTAGGAGACCAGATGTCTTTGAAAGTGTGAGAAACACTGTAAAGTGTGTCATGAAGGGACTGAAGGGAAAACCTAAAGCAGTTATGTTTCATTGAAATGCTTTCACATGGTATCTCTATAAAAAGCCTTTGAATCGGTGCTGTTTTAAGTACTGAAATTGAATCCTAGAAATAAAACTCTCCTGGGTTCAATATATTTGTAAACATTAATATATAATAGGAGAAATAGGATTAAATTTGTTTCTCTAAGTATAAAAATTCAGTGTTGAAGAGGGTGGTGAAGCCACTGAAACCATATATATTTTATGGTATGATATAATATTAAAATATTCCTGAAAGAAAATTTTTATCAGTTGTAAAACAACATTATTTATATTTATAGATTTTTAATCTTATTGCTCAAATGTTTTGCCTTCGAAATTTAAATTATTTTAACTTTTTTTGCTAGAATTTTGAAACTATAATGAAGCTTCAGAGTATATATCTACATATTTATATCTATATATATTATTTTCAGAGTATATATCTACATAGCATACTAAAACAAAAATATTCAGTGTTCTCTTAGTTTATAAAACCTTCTTGGCTGATGCTTGAATTGAGAATAATATTCTTTGTTACTGTACAGCGGAACAATTTTAATTGCTCCCTTGAACATTACAATACTTCCAACCATGAAAAACAGCATAATAGCCAAGAGAGTAAGCCTGTGTTATTTCAATCACCTTTCCCATTTGACAGTGAAAATCATATGTTTAAAGGGAAAAGCTGCAGTCATGTAAAAATAATTTTTGAAAGCTACTGCTGACATAGTGGAGAATGGAAGTAAAGAAATTCCGATGAGGAATATGATCTACTTTGTCCTGCAGAAAGAGAAAAATCCTAAGCAACACTGAATGAGGAAATAATCCAATAAATTTTTAAAAGCTATCTATATCACAGAGTGCATTAGTTGCACCATATACCAGAATATATTAGTGATATTAGTAATATAAATATTTTTATTTATTATAATCTATTTAAATAATAAATATATGTATTAATATATATTTTTACATAATATAATGTATTTATAGGAATCATTTATATTAATAATATAAAGGTAGTTTTGCCAAGAAATGACAATTAAACAATGCTTTGTGTTCTGGTTAAGAATGTTACAGGACAAAAGTACCCAACAAAATTGAGAAAGGCTGGATTCAAACTGCCTTGTACTGAACAGGAAAGAATCTGATGAGCTTCAGTGAGCCTTAGATCAGCCTGCTAGGAAAACCACTTGAAAATGTGGATGAATTATTTAGGCAAAATTCAGTCAATTTTTTTTCCTTTACTAAAGCACTTCAGTGGAAGAATCTATTCAGTATTATGCTGGTAAGAAAAAAATCAACAGAAATTTCATAAAGGTGTTGTGGGATTGTTTTTCTTTTTAAAAGTGAAAACTTCTTTTCATGTCCTGAAATGAGTATGAAAATTTATCCCCCTTGCAGTGAAAAAGTCTCATCTAAATTTTTGTTAGTCTGGTGCTTTCAGTTCCAGATAAGGTACTTCTAGGAGAACATCAGCATTTCTGATACACCAATCAGCATTCATACCTTTAGAGTGAGGTAAATTCACTACTCATCTCACTGTGAATAAATATATGTAATTATAAGGGTTGTTCAAGCAGGTTGTTATGGAGTTTTATGCCCTTCTGGGATGAAATGGAACTGTTGTTGGGGAATAGGTTTGAGTTCCACTTACTCGTCTGACTGGCCCATGATGTCAGAGTGGTGGCTGCCCCAGTGCCATCCACTGGCTTTGTCAAAATGACACTTTGCATCTGAAGTCTGTCGTGCAGTGCTCTCTCTCCTGCTATTCTATGTGGAAGAGCAGCAGTAAAATTGATGCGTAAGATGATGAGTTTACAAGACTCATTAACGTGACTGAAATTCTAATGATCATGTTCTCAGTACAGGCATATGGAACACTAATCTTTCAATGCTAATCAGAAGAATATTTTTCTAAAAGGACCTTTCTGTAGTGTGATATCCTCAGCAACTTTATCTGAAATGACAAACACACAGGCCTTTCAAACAGTGTGCCTAAATAGAACTCTTAATCATATTGCATTTCCTTCCTCACCTGCTGTGTGACATTGCTCACAGAATTTCTGTGTAATTGGTGACCTTTCACTAGCACTGGAAAAAAATATCTCATTGCTCTGTCTGGCCATTCTTCCTCTCATTTTGAGTACTTATTTACCAGTTCTTAAGGCAACATTAATGTTATTCACCATTGTCACAACTGAGCCATTTGGATCACTTAAAGAATCGCCATTAAAGGTAATAGTAAAGTGGTTTTAATATGATGTTGTAAAAGTGCAGCTTAGCAAGGTTTGATGGTGTGGACGCTAACAGTGGTCAGAAAGAAGGAGTAGATTTCCCAGGCTGGGGAAAGCATAAGAAAGTCTGGAGGAAGAGTTAAAACAAACTTAGCACCTGGTGTTTGTGCAAATGCCACAGCGTGAGATACGTGATGTTTATGCTGAGATGTTTACCAAAGGGTGTTGGTCCTTTCTGCACCAATAAGCTTAAAGTATTCCTTGTTAGCCAATCCATTTCTAGAGCACAAATCAGACTATATGAGTGTGTGTATGTAACCTAATAAACTGGTCACTTTTTTTTCCTTCTGAAGAGTCTTTAGTATCACTGCTCTTTTGCCATTTCTTGTTCAATGGCAACATGATGGCAAAGCTCACTCTCTTACATGGATGAAACATACAAAGGAAAACTGAGTTAGAATTGAGCTAGAGTTATTTGCACAGAGACCAGAGATTAAAAAGGGAGAGGGAGATCCTCTCAATAAATTACAGAATATGGTCCCAGACTTTCTAAACTCCCGTTGGAGTTTGGGCGCACCTACTTCCAGTCTTAGTCTCAGATTTGGACAACAATTTATATCTAATGGAATTAACTACATTTGTTCCATTAGTATTAATTCAGCATGCTATTAGTCACTTACCAAGGATCTCTTGGAATAAAATGTCTCACTGCCTTGGGTAAGGAAGGATCTCTTAGTCTCAGAAGAAAGGAATCTCATATATTGATAGGTGTCCCAGCTCAAGAGGAGGGTCGCCTGTCATGCAGTCCAGTTGCAATGTAGAGGAGAACTCCAGTTAGATTTATCCAGAGATCTGTGGGTATTTCAATGTGGTCTTTATTTGTCCCTTGACAAATGAATCTTGGAAAAGCCACACACTGTTCTTGTGTTGATCGCACAATGGGACAATGGGTGTTCCAAGCTCATATGGATGAGCTTGCTCCCTTGCTCTGTTTCTCTGTGGGTGTCCTAGAGGAGTTCTTAGCCTGGCTGTGGCTCAAACATCTACCTCCTTTGGAGCCTGTACCAGAGTACTGCTGATTTGGTTAAAGGGGTCACAACCACTGTGAAATAATTCCCTGGCTCAATGACCAGTTTAAAATTAGGTTCCTTTTGCTGTTCTGGCAGTGTAAATGCTGCACAGTGTTACTAAAAAACTTCACAATGGTTTCACTGCATTAATAATAGGCCTTAAAATCCCCTTTTTTTGTTTCAAATTACCTAAAAATATTAGGCCCTAAGTTTCATGTCTCTTCCTGTTGCATCAAACTTTACAATTGTTTGTAGAATAACAATTTCATCAAAATACAGAATCCAGGCTGTTACTTTTAGAAGATTTAGTTACCAGTTTTAGAGCCAAACTCCATTTTCTTTTTGTGAGCCTGCTCTATCGATCCATTTCTCTCCAGAGGAAAATGGGGTCAATACCTTAAATTATAACTATGAAATGAAAGGATACAGGAGAATCTTATGCTGTTGCTCTGTGGTTTTCACTTTTTTTAAATTCATAGCTCCTGTTTATCACAGCCCCTCATTTCTACCATTTACCATTTCATATTTACCTTTACCATAGGATTGATCTCACGCTTGGTCCTCCAGAAAGAGTTTTTTTCATGACTGGAAGACATCAGAAAAATCTTCTACTTCTGTAGCAATTTATTCCAATGAATTATCAGTTTCACTACTAAAAATTAATGGTTTATTTCTGATTTTAATTAATCTGGCCTTAGCTTTCACATATACATTGTACTTCGATTTGCTAAATAAGTTACCTTTAGAGTCCAGTATTCAGCGGTTTCTCCTTCACAACTTTCTAGGTGTTGACTCTATGTTTCTTTTCCTTACAGCTCTCCAGATTTTCCAGTATCTCTTGTAAATATACTGCAATATGCTGGGAATGGTTACTGATTCCCACTGAGTTTTCATGAGTTTTGGGTTCCTGTCTTACTGTCGCTACACCTTATGGACAAGCCCTGTTGATTGCAAATTCCTCTAAACATTTTACTTTTAACCAGTCTTCGAGGTATTCTGTGGATTCATCAGGAATCACATTTCAGCTTGGTAATGAAAGTTATTGAATAGTGTTTATTCTATAACTGATTTGTGGAAGAGAGTATTTGAACTACTGATTTAAATAATGAATATATATTCCTCAATCATGGCCATTATGTGAGTGCAAAACCCTTGGTGGAAATTTTGGAGTGTTGTTAAATTAACAACTGAACCAGAAGTAGGACCAGAAGTTTGCCCAGATGTAGGATCCATATGTTTAGCCAATTCATTCAAATGTTCCGTTTTGGTGCACTTTCACATCATTTCCATCCCGAGCTTGTCTACTGATGTTTTAGAAACTGTCTAGTGCCTTTTGGGGGAATAAATCTCTTTTCCTCAGAACGGTTTAGGAATTCTTTATTTATTCTGGTTTTGCGTACTGATGTCCTAAAAGTTCTCAACAGAATTTGCAGAAATTCTTTAAATGAAACTATATCCAAGAGTGGTTTGAGTATATACATTTAAAAATGGCTTTTACAGATATTAACTAGTTAAACCAATAATAAGACAGAGTATTTCAGTAGGCCGTTAAAGTTTGAAACAAGTTTCTATACATATGCAGCGTTTTCATTATCATTTCTGTGGTGCAGTCCTTCAGCCATCTGAATCCTATATAATAAATCAGAGGGAGAAGAAAACTGATGATGTGAAAATACTAATGGCACGTGGATGCAGCTGTTGCCAGCAGATGATATGAAAGACTCTAAAATTATCTAAATTGATAAGTATAACAAGTATTATTCTTGTTTTCCAGATTGTAGACAATTGTGTGGCGTATATTGCAACTTCTTTGATGGAAAAAGCAATTTATAGTGAAACATTAATGCTTGTGAAATTATGCCATACTGAGGGGGGGAAGAGGGTGTCATTTGAAAGCAGCCTGCATTATCACAAATACCAGGGTTGTTTGGTTGTTTTTTTTTTAAATATTGACTTTGACATTCTTACAATAAATTAAGATTCAGTGCCAGGATTATGAGCTTCTTCCTTCTTATGGTTTCTACTATATGATACCCATTTATCAAACTTAAGTGGCCAAATCAATAGAGTGTTTCCGTAGCAGGTAGTAATTGCTTTAGACTTATTACCTATACTAACAGACTTTGAGTTCTTACCATCATTCTTCACTGAGTATCCCAAGTTGCTTTTTACAGAAAAGGCTGGTATACCGCTGTTTTTCCCTTAATACATGTTAAGTGCGTAAGATTGCTCTGGAAGAACCAATGAATGGGTGGGTCATTTAAACTGACTCTCCACAACGTACTGATGTACGTAGTAGCCACATTCTCCAGTTGTTTATGCCCAGCCAGTGCTTAGGAGGGCCCTTGCAGTTCATTTTACCTTTTTGTTCATTAGAAGAAAAATTGTTCAAGATAATACTTTCATTGTGCTTACCTTCTACAAGCACTCTGCATTTTCAGATTAGCTGAAAGGTTTATTGGTGCTGGTATTAGAAAAATTAAGCTTTTATGGCCAGTGAAATGTGTTTTTCTCTCCTGAGATAATGACTTGTACACTTGGCACTTTTATGGCATCTAATGGATTTTATTTTTAAACAGCTTTAATTAAGCTTGTGGTATCACATGACACAAGCAAGCAATGGGGTTTTTTCCTTATCTCACAAATCAAGATATTAAAATGGATTAATTAATAAATAACTATGGCCTTGAGATCTTATTAGAAGACTAAATATTTCATAGTTTAGGAACTGGATTATAGGATGCTATAAACCGCAGATATTATATCATCTTTAAGTACACTGAGCTCACCTTCTGCTTTTACAGGCATTTGGCTAATATTTGTTTTACAACTCTATACAGAAATTGCCCTTTTTGTATTCAGATATATGCCTCATATACTTGGTTTAGATTGGTACTACTGCAGAAAAGAGAAGGATCCATCCAGCCAGGGTAGGCAGATCATCTAAAATCCAGAAAGCTGGATGGCTGCTTTATCGATGTGTTCTTTATGTCACTACCTTATTGCTGTCACTTTGCAGAGGGAGAAATCCCAGGGTGACCTTGTCCAAACTGCACTGTACAGCAACAGGAGAAAAATCCTGGGAGGCAGTTTGTTTTTGCTTTTTTTTGTTAAGGAAGTTGCACTCTACTCAAGAGAAGTAGTATTATTCATTCTCAGTTTTCTATTCAGATTTATTTAAGATTATCTGCCCCAAGGGATAGAGGGAAACAGAAGTGAAGGAAAGAAAATCACACATGGATATGTAATATTCATATGGACAGGTGGAACATAATGCGTTGAGCCCAAACTGTTGGGAGAAAATGTGTGTAATTCTTAACCCTGAGAGAATCAGGGAAGCCTTAGAAGTCCAATCAAGTAATAAACAAAAGATTTAAATAATATAGCAATGACAGCAAATATTATGGAGGAATGTTTTCATTTTCATAGCTCTTGAAATTTTAACGCCTATTTCATTTGAGCTGTGACTTTTTTCATAAGGACCAGAAAGACCAACTGTTAACTTCAAAATGAACCATAAACCCTGGAAGATGAAGCAATTAATCTTACTTGTGTGCATAGCATTTGCCATGGTAGATTTCCAGGTCAATCTGTAGATGTTATCACACAGTAGAAAGCTGAGTGAAAATAATTCAGATTTGTAAACTTGGTGAGCCCTTCTCTGTCACAGTATTATTTAAAACATTTAAGGGCACTTATTCTGGATATCTAGTCCTGCCTATTTAGAAAGCAAATAAACAGGCATACTGGGAGGACAGTGCTTTGCATTGAAAGATGAATGAAGAAGGCAGAAGAATATCAGACAAGTCATGTTTCCCTTCTTCTCTGTGCGTCTACTTTTTTAATCTTGTAAAACATTATACTTCCTTGATCTCTGAAAAACCGATCTGCAGGTCAATTCTTGTGTAAAAAAGAAATGTGGCATCTATCTGCCATTTCTTGTGTTGCCATTTTTCCCTACATTGGATGTTCCCATGTCATTTATGAAAATTCAGTTATTAAAACTTTAAAAAGTTATTTCTAGAACTCAAGCTTTAAAAGCTTACCCATGCAGCCAGATTTACACTACCACGGTGTCTCAATGGCCAAAACTTAAAAACAACTGAAGATAGCCTAATAAAAGGAAGTTTGGAAAGGGATGAGGCAAGGGTATTGTTTGTAAATCTATAAAATTCAGAATGGCCAACTTTGACTTTTTTAGGAAATAGTGTAGTCAGTTTATGATAAATTCTTATATTTACTACACCCTTCCTGTGGAGATTCTTATTTCATCTGAAGTGTTTCTGTGGGATGTAGCAGAGAAGATAACACTTTAAAGCACTCTCTCATCTTCAAGTTGTTTAGTTCAAAGACGTATTGGGGGATGGTTGCCACCTACTTGTTAAAATGTGAGGTGATAATAGTTGTGCTCCTGGTCTCTCACGCTTGTGCTAATGCTGCAGTGCCAATGAATAAAGTGTGGTAAAAAAATTGTAGTCTTGCTGCAAGAGTGTGCACACGTTCCAAGAGTAAAACTCGTGAGAAAAATTATTATTTTGACTTAGTCATTTTTCCAACCACAATGGTGTTGTAACAGCTATCTTCATTTGCTTGTTAACAGTTGTTTCATTAAGCAGGCTGAGAAATACTTGCATAGTTTCATGGACTCATAAAAATACAATTTGGGATAGCTGTTTGTGCCCAATCAAATTCCACCACGTGATGAAGAGAAACCACAAAAAGTCCTGTTCTTCAAATTTGGAGGAAATGGTCGACGCCTATCATCCTGAATTTCAGTTATATATTGGGAAAAGGAAATCATAGTTATATCAGAAGTTAGAGTTTCAATTAAAGTAGCAGTGTAATGCTTTATCTGTTTGCCAGGACCTGTCGACTCTTTACCAGAGGGAAGAAATTACCATACTGGGAATCTTAGAGGCACAGGAGTAACTAATGTTTATGAGAAATACAATCTATCAGAAAAAACTAGTCCCTCTGATATGTATATAATTGTATTTCCTCTATGGATTATGTGTGGATTATTAGTGGGTAAGATCCTTCAAAGATTGTCGGAGCAATCCTGTAACTTCATCCCATGTTGCCTTCATCACGTGATGAAGTTTAATGGACATGTGTAAAGCAGTGCTTAAAATACATTTGATACCATTGCCATAATCCTTTCTTCCTTGAAATTCCATTTGCCTAGTGCAGTGGATTCTTTGGATTCATTTACACTGAGTTTTATTCAGATTAGGATGATTCACTACTCGTTTTTTTAGAAAAATACTGTGTCACCTTTTTGGACTGGGACCGTGTTTTTATTAAACACAATGACTGTATTACCTGAAGGAACCTTGGTCTTTGATTTGGATCTCTTGCCATTGCTCTATGAAAAGTAATAAGCAGCTCTCGTGGATTTGGTGAGATCAGTGTGTTTAGCTCTAGTTATTGGACAGATGAGGTACTAAACCTGTTTGACTACCCTGAGATAAACTGGTGTTAGCAAGAGGATATACATTACATAAATACTTGGAGTTAGAATTGTGAAGATGTCAGTCAACCCTACCTAGTTGGATGCTTGAGAAAAAATCACTCTCAGCAGCACAGATTTTGGAAGCTGAGGGGATCTAGGACTCCCAAGGACAACAAAGACACCCATCTCTGTAACTTTGTGTGCTCGCCTACAGTGAGAAGGAAAAATACGTAACCAGATAGCAATTACGACTTCCATAACAGCTATGTTCATTAAGAAGTATTTTTTAAAAGAAAAAAGCAATAGAAAATAAATTATCAAGGAGACTGGGAGACATAGGCATTAAATCTAGGCATCTTGAACACAGTTATTCCCTTCCATGTCTATGCATGCACAAGTTTCATTTTGTGGAGCTGTTTGTCGTGTTCCTTGTTGTGGCTACACAATTTCTTAGGCCATACAATAAGCTCTGCTGTTCAGATACTGTAATCCCTTCTCTGAAGTAAGATGTCATGTTTTAAAAATCTGTAGTCCTGCTGTGTTTTAGCCTCACTATTTTTTTACGCAGTATTTTAGCAGCAAAGGTTTGTAGTGTTCAGTGAGGTTGGGCTCGTGTCATTTTTTTACATCTTTTTCACTTCTGCATGTGTCATTTTTGAAAACAGAATGTACTTAACAGAATTTTACTGAAATTACCTTGGCCATGCTTGAAAATCTTAAAAAATCCATGCCAAAGAGCCCTATTGCTTCAGTAGCCTGAAAACTGCTCTGCAAGATCTGCTTCAATTGCAACTACTGCTAAAAGCTTCAGGAAGCTGCTGGTTTTATCAGTATGTGAAGTATCAGACATGAAATATCATTTTTTATCAGACATGAAGTATCTAAATTTCACAAACCAGAGTTTTAACTTTCTGGCACATTGGTATTTTGAAGCAATTTGATTTAATAAGGCTTCTTTTTTCAGAAAAATCAGTAATATAACTGTTTAATTTTACAAGGGTCACCATATAAAGAAGTTTGTAAGTATCAGGAGAGTAAAGGTGATGTGTTTACAGGAGCAACCAGGAAATATATAGAGAATGGCTAAAATAAATTGTTTTTAAAGAGAATGAATTGATACTAATCTCTACATTTCTGATCCATTTAATTAAATGCACATACCCAGAAGTGCTAAATGCAATCAGAAACACTGAGCTAGAGCTCTGTGTTTCATTCAGTGAATAGTGACTGCTTTGGTTTCTCACACCAGAAGCATTTCAGTTGTTGCAAATATTGGAGAAAAAAAATTTAATTTCTTATATGCATTTTTTTACTATGTTTGATTATATTCCCATCATTACAGAGAAAGATAAAGGTAATTTCCCAATATACTTAATTTAACAAAATCTTCAAAATTATTGCCCAATTAAGTGCAAACAAAATAAAAGTTAATATGGTTTCAGTTCAAGCCATCAGTAGTTTTGACATCTTCAAATCTTTATGCTGATTTAGTATTTTTTAAGAGTATAGGTGCCTTTTGAGGAAATAGGAGTATGTTTTAGCCCAATGTGCCCTGGGTTCAATACTCAGCCTTGTTAGTGATCTTCTGAGTTCCTTGACCCTGCCTGGTGGAGATGCAGTACCCAAGGTACCCTACCCATGCACACTTCAGTACTGAGCGGAGCTTTCTGAGTGCTGGATCATTTATGCCCCACTCTAGTGAAAAGCAAGCTTATCCTAATTTTTTTGAGCAAACATAAAATTGTATAATATTAGAATGAACATGTTCATGTCTCCAAGTGCCAGGTTGGGTCCTATTCAAATCGAGATCCCAGTAAGATTAAAGAGTTATTACCTGTCGAAAGACAAATCTTCATTTTACAATATCTGTATTGTTTGGGCCTTGATATGAGCTAATAAACCATACACTTGCAAAAACAGGGCTTCATGTAACCCAATGTTTTGTTAGGAAAATTTACTTTCAATGGTATGTTTGTTTCATTTCTGAGATTGATTGCAGCAGATTTTTATCCCTTCTGATCACTGAAGAAGTTAAAGTAGTTCTCCTCATGCTCATGTGGATGGATGTAAAACTTATTAGCATACCAGTAAACACATATGGAAGACACCATGATCAATTTAATTACAATTGCTATCTTTTCACTTCCATAAATTAAGAATGAAAAAAGGAGAAAAATACAAACATTTTGTAATAAATTCTAGTACAGAGTCATCAGAAGGAAACAGTGCCTCTAGTTTAGACTAACCACAACCAGTCTGGCAACTTGGCATTAGAAGAAATTAAGCACAATTGCAGTAATACAGAAGTCAGCTGCTTTAAATTTTTATAATACCAGTGAAACAGCCAAAAAGGAAATTTAAGTATCTACCTCTAAAATAGTTGCAAAATTTATGCCACAAATTACAATAATCACAATAATTTTAAATTATTCTTTCTTAGGTGATCTTAAAGTATTTAGGAGAAGAAATGCAGGATATCACAGAAAGTACAAATAAATAATTTAATCTTTTAAGCAGAGATAATCATCAGGCAGCAAAATATTTCATTTGGTCTGATGTCTGTGGTACTACATTAAAACGTAATTTTCATGCAGGAGGAGGTGGAGGGGTTTTATGTTAGATAAGTTGAAGTAAGAAAATAAATCTGATTCATTTAAGAAAATGAAACTATATAACTTAAATCTTGAGAACTGTTTTGTTTCATGCAAAAATAATTTCACTCCTGTAAAGATTCTTTTATCAGGCCAGGAATGATAAAAGAGATCTTGATCAAGTGATTGATGGCAAAGAGTAGCCTTCCATCAAACATAAGCAATGGGCCTCTTGCTGCAAATTTTTGTGAGGGCTTGAAATTTCCCAGATCTTACCTGATGACGAGTCTAAAATTTTTTTTAATGTGCTGCTTTTTTTTTTTTTTTTTTTTTTTTTTTTTTTTTTTTTCGCCATGTAGTTTTCTCTTGGTTTTTGCTTAGTCCTAGATAAATTTAAAATACTGTAAATACTGTGGGGACAAATAAAGTATATAGCCTAGGAAAAAAATGCTTAATAGACTGAAAAAGGATAAAAATGAGACGCAAATAAGACACTTTCCATGCATCGTTTTAAATTACTTGGTTTCCAGTAATTATCAATCCATATTAATATAATAATGAGAAGCAATAGATCAATACATTAAAAACTTCTATGAAAATCTTCTATAAAAGCTATATAAAACATACACAATTCATTACAAATCAGTATTTTAGGCTTAGGAGTGCTAATTTTACACAGCTTTCAGTTGCAAGAGTTTAGAAACTTACTGTTGAAATTTCGATTTCACAGACAAATAAACTGTTATCTTTTTTCTTTATCGCAGCCGTTTTGTTTGCTGTTCACTGAATCCAGACACGTTTGAGCCTCATGTGATCCAGGTCACACAAGTTCCTAGACAGATTATTTTAGAGGAATAGCTGTCCTCCCTGGTTTTGCCTGCCCCTTCCTCCTCTCTCCCGTACCTGTGTCCTGGCCCCGTTCAGGGACTGCAGACCCCTGCTCAATAACCTCACACAAGCTGCAGCTCCACCTTCTGCCCTCATAGCTGGTCTCCACTGGGATAGAAACTTCTCAGCAACATCCTCTGTGTTTTCCTGGTGGTTATAGCTCAGTTCAGGACACATAAATAATACTGTTTCTGCTCTACTTGAAGCGACAGCGTTGTCATTGTTCTCAGAGGATTTGTGTGAATAACAAGTTTGGGTTGATTACACTGAGTGTCCTCTGTTCTCCGGGAAAAATGGAGATGACTGATAAAGATAATAATTTTTTTTCATGGGGATGAATACATAAGGAAATGCATGATGGTGGAAATCTGGGGTCTGGTATTTAAATGAACAGTAGCTTAATATGGTTTCTACTATCTGGGCTAATTTTTGTAACCCTGCATTGTCATGAGCAGAAGTTCCTTAGCCCAAGGCAGTATTTCATTTAAAACAATACAAAAAAAGTAAGATAAGTAAAGCACTGTAGATTTTTCTAAACTGTACAACAACCCCATAAAAAAGTTATTGTGGTCCTTCACAGAGGAAAGACAACCTAAAAACAGTCTCACGTAACTATCTGGAAGGATTTGGGGAGATTTCTAAAGATAATCAGTTTAATTCTAAATATTATGATAAAATCCTCATTGCCTTTGCAAATCCTAAGAAATGGGCTTTATTCAGGTGACCTACTTGAAACTGGCGGGAACTGACTTATACTGGATGAGTGTTCACACTTCTTTTGCTGTAAGAGGAGGAATTAAGTAGCCTTTACCTGACTTCAGTGCAGTTAGGATGTTATATAAATTTGTCATCAAATTAGCAATTTGCATTATAATTACCTTGAATATAGTACCATTTTTCTGGAATTCGCAAATAAATCATATAGATTAAGTAGACTTATAGTGTATGTTATGTTACAGCCATATAATATGTGTGAATAAAACAATGACATCAATTAAATGTTGTACAGATCATCAAAAACTAATAGATAAAGATTCCAGACTTTGATAGCTAGAAGGTAGGTCTTAGTTGAATAGTTGGTTGATTTACAAGAGGTATAAAAACAAACTGTTGGTAATTTTTAGAAAGGAGAATACATATAATACTGCCTTACTCTAATATGTTTGTTATTACATGGGATAAAGACCCTTATATCCAAAACTGATCTACTCTGAGACTTATCCTTCTCCCACATGATAGAAAAGTGTGTGAGGCTTTTAGAAATAATACTATATTTATGTGCAGAAGGGCTCAGTTTTGTTTTGTTTTGTTTTTCACTTAACACATGTAATCCACAGAGTTAATAGTTTAAGTGGATTGGGAATCTGTCTGTGATTTGTCCAGGGTAAATCTCACTGAAATAATCTCATGTGTCTCTATGTAGAGACAGGGAAACAAACCTGAATGCAGGATGATGCATTTGCTAGATCTAAGAAAAAAGGATAATGAGGGTTTTTTCCTTTTTTTTTGCAACAAAACAGATTTTTCATTACTTATTCCTTCATTCCACTAGAATGGGTTTGTTGTTTTGATTTAATGCTTAATATTATATTATATTACTCTTATCACTAGACTGCAAGAAACCCTACTTTCCTTTCCAAAGGGTCTAATAACACATTTTCGTAGCGTTTTAAGGATTTTTTAAAACTGTACCAAAATACCACTTTTCTCCAGTTTTAGCTTAATATTATTTGTAAATATATCACTCTGTTCAATATCAACGTCTTTTTCAACTCTCATTTCATTTTTCTAGACCCAGGAATATCATTACTACATGTGTGCAAATAAAATAATGGTTTTTACTTCTGAAGATAGTAATAATTTATCAACAAATTAACTGATAGTCAGCATGAAAAGAGTTCTAATTTCATTTGTTGGAATAGAGAGGGTAAAAATAATTTATGAATAGCCTGAAAATTGGCAGTGTTAAATAAAAATGGGGAACTTTTTATAGGGATGTTCTAATTAGCTTTGCTACTTTGTGTTTGTTTCTGTGTACCAGGGAAATTTTAATCCAGCTTTTAAATATCTGTTTCAGATCAGTACACTTCTTTCAAATTTTGGTTAGCTTTATGTATGGTCTCAAAGTTTTATTTGATTCCAAATCCATAAAAAACCCATAAAATGGTACTAGTGGAAATACTTTAATTGAGATACTTTAGGCTATCTTTTAGCATTGTAATTTTCAAGGATAATACCCCACTTTTAATCCAGAGCTAGGTAAAATATTAATCTGGTTTATTACTTGCAGTCGTAGGGGAAGGAGAATTAATAACATTAGAATTCTGAAGCAAGATCGGTGTGTAGTTGAAATTATCTATATTCTTGAAGACATTTTAGCAAGGCATTATGATTCACCATTTCAATTGTATGTCTTAAGTAATTTGGAATAATTTTTTTTTAGGTCCACAGCTGATTTAATAGCTAGCAGAGTCTACACTGGTTTCATTGCTGAGTGTTATTAAAACTTTAATTATTTTTTCTTTTGTGTATTTTACTGGTGTTAACTAACAAAAATCTCAACCTGTCTCATGAATATTCACAGATCCCATCAAGAAAATCTTTTGAGTTTGGAAAAATAGCTATTTCATGTCACTTTGTCTTTTTAGACATTATTTTTCATTGTCTATAAATGATCCTGCAGCATCAGAAGTGGTTCTGCTTGTCTGTGTATCTGACACTGCTTTTTTCTTTCTAAATAGAAGTAGGATTGAAGGATAGGATAATACACCAGGTGGCAAGTCAGTCCTACAGCCTAGAGGAAACTCAGCAGGATGGAAGGAAGGGACCTAATTATCATATATAAATACTTTCAGAGTAACTGTGTAGATGAAGGAAAGAATTATTCCCAATCTGGGAAGATAGCAAGATAAAAAATAATGGCCCAAAGCTATTAGAAACAGTTTTTAACAATGGGCTACAGTTGTCAAATGATGCAGATGTTAAATCCACTCTGAAGTCAGACTGAGGAGTTCTCCATCACTGCGATCATTGGAACCAGTCGTTCCCAGTTTGCTGATTCTGTCATTTGCAGAGAGGTCGCAGCTCACTTATTTAGGAAAGAGGTTTTGCCTGGTTTAAATAAAATCAGCTGTATGGACAGCTGATGTCACTCCCTCACACTCCTTGAGGCCCGCTGCCTTCCTCAGACTGCCTGAGTCCTGATGGGCTCTAGTTTTCACTGAGTCTTCCCACATTCACTTTTATCTACCAAGCCTGGCTCTACCTGGCACCAGCTGAGCCTCCACCAGCAAGGTGGGAATGATCCTTGCCTCACTCAGGAAAATGAAAAAATCAGATCAGAGTGAAGCAGATTGAACTTCACTTCTGATCTACAGACCATTCACAGTCTTCTCACAGAGTTTTTCCATTTTTATGAATAAAAGGCCTACTGGGGAGAGCTCCAGAAGGGATGCTGGGCCCATGTGCCAGGAGCAAGCTTAAAAGTGGCAGCCATAGGCCTGCTGGACTAACTGTAAGGCTTGGCAGAGTTTGGATAAATGAATGACTGCATGCTGATTAAAGCAAGTTAGAGCACATCACCAGCAGTGTTAACACAAAGCAGTGGCACATGCCCACTTCTCTCCTGACTCTCAGCAGCTCCTGTCTTACTGACATGTGCTAGGCTGTCCTGGATGGCTGGGGCAGGAAGAGTGGGGTGCTGGTGAAAAGGAGAAGCCATTGCATAAGGATGTGTAAGGTGCGTGGAAAGCGGATCTGGTGCTCACCTGATTGGTCATTGTGGTGATAAAATCAAGCAAAATAGAAGAGACTCATTCTCAAAAGAAAACACACTCTCTGGCACTACTAGTTCTTGATGAGAGAGAAATTTGCCATCGATTGAATGACCAAAACCTTTTCCAGTGCTTCAATCCTGAGGTCTTCCCTCCTCTTCTAGTATCAGCTGATTTTACTCTTCCAGATAGGAAGATCCCAACTTTAATAGTTTGGGGTGGTGCCTTGGAGTGGCTATCTAGAGCAGAGGCTAGACAGAGTTAAGAGAATAAAGTAGCTATTTATTGAATGCCTTTGGTAGGATACACCTTGGGCAGGGTAAAAGCCTGACAGAGGCTGCACCCAAGATGGACAGTGGTCACCAGTTTTTCAAACAGATACAAGTTTGGTCTGTTTGCATATCAGGGGTTATTTGTCCAATTATAGCTTCAGGTAATGAAGTCATACTCCCCCAGTTTGTTCCACTTGCCCCGATTCAGTTTCATTTATAGTTTCCAGGGCCTGAGGCAAAAGGGTGTCCTTGGTTCCCAGGGCTGGAAGGATTGTTATGTCTGACCAAAATGTGAAGACTGTTAACTAACACTCTATATGGAGTTCAGAGTTGTACACTAATGGAGTACAGGATTTGAAAAAATATAAAAGCTAGAAACTTAAGGCATCAAGGTGTATATTATTTCATAGGGATGCAGAAACATAAAGGGAGGAGGAAACTGGACTCAGGAAGGAGGAAACCTGGACAAAAATGCATGAAGTTCGCAGATGGATTACCACAACACCAAAAGAATTAGTGTGATGATGTTCACTAAAAAGCCATAGTTATGTGTGTTGTTTTATAATAATGTTTTTTGCTACATAAATACAGTTTAATCAGTCAAATGGCATATGGTGAATAAAGGTAAGAGACAGAGTTTCTCCTGCCATCTGCTGCTTCAGAAATCATTGCCAGCATATTATAGTTCCCTTTCTGCATCTCTCCTACAGCTTCATATCTCAGGCTATCAATTTCTTAGAATTACGTTCTGATTTATAATCTGTAGATTCTTTCTTATTTAAAAAAAAAAAATAGTTTGACAATATGTGGGATGATTGGCTGAGAAAGCTACAAATTCCTTTGTTTTATCTTCTTACTTTATTGACTCCTTCAATGCACTCAGCTATTCCCTCTTATATGAATTTCTTCTCTTAAGCATCCATAGTTTTGCATTCCAAAATGTGGAAATACTAGGAGGAACAAGACCGCTGTTATCTGCTCAATTACTCTTCTCAAAAACAAAATGAGTAAACAAAGTATTAAATTTGACAAGATTTCCTAGATGTTGCTTTCATTTTAAAAGTCAGATACTCAGAGTGTACTTTTAGGTAGAATTAATTTAATACATTCTTTGTAAATCTCTTTGACCTCTATGCAGTGTACTTTAATGCTATTAGATGGAGAAAGTAAAAAGTAAGTTTGTGGTTTTCAAAGGATATTATTCATGTATTTGCATTCTGCTAGTCAGGACAGGTGATTTCAAACACTTCTAATTACTTGAAGTTTAAAGAAAATATCTTAAATCTGTCATCCCAGATGCATTCCTGCAATGTCCTTAACATAACTTGAGCCCTATTTGTTGTGTTGCTCTTCACCAGCCTGTGTGCTTTTTACAGGAGAAACATTTAATTTTGGTAAGGCATTTGGAGAACTACATAGTATTTTTGTTCCTTGGGAAAGCACCTATGTTATGGAAGCATGTTTGTTTCCATTAGGGCAAATAGATAATTTGGTGATGATTGGAGTTTTGAAGCTAATTGTTTCATTGGCTCTAATTGGCCTGTTCTTCTCCTTGCTCTTATCCTAATGCTTGAATGGCAGCTTTTTTAGCTTTTTTAGGACTGACGTAATTCTTCCATATTTTTTGAAGTCAAAAGGATAGTGCTTGCAGGGAAGAATTACCTAGCTGACTGACTATCTATGATATTAACATGGGGTAAAAGGTAACCCACAGTATTTGCCATATTTTTATCCCTCAGAGCAATGAGTGATCTTCTGAGAAAGAAATAGGACCACCATAGTGAAGGGGATGTGCAAAAAGCATTTTTTCTAATATTTATTCCAAGGGGGACACATCCTAGCTTTATACTAATGTAAGCTTCCCAAAGAGGAAGAAAACGTGTCAGTAGCTTCCCTACAAAATGCATTGTCAAATGTTTTCCTGTTGTCATTGAAAGCTTGTTATGTGGGCTTGTGACAGTAAGACCCCAGAAGGGGGATGTGGCAGCAGGGTTTACACCTGTTCTGTGACAGCATCCCGATGGTGTGACAGTGCACCCCTGCAGCTCAGCCCAAATCCACAGCCACGTGTGAAGCAGAGCTTGCTGGCTGACAGATCACTCTCGTCATCTAAGAATGTGCAAAACTGAAACACACCTTTTCGGCATTTTAGTAATAATTTTACTTTTTGCCACATAACAGTGACTTGGGACAAAATATAGTTATCTTTAATATTACTGCTAACAGAAAATGCTGTGAAAATACAGAATTTTTCCTGATTCAGGTAGTTAAAACACAGTAGAGCACAGAGTAAAATAGGAGGGCTTTGTTTTATCTTTCTTCTTTTCTCTCTCCCTCCCCCGCTACCCGGTTCTCTCCCTCCCCTCTACTGCCCAAGATTTTTTTTTTTCTTTTTTCTCCCCTTAATTTCGGGGGGGGTATAAATAGCCCTGTAAGGAGAAGAAATATGCTTCAAGGAAAGAGGCACGTGGGTCTCCAGAGCACAATAGGAACATAAAAACTGTCTCAGAGGCATAATTAGGTTTGCAATTAATTAATATTTGCAAACCGCTTTGAGAATCTGGGTGCAAATTATTATTATTTTCATGATGTCACTGCTGAGACAGATGAACAGGAAGTAGAAACAAAAGGATAATCAGTAGATTCGTGAAGAGCTTACACTGCCGCATTAGTATCATTAACAATTGCTTCTTCTTGTGCATCATTATTATCCAATATTGGTTTTCCCACTCTGGTGAAGGAAAGGTACAAGAGCTCAAAAATTATGAAATGTTAGCAAATGACGAGACAGAAAATACAATAAAAAATGAGAGGTGGAGGAAACAAATCTTTTCTTTTCAGTGATTCCAAATATCAGGTGGGGAAAGGGAAGAGTCATTTGTATGAGTAGTGTGTAATTTCATAATTTATTATTATTATTATTATTATTTTGTTTACACCTGGTAAAATCTTAAGTGCTGTCCCCACACAATTTCCTAATTTTGTGAAGCAATTTTATTTTAATAAATGTGGGCATAAAGGCTTTAGATAGTCCCCAACTGATTTTCACTGTCTGATAATAATATATTGGAAAAAATAGCATTGCCATTTATGTGGGAGTTAATGCTTTTGAAAACAGCTAATACACTTAACTACAGTGTATTAACAGTGGGCGTTCTGCTTATTTTTATTGCAAGCTTTAGCACTGTGCAATTTTCCTGCAACATGTTAGCAATAATCCACACCATGCTGGCACTTAAGTATTTATTGAGCATTACAGTTAAAAACTTATGGGAAAAAATGGATATCAAGGAATCTCACATTGCATCTTGGTATGGCATGATGTCCGTAACAGAAAACATTGATGAGGAAGTTGGGACAGTTCTTTTTAAGATTATCAAAGGCTATTCCAAAAGAAATATTACATATGTATGGCATGTTTTTTGCACTACCTTTCATAGAATGACAGAATATGCTGAGTAGGAACGAACCCACAAGCCTCATTAAATCCAATTCCTGGCCCTGCACCAGATATCCCAGGAATCACACCACATGTCTGAGAGTGTTGTCCACGTGCTTCTTGACCTCTGTCTGTCAGGTTTGCTGCTATGGCCACTTTGCTGGGGAGCTGTTCCAGTGCCTGGCCACCCCCTGGGGGAGAAAACCTTTCCTAACATTCAGTCCAAACTCCCCTGACACTCATGCCATTTCCTCAGGTCCTGTCACTGGTCACCACAGAGAGGTACATACATGCCTTCCCCATCCCAAGTCCTGTGAGGGTGATGGCAGTACTTGGCACCATGGAGAGAGGAAGAGATCTTCATGGACTGCTGATATTGTGGGTGCCTTTATGAAGTTAGGTACTGCTGGCTGCACGTGCTAGTGGTGGGATGAAGCTGTTAGCCAGCATCTTCAAGCAAAGGTTTAATAATGGCCAGAGCTATATCTAAAGTGTTTGCCTAAGGTAAAATTTTGGAAAAATGTGGTTTAGAGAAACAAAGACTCTCACAAAGTCAAAGAATGGGTGAATCCTTACAGCTGGAAAAAGCTTCTGACATAGTTTCTGAATACAGAATTACATGTCTTGGCTGTGGTATCAGAAGCACACTCAGACAGTAGTGGGAAGCAGTGTCACAAGGGCTGGCCTCCATAAAAAGCCTCCCAATTTGTGTAGCAGCCATTCATCCCAGCCTCTGAAAAATGTTCTGCAAGAGCACCACACTGCAGATGCACATGTCTGCATAGGGTGACACTAGTATTGTAAGATAACAGGGAAGCAATGCTCAGAGTCAGATGCTAAACAAAAATACTTACACATTGGGGAGGTTAGCAAGGGTTTGTTTTGTTCTGAATAATACCACAGAGCCCAGATATGTGGGGGAAGCGCTCTGGCCAGTAAGACCCTGTGTCACTGCCTGGAAGTTCAGGGGTAATCTATCCAACTCCTAGGGTAGACTCACCTAAAGGTGGTGAAGGGTGTAGAATAAGTAAGTTACATTTTAACTGCACATTTGGTAGCACAGGTCTGTAAAGGAGAGCATCCTACAGCCATCTGCCATAGTTTGAGCTTTTGAAGCAACTGAATTCCTTAGGAAAGCCATGCTTTACTTGACTGATACTTAGTGGGTTCAGTTATGCAGTTATTCTGATTGTCAGGCATTCCTTCTACTACCCTTGTTGAGTTGTAAAGCAGGATAGTAGAACATGTGTAATTCTTCTGCAAGTTCCTTAGAGACTGATTTTTTTTCTTTTTTGGTATGTTTGAATTGACTACGCAGTGTCTTCAAGCATTCTTACTGGGCAGGGCTTTGGTTTCATCTTAACACAGTCAATATTTACAAGGAGTGCCAAATGCATGAATGTTCACCTAGGCTGCTTTACTTAACCTCTTGCATGGTGTAAAGAAATTTCAAGCCTTCATATAAAATGTCTTTTAGAAGGTGAATAAGTAACCATGCAACTTTCTTTTTCATTCATCTTTTTAATTACTGGCTTATACCTGTTACTCATTTTTTATGTGGTAGAAAAAACCTCTTCTACTGATAACACAGGGTTTGTTGTCTCACAGACCTTTACTTTATACTTCACTTAGCTTCATTCAAATTAAGATGCTTCCACAAATAAGAACCTGATAAATCTCAGTGCCCCCTACTTTTTAGGATTCTTTGAAAGATGTATAGTAGGTGTTTACAGTTAAACATCTGCATTGTCCTTCATTAATTTTTTTAATGATTTATATGCATTGGTAGTCCCTTTGATACGTGACAACATATAAACATCAGAGGACAAAAAAAAAAAATCTAAAAGCCTTTTCATTAATCCAGGAACTCCTAAAGAAAACCTAAAAAAATATGGTCTTTAGAGAGTATCTGTACAAAGATGGAGAGAAATCCTTATCAAACACAATGTTGCATTTCCTCCTGGCATATTCTGTGGGTTCTTTCAGTGTGCTAAATAACTTTTGGAAAAAGCAATATTTTCACTTGAAAATGTAGCAAGTCCTTAAGTCCCTGGTCCCCATATGTGCATGTGTGGAGTGATTTATGTGACCCAAAGTCCAGCATCTCAATGTATTCCACACTGAAACGCGAGCCCAAGTCTACAGTGCCATGAGCCCATCCCTTAAGTCATCTCATTGTATAAGAGCTGTTTAAAATTTTCCTTTAGTATGTTTGACATATTTAAATATACGTTTCATCTCATATGCCTTCAAAGAGCACTTAAGTAATACAATACATATAATCAGACGCTTTTTTCTAGATGATTGATTATCACATGCTTCAAGCATAAGTTTCTTTTAATATCTTTTTTTCTTTCCTGGTCTAAATTAAGGCTTATATTTGAAAGGTATGGAAATATATAGTGTTTATATGGTAATCATACTTCGCTGTCACTGTTTCAAGTCACCTTCCAGACAAAAGAAATATTAGCTGCTGAACGATCTGCTGGCTCCATAATTAACACAGGATTGATCACTCTTCCCCCCATCCCCTACATTAACAGGCTGCAGAGCCCAGCCTGCTTATGTCTCTCACACACGTAGAGCCACAGTTTCTGTCCTCCCACCAGATGCTATCCAATTTTCTGTGCAACTGGGTATAACCCTGTAATACAGGGTAAAACCAAGCCAGCTTCTCTTTCCACAACTACTGTGTCTTCTCTAAAGAGCAAACAAATGGCTGGCAACCAGTTTGTGTGGCAGACCTGGTCCACAGATTCTGACTGTCTTGAAAGCGTAAGAAGGACTACCTTGAGAGACTGCAGAAGAAAAACTTTTTCCCAACTCTACCTTCATCAAAACTGAGGTGAAAACCTTTGCGTGAGGGATGATGGCTAGAAAACAAAATACAGGAGTCTTGTTAGCTACTATTATTAGCTGTTAGCTACTATTGTTAGGGGATCGTCTGTATCTTCTTGATAATTACCACAGATCAGGCTCTATGGGGTTTTTTTATGCGTCTTAGAAGAAATATAATTTCATCTTTTACAAAAATGTTTTATTGGTGAAGTGAAAGTGGAAAATTATGCAAAAATGGTTAGTAATGATTCAATCACAATTCATATTATTCACACTCATGCCATAATTGATGCTGATAAGAAAGCGGAAGCCTTTTGTTCAGTCCCTCAATGCTTAGAACAATGCAATCATGCATTTTATTTTAAACTTCGTAAATTACCTATTTTTTGAAATTGCAAACAACCCGTTTCTAAATGTAAGCATTCCATGTTGTAATCCTTTCATTTTATTTCAGTGTGAACAATGTCATTCACTGGCTCCAAGCATATATCTAAGGATTTTAAACTTTAACAATGAATATGTTCTATGTTTAATACTTGCAAAAATATTCAATTATATACGGTTATTTATTAAGTGGAGAACTAATTGAATGTCACTGCTAAGCTGTGTGTCCCTGGAATTTAAATAGAAGTGTGAAGAATCCCAAGAGACTGTTATATAGCAAGGGAATGGGAGTATGAGAGTAATGGATAATATAATATAAAAAGCAATAGACTTCAAACTTTAGTCTGAAAAGCAAAAGATTACTGTAATTTACCTTCTGCTGTAACTTAGTAAATTGCTTTTATTGCAACACTGGCACAATTTAGGCAGAAAGGGGCCAGTGACCCCTTCCTCTCTCCCACCCATGGGTTTTCCCCAGCATAATCAGGTTGGAACATTCTGCTGGGAAGTGAGAAACGTAGGTTTAAACTATGTCAAGCTAGAGAAGGAATTAAAGCAGGAGTTAATTCCACATTGTCTATTCTGACCCTCCAGCAGTATTTTAAAAGTGAGCACCTATTGTGTTTTGCTTGTAAAAGGAGGAATTATGGCACCTGAACAAGTTAGGGTGGATATGGGGCTCTGAAACCCTAGCTGACATAACCACTGCCTCACAGGCCATTAAAAAAAAAAAAAGATTCCCAAGCTGCAAAAGGAGAAGAATTTGAGGCACACCCTTCCCTTAGTGTTTTTCTTGGCTAGTTTCAACAGCTCCCAGCTCAACCTTACTGTCCCCTCTGGATTCCTTTCTGAGGCATCCTATTCTCCCACAGGCAGGGACCTCAGGTACCTAACCTGGTCCTGAGAGGCTCAGTGTGGACTCCAGGCATTTAGGATGAGAAGCATTGCTGGACCCATATCCCTTTGTACACATAATGCCAAACACATGATCATCTCGTGCTGCTGCAGGAAACATCCCCGGTCATCCAGCAATAAACTGTCCTCAAGCTGTATGGGCACTGTTCTGTTGTAAGAAGAAAAGCAGGCAGGAGAGATGTTATCTCCTCCATTAAAAATGGGTATGGTGTTTGGTTAGATAGCAGTGTAGACTTTGCAGATGTGTGGTGTGAAAAATTTAAACGAAGTTACAGTAGCAAACTTACACAGGGTGTGATGCATGACTTGCAAACCATGGGCTCTGATTGATAAAAAACAATTTTAAAGAATCCTGTTTCACAGAGACACTTCATGGGAGAGGAGAAGAAGGAAGAATAATAATGCATTGGTGCATGGTCTTGATTCTCCTCTGTAGACTTTAACAGTCAGCACTGAAAATGCAGTAATTGTATGAAGTGCTTCAACATCAGGGAAACCAGAAGTCATAGTAATTGAAATAGCACGTGGTTTTACTGCCTGTGTTTATTATTTTTGTTACAGCTTAAATTATGGCTGGTTATAATTGATTGGTTTTGTGTTATTTTGTGTTATTTACATTATAAAATGTTATCACTTTAATTAAATCCATACATGTATTTAAAACAGTTGTCATCATGTAGTTCATTTTTTCTGGTACAGAGGTTCCTTATGTTTGTGGGGTTTTTGCTTTAGCAAAGGAAATAACTGCACTGCCACAGTTACCACTAAAGCCTATAAAGCTTTTTCCAAGTAGAAATGTCTTGGTACCAAAGTAATGCACCTGTGAGTAAATTAATTGTAATTGTCAGATTTTGCCCAGGGTGGGCTCCCATGCTTACAAATGGTTTCACAAAACTTTTTAAAAAATATTAAGCTCACATCCCAGTGTTTCAATACCAGTGGATGCTCTCTGAAGTACAGAAGACTGAGCCAGGTGTTCCAGCACTCTCATCTCCATTCTGCACATGGTCCCATTCCTCCCTCGAAGTCATGATCAGTCAGGCAGAGTGCACTGAAGCACAAGCAAGATCAGCCTTTGCACTACTGCCCCTTTCTCCAGTAGCTGCACTGAATTAACCCTCAGTCATTCCCTTCATGTGGGTGTTCCAGCTCAAAATGCTCTTTTGCATCTGCCTCTGTACCTGCAGTGTTTGGGAAATGTAATTGTTCTGACACTCAGTGTTCTAGTTTTTGCATATATACCTCTTTTTATATCCCTGTTATTGCTGAGAAAACCAAACATATTTGTCTTTTGCAGTTTAACCATGTACTTGAGAACCAAATAAATATACGGTCTGAGTCTCCTTAGATTCCTATCTTCAGGTTATTATTATGTTCTCCGAGTTTGTGGTTTGATACACTGATAGTTAAATGGAAAGATTGCTGACATTACTGGTAATTTACAGCTTCTGTGTTTGATCTGTCAAGTGTACTTTCAAAGATTAAACATGGTCTGTTAGTGGTACAATTACCTCAAACTTTTTAGGCTGCGAATTCAAGAAAGAGGAGCTGCTATTTTCCTTTAAACTCCTGTCTTTCCCTTGCAGCCTCTGATACTGTGAGGTGTTACCTTCTGCCCTTGTTAAGGTGCTACTCTGAATTCAGATAGCTGGAGGCATTTTAGAAGGTAATCTTACAGCTATGCTTTCTGCCTTTTATGAAAAGTCATAATTATCATATTTCTTGTGTCTCAATCATCTCTCAGGCTGCATAATGTGAACTCCACAGGCAAAATTAAGAAAAGATTTCATTAGCAGGCTGTGATGTTAAGACATCTATTTTTTTGCAGAGAGCTAAATTGGTGGAGTGGTGTTTTGTTCATACGGACTAGGGCTTCCTTTGAAAATATACTGCATGCATAATTCTTAGCTTTTGAACAGAAAGGTTTTTTATAGCACTAAAAATCTAACAGCAAATGGTATTGTAAGTACTAAAAGATGCACCAAAATCTTATTCTGGCTTCTTTAATATTTACAGGGGTAACATTTAAAAAAAAAAAAAAAAAAAAGACATATTTTTAAATATTTTTATTTTTACATTATGAGAATTCAGTACAGCTCTCAAATATGTTTACAAACACTTATTACCTGAAATAATAACCTAAATAGAAGTACTCTTCTTTGTGGCAGGGCTTGGTTAATTTGTTTACAACCAAAAAAAAGTTAACCAGGTGTAAATTTATTTAATAACAACGGGAAAAGTGTATGTAGTATGTTAATTCAACAACGTTCACCTCAGCCCTAGCCTGGTATGCATGAGGCAGAGAGGTGGTGGGGAGGGGGGAGAAGAGCACAGATCTTGTGGAGGGTGGCAGCTCGTTCCCTTCCAATTACTGAATGACCCATGCACAAAATGTTGTCTGTTCCATGCTGTGGAAGTGGTCATTCATTAAAGTGTTATGCTGGCAGCATCTGTTAGGCCTTTTATGCAAAGACTTTGTGCCTTCATTTTTCACTTGAGCTAATATTTCTTAAGAACTCTTAAAATAATAAAAATAAAATTAGTTTAAGGTCAGTACTTAAACCAAGAGCTTCGGCTCACTCAAGAGCACTGATTTATTATGGAATGGGGAAGGATAGGGATGGAAAACATTGTTCAGACTTACGTTTAATCAGACCAAGTGCTTTTAATTAGCTGGAGAAGAAGATTGTGAACAGTTCTATTTAAGTGTTCCTGCTCAGAGAAATACTTTCATCATTAGAAAATGATCAGCTCACTTGGCATAAATGAAGAACCCCTTATTGGTGTCTTTTAACATACGATGTCTTTTAAAATTGCATATTCAATGTAATAACAAGGAAGATGAAGCATCTGATAGCTTCTAGCTTTTTTTTTCTCTTATTTTATTTTTTTAAAAGCTTGGGTAGTAATTGAAGTATAATTAGAGAACTTTCCTTAGATCTGGATCTATTTAATTGATTTAAGCATGACTACACAGAAGATTCATTTCAGTTGTTGATGCTTTTAAATACAGATATACATATAACATAAAGACATTGTTCATATTCTGTTGTTTTTAGGCTGTTCATAAAAGAATATTAGAAATGTAATCAAGACAAGGATGAAGTATAAATGTGGAATTTGCATCATTAAAAATTAAAGTTAAGGATATTACTAAGTTATGTTTTGACATTCAGTGAAATGATACTTTACTTTCCACAACACTTCTGTTGCAAAATATTTTATAAATGTGCAAGGAATATGCAGCTAAATATCATTAATAAGCCTTATTTTAAGTTCTCGCCAGAATCAGAGAAGTAAAATTTTTTACTAGGACTAAACATTTATTGTAAAAATTGAATTTTTGGAAAGTGAGCCTCTTCAGAATTAAATGCGAGATTATACAAATGAAGTTTGTATTAAAATCAGCACTCAAAGACACACAAAAAGAGAAAATGTTTCAAGTTTCATAATTTTAATACTTGGGATCCCTTGTAGGAATATTTAGATTCTTAATTCTAGAATGTTTCTCTGGAAAAAATTATTTATTTTGGACCAAAACCACTTTCCTCCTACCCCCCCCCCATTAAGTCAGATGTATAATCTCTTTTACTTCGTTAATTTGACTCAAATAAATCTTTTCCCTGACATTATTTGGGGACTTACTATATTGAGTTATCATATATTTTCTGCTAAATAAAAGTGCTTATTACAAAAGGGACATAAGCCAAGCACATGGGATGCTCTGGTGATGACTGGCCATGGGCAGAGTGTGTCCCATGGTAAATGTCAGTTGTTTTATTCCAGGACAAATTGTCTTGAATATCTTTGTGTTTCCTCTGTGTGTACAAGCACTATCTGTGGGAAGTAACTCCTTAGCCTTCTGCCTGCACGAAGATGCTCTCCCCCACCAAAGAGAAAAGGATCCTCTGGCCAGTGGGGATAAGGCTGAGGAAGTGGTTTCATGATGGATTTAAGCCTATTTAAGTCCCTGGGGTCACTGAAAGAGTTTGTCCCTCACTCTCCTTTATCCGTGAGCCATTCATTGCTGCCTCTCTCTGTATCAGCACACGGCTTGTCGGTTCAGAGAGCTGCTTTAGCTAAAAAAAAAAAAAAACTAAAAAAAAAACCCAAACCTTTTTCTCTGTAGTCAGATTAATTTTCAGTCCAGCTGCGCAGCTGCCCGAGCACTGATGCCAGCACAAACAAGAGAGCTGGAGCACACAATCACGGACAACAGGGAGGGCAGGACTGCTGCTCTCAGGAGCGGTAAATAAGGTGAAGTTATTCAGGAAACTGCAGCCTGTGTGTGAAACAAAGTCTCAGTATAATTACAGATTTATTTCTTTCAAATCCTTGTAGTTGTGAGTAATCCTAAGTGAGCAGAACTGGGTGAAATTTGCCATGCATTCCTTTTAACTCAAAATATTTTTTTCCAATAAACCAGGTTGTTTTGTTGGAAATATCTTTTTTTTTCTCTTAATTAAAATAAGGTCTTTTTGTTAGGGTTTTTCATATTTGTTTATAAGGAAGGATTTCATTCATTCTTAAATACGTTGTGATTGATTGTTCTGCCTCTTCTCCCCCCCTTATAAAGGAGTTTTATATCTTCATGTTACAACTGAAAATGAGACATAATTAAATTAATTGACTCTTCTGCCCTATTTGATGACCCAGGAACCTCTGAGAGTCGGGAACTGAACCCAGATCTCTCAGATTTCAATACAGACTGGTATGAATACAGCCAGAGATCCTAAAGCACAACACATCCTTTGAACAGATCACCCCCAGCTTTTTCCAGGAGCTGTAATGGAAAGTTTCTGCAGCAAACTGGCCATGGGTCTCCCTATTGCTTAAATTACAAAGGAAATAGATGTTCCTCCATTCAGTGTTGACCGTCTAAGTTTGTTAGTCAGTGGGACTCCTGGGTTCAAAACATGTTTCCCTTGTTTCCCTCACTTGGGAGAGAATTATGGTCTGTATTAGAGAAAGTAATTAACAGTTTGAGAGGAAATTTCAAATTTAGATGTTACCCACACTGAGGAGAACAAAATTAACTCATTTAATGTCAGATTTTCCGTTAATTATATAATTAGCCTCCTGGCACTTGAGAAGAATTTAATATGAATACACATTTTAAGTAAAAAAAAAAAATTGTGTGACCTTTTTTTGAGTGAAATGGAGCCTTCTGCCTTTGTCTTTTTCCCCCTTCTTCTGGGTTGCATGTGAGCTGCAAGGTGCAATTTACTAGAGGCAAGGACTATCTGAGAATATTGCAATTACAAAAGATTAAGGGGAAAATGGAGCAACTAGAGAGATTAAGAGAAACAGGCGGAACTTGTATCTGTTTAGCCTAGTACAAGAAAATAAATAATTCTGTTCTTTAGTGCAGTCTTTTTCTTTCTTTCTTTCTTTCTTTCTTTCTTTCTTTCTTTCTTTCTCTCTCTCTCTCCTTTCTTTCTCTCTCTTTTTTCTTCCTCTGGTTTCTCTAAAGATAGAATGGACTTACAGGGATTTAGCTGAGTAGTGGCTGTGCAGTGTATTCTGGAAAAAGAGCCTCTCCTATAGGCAAAATAATTTCTAAGTACGTTTGGATCATGATGACAGTCATCACATGTGTATGCAGCCTGTACAAAGAACCAGCTCTTGGGGTTGCCCTGAATATCATTAACAGAGATAAAGCAAGCAAGGTAGCACAGGTACACTTTGCTTCTTTAACTAATCAATGCCTATATTACACAAAATTTATACATATAAAGCCCCCCACATTTAGATGAATAGAGCAGATGTGCATGGTTGCCCATATCATGCTGGTTTAGTTATTCAAACTGAGCAATGACAGCAGAGCTAACGCTGTCCTGAATTATACCCCTTTAAATCCATTTGAAACCATGGACTGTAAGACTCAATACTGGAATTTATTTCACTTTTAAAATATAGGAATGGTTTGACATGTAGCATCAGGATATTTTGCTTTTTAAACATGAAGTGCTGTGGTCTGTAAAAAGCCTTTTAACTCTCTAGGACATCATAGAAGGTTGTTCTTTTGTTTTAAACTACTGCACAGCTGAAGTCTGAGAAAAGATGGGTATTTCTCTGAAGTGTTACAAAGCTTCAGCAGAATTCATACCTGACCAGGATCCTACTGAAAAGGTTCTGCAAAGCATACTTCACTTACTGGGCTGGAGCAAACTCAAAAAGGGTTTCCTGTGTTGGGTGCTGCCAGTTCTGGAGTCCAACTTTGAAGCTCAGAATAACACCATATGCATTTGGGTTAGTAACTGAGCACTTAATAAAGAGGGTTCTTGAATCATGACCTGAGAGTCTAATTTGGGAAGTTCTGGGCAACCACACCTTGGCCTCAAAGGTATTTGTGAGGTCTTCACATAAAAATGTCTAATATAGTTACTGAAAACCCCAGACCTCTTAAATAAGAGATTGGTTTGGTAATTTGAGCCTGAACTTGCTTGTCAAAGACAGCTCATATATTTGTCAACATTCTTCAGGCATATTTTTGGAAATCTGAAAAATTTCCCTTTTGCTACTTGCAGTTTAGTTTGATGGCAGCCAGGAATTCTGCAGCATGAAGATACATCTCCTGTCTGACCTTGAGGTGTGTTTCCCTTTTTTGGGAGGGAATTTTCCTCACCAGGACTTGCTGTTACCAGTGGGGACATAGCAAAGTGTCATGCAAGTGTTCCAGTTCAACTAGATTAGACTCACATAATGGTATTAAGTTTTTTTGCCCATGATTTCTCAAGGAGAATACATCAACATCTTATTTTGCTGTAATGCTGAAACTCATTGAATTACATGATGCTTGGGTGTATTCCTGGAATTTTTTTGACGCACAGAATTTCTGCATTCAAAATAAGTAGGATATTTACACTGTTGAGCTAAAATGCTTAGCAGAAGAGGTTTCAGTCTGAAATTGGTTGAAGGTACTCATGATGTTTTCTTTTAGTTGGTTTATATCAATATGCTAAAATTAATTTTTTCTGGTGCATTCTAGAAGCCCTTCTCCCCTTGCAGCTCCCCTTTCTAAAGGCGAGCTTTACCCAACCTCTTCTTCTTTGGATTTTCCTCTCCTTCATATTGTGACAGCACCCCCTTCTAGCCCGAGAAATGGTTGAACTATACCCCCTCTACTGGCAAGTGGTTTTATGCATTTAACTAAACTAAAAACAAAACTAGATTTGGAGCTAGAAGGAGCTTGTTTTTTAGAATCACTACAAAGTTGTTCCCAGTGTTGTTAAAGCAGGATTGGGACAAAAAGGAAATGATGTTTTTACTTTCTAAGATGAGAATCTGGATCCCAGAACATGTTCCAAATATCATACAGTTAACTTGCTGTTAATTGGGAGCCTCTGCTACCAATTTGCCTGTGTTCAGTGGGAATAATATTCAGCCTATTGTTGGCATAATAGGCTTTGTAAGAAGAATTTTCCTGCTTTATTTTTTGCCATCTTGGCCATAATTTCATATATATTCTGTAACACAAGGGGAAGAATTGAAGAACATGTGCATATCTGTAGGTTTTCTCTTTTTTCACACCTTCATTTTTCCCCCAAGAACCATACAGAAAGTCCTGGGTAGAGCTAATTGCTGCAGTAACCTCTGAAACATAAGGTCTGAATAAGCCTTCCTCCCCATATGGATGGAATTTGAGTCCACACTTACCCAGAATGAGGAAATTAGTTGAATTCAAGTCACAGAATTGTACATAACTAAAGGTTTCTCATGTCCAGTGTTTCAGGATTTTTGTGCCTCTTAGATACCTGATAGAGTATATCTGAGCCCACAAATCAGTTTGTTTCAGCATGAGAAAAGAATTTCAAGGTCATTCTAGAGCTTGTCAGAGGGTGAGTCTCTAAATAATATGAAGGAAATTCAGAGTTTGATGACTTGTGACACAACAATTATTAATAGCATGAAACTGGAAAGATTTAGAGTGTATTTCAGTGTCAAGCTCTCAGCTGTTTTCTTTGATGCACTTCATCAGTTTGAAGGTAAAATTCCAGATCTTAAACATAATTGGGGTGTATATATATGACATAATTCTGTAAGAGGTTTCAAAGTAGAACATATTTGTAAATCAAGAACTTCACAATGTTCTTTTCACAAAGGACTATCACACATGGATACAAATACCATGAAACGGCCAAGTCATCATTAATCAGTTTTAAGAAATGTGCTTTCTGATTTGATATGGCTTTTTGGATGTGTGACAAACTATATTTCAGATACTAGATTTTTGTGCTTTAAAGGTCAAATGTTTCAAATATGTTGCATTCCTAATCAACGTTGCTTTTTATTTGCCAGCTGGAAATTTACTTTGACTTTGTATGTTAGAGAAGGGAAATAGCTGTGAGCTGTTTTTTGGCACAGTACCATAGTTAGGAACAAGTAAGGAAGAAGAATGAACTGGGTTATTTTTTGCTCCACAAAATTACTAAGGACAAGTAGATTGTATTTGTCAACTCCTCTGTGTATGTAATAAATGATAAACACATTAAATCAGCAAATACACACTTTCAGCAAATAGGTAATTCTAACTGCTGATTCCTAGGTCATGCATTTGCTTGTCAGCAAGCAGAAACCATTGAAGAGGTAATTTGAAATCTTAAATAAAAACCAGGTGCATCTTCTCTGACAGCCTTTTATTTTTGCTTAAAAGGGTAGCTGTCACAGCATGTGCTCAGTGGCCAGTCCTGCTCACTCCAGAGGTTGCAATAATGTAGTGGAGCCAAATTGACCATGCTAATATTTATTTAAAGGAAAACATCAGGTTACAGAAAACCAAGTTAAAAGGAGACTGAGGTTAGATGTGTTCTGAAGAGGTAATGCATATGGAAGATACAAAATAGATGTACTGATTTTAGAAACAGTACGTGGGAGAAGCTCTCTTCATAGCCACATGTTTGCTTCAGGATGAATGTGTGTGTGCGTGACCCAATCCCATTATGGGAGAGAGATTCCAGTTTTAAACTTGAAAATGAAAATTTTAAAAGAGGTTTCTTCAAGATACATATTTTTAAAGAAGCTAACATAATTTAAGAAATAGTAAATACTGTCTGCAGTCGATTCCAAGTATATAATCCAAATATAGACTTTGCCAATATTCATACTTAGCTGAATGATAGAATGTGATACTGGAAAATCTCATTTAGCCTAATGAATAAACTCTTTATTTCCTATTCATATAGCTAGTTATTCCTGAGGAAGGCAGATGTGAATACATACTAACAGATCAAATTTAGGCCCTCCTGTATGTTCAGACATGTTCTCTTTAGGCCAATATGCAATATAGTGACGTATGCCAATAAGTCACTGTATTGCAACTTTTTGGTGGTGACATCTGCACACCAAATGATTGGGAAGCTGAGTGAAACTTCCAGGCAGTAAACAAGGTGTCGTCTCCCCATGATTTTTTTTAACAAGACATTGCTGACAATTTTTTAGCATTCCTGTCTCGCTGTACCCCAGCCCAGCTGTGTCCAGGGCTGAGGCCCCTGTAGTGTTCAGTGGAACTGTCTTTGGCTGTGTCAGACAGTTAGACCCGGGTAAGCATGACACCACTGTGACAAGCACGGCACCACTGTGACATACCAGTGGCTTAAAGGAGGCTTTTCCCCCTTGGCTTTTAGAAACTCCTTAGCAATCACCCTTATGGTAGGTGTATCTGGTTCTGTGAGAGCCAGGATAAACGGTGCCAAGTGTCTGCTGAGCTGAATAGATCAGTACACGAGCCATTCCTTGCCAATTTATGAGGTTAGAAAAATCTTTTGCTTTCTACAGATTGACAAAATGCAGACCCAAGGTGTTTGCTGAGATATAAATAAGCAAGTTGACTGACTTTGATCAGATTTGTCTTTTTCCTTGTAATGAAACATTTTCATTTCCTAACCTTGAATAATGTTTGGAAATGCAGGGCTTTTACCTGCCTCTTTTCATTCCTTTCCATTCTGTTGCCTCCTCTGAAGAGAAGAAGCTTTTTATGCAGTTTTCTCTAAGGGGAAAACATCTTTTACGGTGAACCTGGGAGAATTTTTATCTTATTCTGTTTTTCTCTGGTAGTGTGTGTTTCTTTACATTGGATAACTTTCTGACAGTGCTGATCTTGGGACAGAGTTTTGCATAGTTATCTTTATTCAGCTATTTATTTTGTACTCCATTGTGAGCTTCTACAATCCACTTCCATGATTTTAAAAAAATTATTTCTGTAGCCTTTTGTTTTCCTAATGATCTTACTCAGCCAAGTTTAATCCAGAGTAAGCCAGTACAGCTCTGAAATTTGTATCATGACAATTTTTGTCCCATTACTTTAATTTATAAAAGATTTTTTACTTATGCATGTGTTAGAAGAGGGGGGTGTTTTTTCATTCTGCTACACGCATCTCTAGTTGGTACTGACAGACTCTTCAAAAAGTATATTTTCTGATAAGAGCACACTGGGGAGCATAAAGAAAAGTAGGTGTTTATTCTAGTGGAAAAGAAACCAGGGAAAGGTGTGTGTCCTCAACAGAGTATGATGTATTATGATTGTCCAGTTGATAGAGTCATAGAACCACAGAATAGTTGGGGTTGAAAGAGGACCTTTAGAGGTCATCTAGTCCAAATAGGTGCATGGGCAGGGCCCTCTTTAACCGGATGAGGTTGGTCAGTGCCCCATCCAGCTGGACCTTGAATACTTCAGAGATGGGGCATCAACAACTTCTCTGAACAACCTATACAAGGTATTCTCAGCACCCTCTTAAAAATCTTTCTTCCTTATATGCAATCTATATCTACCCTCTTTCAGTTTAAAACTGTTGCTGGTCAAGGAGCTTGTCAGGGTCCCTCTGGATGAGGGACCTTCCTCATTTCCCCTCTCTCAAAACGTACCAGCTGCACCCCTCGGCTTGGTGCCATCCACAGACCTGCTGAGAGTGCATTCAGTTTCACTGTCTGTGTCATCAGTGAAGATATCAAATCATCTTGGTCCCAGTACAGACCCTCCAGGGACAGGTACTGCCCAATTCAAGGAAGAAGAACAAGGTTGTTGTTAGCCTTTTTTAAATAAAAATAATTAAATTAAATTGCCATCTCTTCTGAGGCAAATGTGCTGGTGGGGGTTGTTGTTGTTGTTGTTGTTGTTGTTAGGGGGTTTTTTTGGTGGTATTTTACCTTACTTTCTTGCTTTAGTTGCATTTGTCTGGTTACAGAAAACAAGCGTGATCCCTATGATAATGGATGTATTATTCTAAGCTCCGTTATTAAGAGAATGTATTTTGTGCATCGGTTTTCATATCTCTTAATACAGGGACAGAAAATCACAGAGCAGCAGAATCCTCATATGAAAGATGTTATATTAGTCATCAAGGGAAAATCGCCAATTAAACTATGTTACAAATGGCTCCACTCTAAATAGTGTTTATTCTGCCCATTGACGGAGATTTTGCTTGCCTATCTTAAAGTAAATAGATTCCTTATAAACAGTGAATCGGAATATGTGCTGAAGAATTCTACTCATTAGAGGTACCGCAGTCGGTTTTCTCATTTTCCTCTCCCTGCAGGATGTATTGCAGTGAGGCTGAACCTACTTCTGTAGTTAAAAAGAGTCAATTACAGCAGACAGCCACCAGCACACTAAGGTGTTGTGTGAGGAGGTTGGGTCTCTTCACCTCAAGCTCTAAAACCTGTTTCCTGCTGTTGTGTGGTACAGCAGGTACAGATGTTCAAACATGAGACATCCTGGTCTTGAACTTCTGCTGAACAGATGAAAACCTGATTATAGTGTTTCTATGAGCTGATAACAAGTCTTGTATTCTGTGCCTGCTGTGGGTACTTATCGCATGCTCTATAACCACAAAAAGCAAAAATACCCCCTGAAAATCCAAAACTAAACTCTTAAGGCTCTCCTGAAATACACCATGCTTGGGTAATTGAGAACATAATAGGCCTTCCTTATTAATGCCTTCTGGTAGTGTACCAGCTGAAAAATAATGCTATAAAAAAAAATTATTTCAATTCCTGGAATATAACTCTTCACTTTGCTGTCAAAAACAGTAAGCTGCTTCTTGGAAGCGTGGGTAGTCAGGATCTTATGTCCTTAAGTAGCTTTATGTGCACAAAATACTGTTGTTCACCTCCATATGTATTTTTAGTACTAGGTCCTAACATTTGATAGTGACCTGAAGATAATTAATCACTCCTCCTTATAGTACTGTGAATGTTTTCATTGGCATCACCCCATAGAAACATATTATTAAGTTTTAACTATTGTAGAGCAGTGACTGCCAGCTGTGCTGTGACTGTAGAGAAATAGCTTCTTAAAACTATTCCTTCACCCCTCAAGTCCAAGTCTTTTTTCTTTGTATGAGAAGCCCACAGCAAAGGACTAGGCACTGCTCCTAACCTTTCTCTTTTTTCTTTCGTGTGCTTGGGTAAGAAATGTTATTGAATGAATGAAGAGTGTTTTAAGCGTGGGTTGTTAAAAGATTTGAAAATGTATTTGGCAAGGGAGCAGCGGCGCACCCCCACTCCTCAGTCAGGAGTTCCTGGTTCTGGGTTGATCTCTGATGAGGAGGACTGGTGTGAAGTATTTTAACGAAGCAAACTATTGTCCTTAAAATGCCAAAAATAATAATTATAAAATAATTGTGGGTGTATATTTGAATATGCATTTTTTTGGATGTTAATTTTTGGGCATCTGTGGTGGCTAGCATAACACGACCTCCCCTGAAAAAGTAATTTTCAGTGTACATGTAAATACATTTTCTGAGATTTGGAAGCAATTATAAACCACTGAGCAAGAATATTGTGGTGAGTTTCACTGCAGGACCCGAAGACTGAGCAAAAGGTACAGAGCCACTTCTGCTCACGATGTGATTACAGGGGTAATAAGTTAGTGTCAGCTGAAGCCCCAAACCACTTGGATTTTATTTGCTTCATTAATGGTGTATTAAAGTGAGAAATGTATTCTGGTATTGAAATGTACTCTAGGTAGCTATAACAAGTATGCCAAGGCCATATGTAATGAATAACTATAATGTTTTATAACTGACAAATGAAAAATACTTGAGGCTGTTATGAGAAAGCAGAGATTAAAAGGGATGGAAAAAGGATGGGATTTTTTTGAGATATGTCAATGCAAAACTCCTAAGTAACATTGGTGGGGAATCCTAATTTGCCTAAGTTGAAAAACATAAATTTAAATTGTATTTGAGGCCCTTGCCACTTTCCTGTCTTTTTTTTTTTTTTAGTATACGAAAGTTTAGACATCAAGTTATTCATACAATAAGGTGTGGGGGCACATAGATACACTCTCCAAAGCTTGCGAAGTATAAAAAAAAAAAAAACAAAACAAACAAAAAAAAATTATACTTGCACATTTTCCTCAATTTCTGAAGGAAAACGTATTTATTTCCTTTATGAAGTCAGAGTAAGAAATTAAATAAGTGTTAACCCAAGAGCAATGGCTGTTGCTAATACTGCTTTAATTGCAAAAAATAAAATTATTTTTAAACCACTTTTACTACCCACTGTTTATGCTAGTTTGTTTACCAGAAAAACCTGTAGACAATGGCAGAGAGATTTGGAAAGACATGCTGTGTGTAATTTCTTTTTGTAAATATTATGATTCTGTATTTAAACACAGTATTTACAGTCACATCCCGGGAGGCAGCTGACTGCTCACATTTGGGAGTGCCTCTTTTTCACACAGCCGAGTTTTTGGAGAAGATAAATGGACTTTACCTGTCAATTTGCCAGGTCCTCAGTTTCCTGATTTTCAACAGAAAGGGTATTTTTTGCTCTAGATTTTTTCAGAGCAAGTGGCTGAGAGGCAGGGGTGGTGTGATTCTTAGACATTTTGTCTATTTGTGTAGTTTCTGCTGCAGTAGCCCAGCAAGCTGAAAGGTAGAATTGGCATGCTTTTGTAAGTCCAAAAAAAGAAGGAAAAAAAAAAACCTCACTGCAATAAAGAAAAGAAAGTTAACCTTGAAACTAGACTGATTATCTTTCCTTCAGTTTACTAATTCATTTTCTCCTGTCTAGTGCTAGTCTGTTTGACCTTTTTCCTCTGCAGAGAAAGTATTCATGTAAAAGTGTTTCATTTTTTTATGTTGTAGTAAGATTTGAGTCCTGAACCCAACAATAATCCCTATCAATGATAAAATTACTTGAAAGTAAGTGCAAAAATGCAAATGAAAATAGAAATATTCTTTAAGTAGGGAGTATTATTTTATGAAGAAATGTACACCAAAAATGTAATACATCTAGATTTGTCAAACAAGTTAATAGACTTCCCAAGTTAATGAGTTCTCATTTTGCACAATAATAGGAACAGACATTTCAGTTCTGAATGTCAGGGAATTGTATTTAAATCACTCTGCACAAATACAGACTCCCTCTAAAGTGATCGCAATGGAAGTCAACCAACAAGTGTGGTTTGTGTTTTCATGTGATTCTGAAACATTGCCGCAACAAAAAATCCTTAATCAAAACTTGGTGGTTTAGGGACCAAACCACTATACCTTGCTTTTTGATTTTGAAGGATTGGGGTGGGGTTTTTTGATCATCTGAGGTTACAGTTTTAGAATATTTTCCTGACATGATAAACGGAAAACAATTTAAAGTAGGTCAACAAAAATTGGAATGTACAATTACACAGACGTTTTTTCCACGTGACTCATTAAAAATAGGTGACTTTAAAATTGCAGGCATAGCATTATGCACATTTTATGTTTTTATAAAGTGGTTTGTAAATGCTCTCTTTTGTGCATGTACTGAAGTCAGTGAGAGTTTTTCCTTGGTATCACTGAAACTCAGATCTATACTTGAGTACACGGGCCTGAGCCTTAATTTCCCAGGAAAGTTGTGTGTTACTCACAGCTTCTCTGTTTTGGGGTTGGATACACCAAGTTTGGTAAATTAACATGTAAATAAATTCAGTATCATTAGGAAAATCTGAGTAATGTATTCCATAAGGGAAAGAGAGCTCATGTATTAAACACTGCTGAGTTGTCTTCTTCATTGTGTAAATCATGTTATGAGGTTATTCAGGATCAGTTGTGGACCCTGTGGTATCTTTTACACAAGAGTGTGTCTTGATAAGAGTTAAAATCTACTGGAAATTTCTGTATTCTGATATTTTCCCAGCCACATTTACCACATTTCACAGGGGTATATGTTTGTGTACCTGAGTGCCTTTGGGTGGGTGAGGGAGTTGCTTGCCAGAGCAGAGCTCCAGTCCTCCATGTGCTATACATTTAATTTTAAATACTGCATTTATGTATTTTGAGGGAACTGCACTAACTTGATAGTGTTGCCTGAGGGAGAAAGAAATGCTTTCACGCAAAGATTATCACGGGCGGTGAAGTGATAGCTGAAAGTAGCTGGCCTTATTAAGCAAAGTTCCTGGAGGTGTTTACATATCTATGTAGCTGTAAAATAGCCTTTCTTCAGTCCAGAGTTTTTATCCCTTTTTCCCAGTTCTGTGTTTCAAGTTTATATATATATATAGTTATATATAGTTCTATGTGAGCTTCTGTTTAGAAAAAGATTGGGAATAAAGGCTAAATCCCATTTGGGTTACTTATGTGGGTAGCTCAGTTGCTTTCATTGTGTCTACTTGAACAAGTAAAATAAAAACAGATTTACTTTCAAATCCTTTTACTCACCAGCAGGGAAGAATACTCATTGACCGTAATAATAACAACTTAGCCGAGTACTAGATGTCATCTATAAATGATGCACATTTTTTAGTCATTAAGTCACATTAAGCAGTACTAAGTTTTGCCCTCAGCATAAGTAGTCTGTTGCAATTGCATGTCTCTTCACCATGCAGAGAACATGAAAGGAAGATTGTGTTTTACCCTATTATCTAAGAAATTGCAAAGCTATGAAAAACAGATTACTATTAATAAACAAAATTTTATTCAAAAGGCTATGTATACAATTGTGAGGAAACAGCTGCTCTCCCTTCCAGAATGTACAATTGGCAAGTACATTAATTTTTTAAAATATTATTTTGAAGGCATCAAAAGCAGTAAAAGTGCAGAAGCTGTGACAAGAATACATATGCACATTATTCTGATTCAGTATGATCTGACAGAGGAACACTTTTCCTCCTAATACGTAAAGTGGTAAATTTTAAGTCTCTCAGGCAGCTGGGTTTCTGCTAAATTATCACAAGCAGTACAGGTGAACCATTGGTGACTTTGATCATATCCAAGTTATTTAAACAGTAATATGGCTTGAATTTTCTCCACCCCGCCTTCCCTTTGCATTAGAAAATAGAGGCCAGGGCATTTTTCTGTTAAAGCTCTTGCACCAAGTATGGTGTTTGTGAAGAGTACCTGACCAATCATTACAGCAATTAGTAGAGATACACACTTAATTAATGGGTGAATAACCGGTAAAGACAGGAAGCTGTCTGGCATGTGTTCCTATGGCATTCTCAGAGCCTCCACCAAGACTGGCACATGCAGCCAGAATATTTCCCCCTCCCTCCTTTGCCAGCAAGGCTGGAATCACCAGTTTTAATCTTAGAATTTAGGGTGTCTTTCCACTGAGAGATGGATTTGGAAAAAAAAAAAAAAACAAACAAGCAACGAATCATTAGACGCAGACCAGCAAAGAGTCTCCAAGTGCCAACTTGGACAGGAGCCATCTAGGCTAGGACTGAACCACAGGATGAACACTTCTGTAGCTCATAGCCATTTTTTTCCAGCTGTTTTCTTGAATACATAGACAAGAGTTAAGCAAGCGTGATTAGGATAATAAAGATAAGCAGTAACACATGATAAAGATAAGTAATACAGCTCTAGCATTCATAGGTAAAGCAACATGATATTTTTGAATTGTGAATTTCTGCATGACTAGTGTCGTGTTCTGGGCTTCTCCTCGTGGTGGTAGCTCTGACTCAAAGATCAGCTGTTTGTCACTTAGTGCTGACAACCAGTAATACTACAAGTAAATAAACAATGATGAGAGCAGGTATCACCAGCAGCTGAGCCAAGGAGATGAGCTGGAACTGAAAATGGGAAAGAAAACAGCACAAATGTAATTTTTATCATGCAAAAAACATCTGTGTGAGTAAGGATTCCAAGTTGCTGTTGCCAAGGAAATTATAATGGCAATTTCAACTGTTGTCGGTATTTTATCTTGATCTAGGGACCACACGCAGTGGTTATAAAAAAACCCGCCTTAAAAATGGGATGTTTAATTCTTCTATGACAGAGTCATTGATTATGACTTACAGATTAGAATGCTGCTTCCCTCTTACTAATTAGAAATGTTGATTCTTCATTAGATAAGGTGTCATTTCTCATGTAGATGATGTGTGAGGCCCTGCAAGTAGTGAAAGTGTCACCTGAAATTTTGAGAGGAATTTTACAGGGCCCTGAGTTCCTCAACTCCAGCTCTAAGGTGAAGACTGCTTTCACCAGTAGGTACCTGCACACGGGGTGTTTGCCTTCCCATTCTGAGAGAGGCAAAGGACTTCTCTTTCCAGCCATACCCTTTCATTGTGACCTTTATATAACAAAAAAGTGCACTTTTCTTAAATAGATTTCGCCGTTATTCTTCCCGGAACCACTTTGTATTTTTCAATCCTGCTTTTAAATACAGATAGGGGTGAAACAAAACCGTTTTTAAGAACGGTTTTCTGATCAGAGGTTCTGATCCATGGGGCACTGTGGAGGTGTGTGTAGTGAGAAGAATGTAGCCTCAGTTGTCCCAGGTGAGCTCCCCTTTACTGAAAAAACACTGGAACAATCCTGTTCTTATAGGTGAACTCTGTGGCATAACCATTTTCGGGACTGTTGTAGCAGCACCTGGTAACTCCAGATCTGATTTTGAGAGGATTCCAGCCACTTCAGAATAGAAGACTTCCTACATAAGCCCCTTCCCAACCTTAGCCCTAAAGACTTCCCCAAAAGATCCTAGGACAAATTGATGCTGATGAATAAAGAAGAAAATCCTTTCTATTAATTTTCTGTTTACCCTGCCATGTATGCAGATAAGTCCCCTCACCCCAGAGACACTAAAAAATCTCAACAATATTCTGTTGACAGAGAAGAAGCCACATTATTGGGTCCCAGTCTGACTCTGACAGGTCCCCATTCATTTTGGCTGGTCAGTCAAGTGGTGTAAAGTTCATACCTTGAACACTGCTAAGAAGATTGCCTGTAAATGGTGGTTTCTTCTGACAAGTCAGTGTGGGCTGCAGTCAGTCTCAACGAAGGGTTGAGACATTTTAAGGGTTTTTTCACCGTGGACCTCTGACTGGTCTCCCTATTTGAAGTAAGAGAATAATTTCAAATTAAGGAGAAAAGGTTGTGAAAACGTGTCCATTTGCCAGTAATTTCCAAGTGTGTTTTCTTCTGTTTACCAGAGATCTGGAGAAATAAGACAGCCTCTCAACTAAATTGACTAAATAAAAACAATCTGCTTTTGAAGTATATGGATTTCAGAATCAAATTTCCTTTTTCTGTGCCTGTTGGCTTTATAGGCTTGTTTACTCAGGAGGAAATGACTTGTTTTATAATGTGTTTAACATCATGTTAGTTAATCTGTGCCATAATAAAGAGCTGTTTCCTTGTGTAAGCAAGCATTTTACATGTAGGCATGTGTGAATCTCCCACTGAAATGAGGAGGTGGAGGGGGCGGTCTGTATTTAAGTCTGTGCTTCTATTTACAAAATGGACACGAGCAGACTTGGTAACACAGCCATATTATATGCTTGAGATAAACAAAATAGCTCTTTAAATTTGCTTCTCAGTGTTTCCCCTCATTAATATTTTGGAACAGTTTTACAAGCAGCTTTTATGTAAAAACTAAAGTGTCTATGAAGTGTGACAAAAAGAAATCTCAGAACCAGGTCCCTTAGAATGAAAAGTTGTAAAATTATCTTGTCACATAAGAGTTCAAAATTTCTAGGCTTTTATTTAAACAGCTTCCTAAGGACTCTTTAAAATTACAGACTTGAAAAAGTCCAACTTCTTTAGAGGCCATCAGATAAATCATTTGTGAGCTGGGGAAAGATGCAATGACTGGTGGACCAGCTAGAAGACCAGCGTTCAGAGGAATAGAGAATATGCACACATTGAACAATACTACTGCCTTGCTTGTAGCATTCATAGTAATCAGAAAGTGTGGGTGTACATATATTAGAAATGATCCTGTCTATATCATTCTCAGTTACTGACATGTCTGACTACTGCAGAATATTTTTACACTAATATTATTTTAAAGTACAGTAGTGTAAAGGTCTTTTTTGGATACAGCTTTAAAAAATTTCTAACATGAAATCAGCAGTCTATTATCTCAAAGTGAAGGACATGTTAGTTGAAGTTCAGTTGATCCATTCATCACTAATACATCGTGTGTGGCTTTTTTGTCATTTTTCATCATTTCTGATAAAAGGCGAGAATTTGCCATCATTTTTGTATTAGTGATCAAATCAACATATCAAATGCATTTCAAATCCAAAGCTTTCAGTGTGTTCCACCATTTCATGAGAAGTCTTTCTAGTATGTTTGAGCTGGTCTGCTTTAGTCCTGTCTATCTCTCTCTCCTGCATTGCCTCAGGTTTCCACAGAAACTAAAAAGTCAATGCCATTTTAAAGAATGCTTTCTTCCCTACTACACCTCTTAAATCTTCCAGCTGCTCTGGGGTCTTTGTGTTATCTGTCTGCACTTAGTCACCTCACCCTTTTAAATTAGATTTAAAATTTAAAAATACAGTGCCTGGTGGTGCCACCCCACTGTTGCATGTCATGGATTCTGATTAACTTAGAGAAGAGATAATGGTAAATTACAACTGTTGTCAGCAAAGGGAAATGTTGTGAAATTAAAAAGTAGTTATATTTTGAAAAATAAATTACAATCCTGGGAAAGAAAAAAAAAAAAACCAACTCAAGGAAAAGCAAATTAGCAGTAACATAGAAATAATATCACTTGGCAGCTTGCAAGGTTGGAGGTCATGTTAGAAGATCCCAGGACAGACTATTCATTCTTCTGTAGTGTTTTTCATTCCTAGGTACTTGTGGTTTTCTCTTTTACTAAAACAGGACTACGAATCATGCTTGATATAATTTCCCATAGAGAAAATCCAGGCTGAAAAATATTTTATCTCTTTTAAACTATACAGTCAATTTCTGGTAGTTTAAAAGAACTGGAACTTCAGAAACTGGTATTACTTTAAAAGAAAAAGAAACAAAAGATGTGGCAAAAGGGAATTGAGCCCATGTGTAATAGGAGGCGAATGATTGTTTCCTACTCTGAGTAAGGCAAGCCTTCTGTGAAGGGTTTTATGTAATTTTCTTCAGCTGAACAAAGCGGAGAATACTTAACAAAATTGCCATTTTTAAAATCTCATTGTGAATACTCAGCATGCTGTGATCATACACTGTGTAATGGTGTTTGCAGTGAATAAATTGCTGTAGATAGTATAATATAAATAACTATTTTGTGCATTAAGAAGCAGTTTTCTTCGTGATGGTTTCTACCTCAGGAATGCTCTGAGGACAGGGCTTTGGAGAATAAAAGCATCAGAGTACTCTTTGAATAATACCATTCTGGTAAAGCACTAGAATAATTTTAATAATTTTAGCAATATCCTTTAGAAGCAAATAACAAAATCAACTAAGTGGTACTTACTTTGGTCTTATTTGATATTAATAGTGTGGCCCAAACTTACTAATTCAGCTTCACAGCTTCAGACAATATTTTTTAATGGCTTCCATGATAGGAGGGTGAATAAAATTTATCACGAGAAAAAAGGATTTGCTTCATACAGACTTTGGGCACATTGACCTGGTGTCCTGAAGCAAGAAGCCCTAAAGTTAAAGTGCACCTCACTTTGAATGATAAGTTAACCTCCAGAAATATCTTCCTAAAACTACAGAAGACTAACGATTTAAAAATGCTGTACCATACTGAATTCTCAGTGATCTCATTGCTCAAGCATAAGGAGCAATGTCAAGCAATACCCAGTAATGTATTATTGCTCCGTTGGCAGGTCACTGGGATCAGTTTTCATATATGCTCTTCCAGTCAGGTATACCACAAACTCATTGATTCCAAAGTGTACGTGGAAATGGTACCTGGCTTCAATAAAAAGCACATAATAAGAGCAGGATATAACCACTCTGAAAGAATTGCAGCCTGACTTAGAAAAATGTCCTAATATCCTCCTTCCCTTGCTGCTTGCCTAAAAGTACTTAAAAGGTGTTCCTTAGTGAAAGATGGTCTCAGTCAGAAAACTGGAAGAACTGGAAGAAAGTCTGGTTCAAAATTTTCAGCTGAATTCTCTTGCTGCAATGGGAACTAAGTGGTGTAAGTGACTTGTCTGATGTGTCTCTGTCTGCCACAGCCTTTCTGAGTGGCAACTGGCCCAGTCACTTCAACCTCTGTTTCCATTATGAATAATTAGGTCTAATGAAAGATACCTACTCAAAAATCATACTTATCATATCTAATAATATTGATATTCCAGCATATGTAAGACATAAATCCCCAATTAAATTGTAGGGTGACCAAAAATATTGGATCTAGCATAGACCCAAATTCAAGTGTCAGGTCATGGTAAGGGAAGATTTTTCATAAACTGTTGAGTCTAACTGTAACTCTCACTAATTGTTCAGTAAAATGAACAACTCTTCTAAAATATAAAGTAAATATATATTGTGATTTACTTAAAGAGTTAATTTACTTAGAGCAGATTTCTCGGGACTTAAATCTAATGCTGAAAACTTTCTAGGTTTGGTCTAGATTATAACTAGTAAGCAAAATGAGCATCTTCCAACTTTTTATAATGGCACTTCTTTGCACCATCTAGATGAAGGAACTGAAATTATGATCGTTTTAATAAATTATTTAATTGATTATTTGAAAATAAGGATTTTGGGGGATTTTCAGCAGATTTTCGAGGGGGAGGGGAAGGCATCCAAATAGTATGCATTCTAAAAATGGGGGCTTTTTTTCTTGAGGAAAATTTAAGTCATCAATATTATAGCCCAAGTAAGCACTTATCTCTAATTCTGAAAGGGTTTATTTCTTTAATTGTTCTTTGATTTTACTGCCTGGAGACCAGCCTGCTAATTCTATTCATAGCAGAGGTATTAATGGACACAACAGTGCCCATTGCCACAGGCAGTCTCAGTGCTCGCTGCTCTTTGTTTTTGTTTTGTAGAAGTGTATTCTTTTGGCTGCTGTGGCAACTGCTTATTACCCTACATTTACCAAAGTACCTCCTGATATCACTGTAGCATCTGGGTAGGCAGCTGTGACTCCCTCTCCCTTCCTTACTGCCACTGATGCTGCTTCTCCCACTCTGCTTGCTCTTCATTTTCCAGGGAAGGAAAGAGACAAAATTACTGTACTGCAATAAACCACCCCTGTACCATTTTTCACCCCCTCCTCACTTCTGGAAAAAAGGTGAAAAAAACCCAGCAGGATGTGTTGATGACTTTTGATGAAGCAAAAAGAAGTGAGGTGTTACGAGGTGATGGATCTCACTTCCTGAAGTGAGGAAGGATCAACCATGATGAAGGACCAATGAATTGTCACCATACAGAGAGAGGGTGGAGGAGAAACCACCCTGGGGCAGAAACTAGAAAATACATTAACTACAGAGGAAAATAGCCAGTAACAAGGGACTAATGATCTCAAGAGGTGGATCAGGTGGGCTTCCAGGTTGCAGAAGAGAGAGAACTGGGACAAGAGCAGGAGAAATTCAGCAGATAAGCTGTACTGCCAGCACCATCTGTATCCATTCCAAAGTTAGAGAAATATGGCAAAGACTTCCAGGACTGCTTCTCAATGGCACTTTTTGCATTTTGTTGAATAGGGCTGACTGAGTTGTGGAGATGGGTGTGAATCACCTGGTGATGTATCAGCATAGCTGCTGATGATTTGTTTCTTCCCAGATTGAGATTATCCAGCAACCACTTCCCCAGCACAGCCCCACTGCTCATCTCATGGTTGTCCCCAATCACAGGGTCAACCTTGAGCACAGGTGCAGACCAAAACAACATTTCTGCTGAGAAGGAGTTTCATTATTGGTACTGTGTTGAAAATAGAGAGTAGAGGGTAGACTGAATCTATTTTAATGGAGCTTCATCTCTGCTTCTCAAGAGATATATCTCATTGCAAGTTGGATCCGCGGTCTTCTAGTTTGCCACAGCCATCTTCTTCCCCTCACCAGCTGTGCTTTTAAATTATTTTGCCAATATTCCAATACTTTTCTATCCACTTTGCCCTCTAGGCAAGTGGCTTCCCAGAAGCATTGGCAGAAAGCAGCTAGAGGCAGGATCTGCTCCTGCACGTCTGTTAGGTGTGCAAGAAATGGGACGGCAAGAAACTGTTGTAATACTTAGAAATGGAGATCATTCCATAATGAGCTTCTCTCCTCAGAGGGAAAACTCCTAAACGTTGTGCAAGGCTCTGCACTATAAAAAGACAAGGAAGAGAAAGAGCCTTGCATGTGTCCTTCTGTTTCCTACTCTCGTAAGTTACCAAAGATAGTTGAAAGGGACTGCATCCTCTACTGACTGCACCCTGGTTCTGACATGTGTTTCTGTGTGCTAAGGCAATTCAGATTGCAAATAATGCAATAATAGGAGTGCATTGGCATAGACAATGCATGAAAAGGGAGTTCATAGACATTAGTATGATATCCTGGTTCTGCTCTACTCTTCACTGTTATAAAAACTCAATCCACAAGAATCTTTCCATTTCTTTCTGAGTCCTGAGGAATAGGAAGACCTCCAACCAATGTGCTTTCCTATTTTATTTGGCCTGATCACTTCCCTGCCATGCACTGTACGTGTATCAGATCTAGAAAACCACTGAAGTTAAAATCCCACATTTTGTGCTACAGGGCTTACCTTTCCATAATGTTAAAGAGGATCCACTTTAATGGTGGATACCAGCAGGATTCAGAGACCAAGAACAGAAGGGAGGACACTGAATTCTTCCTCATTTTCCACCTTACCAAAACCACACTATGAGTTTATGCTACCTCCAGTCATAGGCACTGGGAAAGCATGTGACACCCCACCCCCATCAAGAAATATAAGGTAGATTAAAATTGATTAACATTATTTTAACTAATCAGTTTTGCATGACTACTTGATAATCGAGATAGGCTTATTTTTTTAATCTGTATTTTCACTTTTTAAAAATTATTCTCTGGAAATTAAGTACATTTGCATACAAATGACAGCTAAAAATCAACTGTACTTTAATACCTTCTCCATATAGGTTTTCATCTGGTGTATCTCATGGGTGCTGTTATTTTCATACAGCTCTCCTAATACATTATTTTGTATTTAATATTTTAGGATATTTTAAATGCAGGGAAGACTTGGAGTTTATAATGCATTACAATGGACAAGCAGTTTTTAGCAGCACTACTTTCAAGTGGCTGCCTGCCTAAAACAGATTGAGGGAATAGAAAATATTCCATGTGGTAAGCATATTTAAAGCAAAGTTAATTCAGTTCTAGTAACATTTAAAGTCTTTTGCTAAAAAAAAAATACAAATAATGATGTCCATACATTTCACCTGCAAGTATCTATGGGAAGCCATGGCAGAACTGAAATATAGGAGAGGCAAAGGAGAGTGAAATAAAAAGAAGACCTTTTTACGTTTTCAGTCCTTTGTCCTGACTTTCATACACATTCAGGAAGAAAGCTGGCTCCATGTCCACCTATTCCAGCTTTCTGGAGCAAACCTCCACAGAGGTGAAATACAGTATTCTGTGGAGGGTCTCATCAGCTGTAGAGGAATAATAGCAGCAGACAGCTGGCTCTTGGCAAGCCATTAATAACTTCAAGTCTCCTGGGGCTCAGCTGCACCTCCTTGGTCCTATATTACAAGTTCCACCTGGGAGGTAACGCAAGAAACATAGGGAACACCAGCTCCAGAGCCACACTGCAGCCTCTCTGTTGGTTCCTTGATTGTCCCACCCTGCAGAGTCACTGGGGTGTCAGCACCTGAGCTCACAGTGGGAGGCTGCACTGCTGGCCTGACAGCAGACCTGCCCTCCTAACCCCTTTTACAGTTCATGCACTTTCACTGGAGCTGCCCAGCCACCGTTACCTCTCCCTTGGAGCTGACTGCTGCAGCAGTAGGTTCGTCGCAGGCAGCACCTGTGTGCTCTGGCACTGGGTCAGCTGAGTTGAGGACAGATATGGTCTGCCTTTTGCTGAGAGGGTGCACATCTGAATCTGTCCCTCCGAAGATTACAGAACTTCAGGCACTGAGCTGTTGGGTGCACTTTCTCTGAGATCAGTGATTTGGTTGCCAGTAACTTTAATAGAGCTGGAATATAAATCATACTGAATGTAAAACATTTGGGCTTCAGTGTGTCGGGCAGATATCCATGCAGAGAGAAGGGTAATTAAATCCTCTTGCATTTTAAACCTTATAGAATAAGGCTCTGGCTGAGTTCTTGCACATGTGGGAATTTTCTCTAGTGAAGCCTGTTCGGGTCGCTAGTAATGTGCATAAATAAAAGGCTTAACAATTAAGAAAGAAGGGAAACAAAGATAATACACCTGTCAAACTTTTTGTATTATTAATGCAGAAATGAAAAACCATGATGCTTGTGCATGCTGTTGCCCTTAATACCAGCTGTTGCCTGTGCACATGGGCTGGTATTTCACATGGCTGAACAGCCCTGCTGCCAGCAAGCACTCAAACAGGCAGCATCAATAACAGCAGTCTTCCCACACTCCATACAATTTAAGCTATTCTTCAAATTAATAATAATACTTAATAAAGCTTCATCTCTCATTTGCAAAGAAAACCTTCAATTAATGTTAATCAGCATCTTCAGAATGTGATCAGGCTGGGCTTGTAGCTGGACGTGCCGAAACAGTTCAACTGGCAGATGGAGCATTTCCCAACTATTCTAATTAATGACTGCTCATTTCAAATGTTAATGCAATTAAATAAATAGGCAAAACAAATAAAAATAATATACAGTATGAAAGTGCCACTATCAGAGAGAATTCTCATCAAAAAAGTGAGCCTCACTCAAATCCAGAAAGGGCCCAACCATCCCCTCCTGGCTAAGTAGGTTTTGAAAGAGCTAGGGCTAGCTTTTGTTGCTTATTTCTAACCGTTTCTCTGGGAATGACATTTATATCACTTCCATTTTAACCTGCTGGCATTGACTGAGGAATTGCTTCTTTAAGTGTTAGAACATTTTCCTGCAGAAAATGAGAAGGGATTCCTTTCACAAGGAGATTCAGACTTGTAAGATTTAGACTTGCCTTGCTTCTTGTCTTTTCTATTTGAAATAATTGCCTGCATTTTTTTAAAGTAGTTTTATTTTCTGTGAACATTATATACCATACCACTGATGTAGGACTGCATTTGTTTGGGCTTATAAAGAGTTCAATTAGCCCCTTAATGCCTAGTTCAGTCACAATTAAACCTTCCCTGTTGACTCAGGATTGGTCTTTCTAAAGGCAGTGGAGGTGGTTTTAATTATTCATTCTCTGGTTTGTTTCTTACAGCAGTCTCAGCTGTGCTTTATTATTCAAAGGTTAATGCAAACTGAGAACTGGGTAAATTAAATTTGTTTGGCAGCTAGCAACCTGATGTATTATCGACACTGTGAAATATGGATGGCAACACTTCTGCTCTTGTGCCACTCTAAAAAGCCAGATTTTATCTTTAAAACAATTGCTAGTTTTGTTACCATGGCTGATAGAAAATGAACGTTCCATAGTGTTATAGTCTCTGTAACCCATTATTGTTGAGAAAGCAAGGTAGTTTAGAAAGCCAAGAAGCATTAACAGCTATTATAGAAAATGGATGTAGATACCATGACTAATGAAGTGCCCTGTACAGGACTAAGTCATGCAGCTGTATTCAGGGAATAGTGCAGTCAGAAGTTTTAATGAAGGGAGCCCAAGGAATTGCAGGTGAAAACGGGTTTTATTAACTTCCAGTGAACAAAACTAATAGTTGAACAGTGAACATGACATGATGTTGTATAATAATTGTCTGCCTTGGGTGCATTGTGAGGCATGGAGCATAGCCAAGAGCTTTCAGCTGTTCTACACACAGAGTGATTCCACAAACCCCTGTGCGCTGCAGAAACCTTCACTGCAAACATAACAAGAATTGTTTCACAGGAAATGCTTTAAGAGAATACCACATCACTTTTTTGAGATATCTACCAGCACTGCTTCCTCTAAAAAATATTAATCAGGTATCTGGAAGTCACCATTCTAATTGACCCTAATTAAAATTCAGGTCCTGTATCAGTGGCTGTAATCAGAGGGCTGTGAATAGAAAAGAAGTTTTCATATGCTTTAAGAGGCCATCCTGAATAAATACATATTTGTATGAACAGGCATTATGTTGTATGAAAGAAGGCTGTGTTGGCTTTTAGAAGAGTCATGCCCAAGAACTTTTATTAGTTAGTACTTTATTTCACCTTTTTCACTAAATCACCATACAGGTGAGAGACTTTTCGGGTTTCATACAGGATTGTGTTTTGTACATTTTAAGTATTATTTCAGTACTGTGTTCTTAACCAAGGACATTGAATTAATATAATCCAACGCTTTCTGTTGGATTTAACATAATCAACATAACCCACTTCCTGTTTATATTATTTTTAAGGTAGGACAGCGATTGCAGAGCAAAGCAGCCTTCTGTGGCAATGACTGGAGACCTTAGGTTAGGAAAAGTGCAGCTGCAAGGTTGGTTGTGTCCTGATCAGTCTTTTATACAGTCTGTGCTGTGTGATGTGTGTAATTACACTGCTACTGACTGAGGAGGTAGGTGGATGAGGAGGTAGGTGAAAATAGTATGGCTCGTGAAGCAAGACAGTGACAAGACATCTCAGCAAACTCTCTAGATCCTTGCACTGTAAATACTTCACATGTGCCCACTAAAGTATTTGAGATAAGACAGTTGGGAATTTTTCTGTGCTTATTTGAATAATTTATGATGTGAATTTAATACTTCTTCCTGAATATATCACTTCTCTGACAGAGCTTAGGACAACAGATGCATGTTCTGTCTGGGACTAGCTTAATGAATGTGGTATGCAATTTTAGTTTCTGATGTTACAGCAAAACCAGCAGTACTACTGGTAGAGCATAACTGATGCAGTATATCCTTGATTGTATGTGGTTATTATGTTATATTTTTGTTTTCTATTTTAGTGCTGGACCCAAAGGAGACAACATTTATGAATGGAGGTCGACTATACTGGGGCCTCCAGGGTCTGTATATGAAGGTGGAGTTTTCTTCCTTGACATAACCTTTTCACCGGACTATCCTTTTAAACCACCCAAGGTTAGTAGAAGGATATTCACAGTCTGATAGGAATCTTCTCCTTCTGATATTTTTTAATGTATATGTTGGTATATCATTTTAGTATGAAACATAAAACTTTCAAAGCAATAATGAATTTTTAAACTTGACTCTTCTGATAGAAAGAATTTAGATAACTGGCTAAAATTTGCTTGCATGGTGCCAGTGTAGCTGGATGTATATGGATTTATTTAGCAATAGGTTGCATAATTTCCAATAGCTATTTTTTAAATTTGAATTTGTTTCTAATGTGAAAGTGGTTATATTTGAGTTGCACCCTTTATAAGTAGCTGAAGATACTTTCTGTTTCCTGTTGACCCATATAATTCACCAGGCTTGTATGGCTGTCTGGACAAAAATATGCACCTATTTCACTACCCATATATTTCACTACTACATACAATATCTGCAGGTGGAAGATATTATATGTAACTGCTTTACATCAGTTTTCTGGAAGAATGTGGCACAAAAGTCAAGAAACTGGAGTGACAGATTTAGAGAAATCCTTAGAGATTCTTTTCATAATGCTGTCTATAATGATACCAGCCAGAAACAGAGAACTGTATCGATAACATGAAGGTGACAGATCGTTACCATGATCAACTTGAAATGTCAAACGCAAAAAAATGTAGCCATTAGGAAGAGTGCAAAACCAGAAATGGGTTGAGTGTGGCAATACAGAGCATCATCTATAACCAGTGGTAATAATCGCTGAGGAGGATGTCAGAATGGGACTTTATTGCTTGATCACAGGATTATTGCAAAACCACCTGCTTAATGTATTTATAACATAGGCAAACATCCTCCTAAAATGAATCCTCTGGCCTACAGAGAGAAGGGATTACCAATGTCAGATACAAGATGCTTGGAAGACTGCGTGCAAATCTTAACACACATGTTCACTAATAGGAACAGAAACTGGGAAAATTTACCCACAGAGCTGTTAATAGAATCAAATAAATTGATGCTGGTGTCTTTCATGAAACAAAGTAAAAAGAGGTGCATTGTTCACCTTGTCACTATGGAGAATGGGTCTAGAGGACCCCCATGGAAAGAGCTATGAGATCCAATATACTTACCTTGTTTTTGATACATTTATGAAAGGATGGATGTGCCATGTTGGTCTATAATAGAAAAATATTGCACTAAAAGAGAGAGAAGCCAATTCCTATTTGATTACTTTGATCAATTACTGAAATTTAACTGCTTATATATAGGACTTTAATGGCACAGTAGCAGTGTTTGCAGTAGTAGATAATATTGATAATATCAGGAAAAGTTTTGTAAAAAAAATGAGAGATGTGAATGCAAAGCACTTGTCATTCCGTAAATTGGACTTTCCCAGCCAGTAACCTAAAGATGGGTAAGTATAGCAGTATTAGAGATGGTCTAACTTAGTTTCCCACTCCTAGTTTTCCAGTTTAGAGAAGCCTTGATGTCACTGAAAGGTCTTAGAGGAGTTGTACACCTTGCCAACTGTGCAGTTTCACATTTAGACAGCTGTTGTTACAGAGTGAAGAAAGAATTTGAAACTTTATAATGTCTTCTTCAGTTAGTTAAAGCCCTGGGCACACTGAGCCGGGGTTAGTCGTGTTCTGTACTTTCCCCTGTCCTGTTCTTCCTGCCTCTCCCCAGCCCAGCCCAGCCCACTGTCTGTTTTAACAAGCCCTATTTATTTACTTCTTGGGCTTAGTCTGTTTGCACTAGCTGCAGTGTAAGGGTTGTCTTCAGTCCCCCCGAAAAATTCAAATTACATTATTTAGGGGATAAAATGGCTTTATGGATAAAATAGAGCTTGAACTTCACTCAGAGAGCTAATACATAAGAACTAGCTCTGGAAAACAAGTTTCAGGTCTTTTGTCATTCTCTCTGTTGAGTCTTGAGGCATTGTATAGACACCCTTTTAAAATAGAAGTTGAAGATCCAGTTTGCTATTTCACCATGAGGTAAAGTCTTTTTCAACCTGCACTCCGTTGTGCTCAGCAGCTGTGTTATTTTGAGGCATGAGTAATGCTGCTGTGCATTGCTTATTAATGAAATGTCAAGCAAAGAGGTGGTTCTTGTCCTGCTTCGTAATAGATTTTATTGTCTGCCTTTATCTTGATGCCAGTTGTCACTTTAAGAAATGTGTGCATATAAATCATATGAAAATGTACTGCTTGATAAAGGATAAGAGAATTGATGATGCCATATTGTATTACTAAATGGCCAGTATTTATGATGAGGGAAATTTTGTCATCTGTAAGAAAGTAATGAGTGCATGTGCACCGGGGACTGGTGTCAGATATAACTGTGTCATAAGCATGTGCTATACACATGGATTCTTACTCTATTCACTTCAGCCACAGTTCTAAATGACTCCTATTTTCAGTCCTGCTGTATGTCCTCACAAACTGTTGCAATTTCATTACACTTGTTTTCCAGAACTTATGAAACTCATTCCTAGGTAAAATAGGGAAATCTCTTGAATAAAGCATCATGGGAAGACTTATCATAAGGTAGCTACTGCCAGTCAGCATTGCTGGGAAAGGGTAGTTAAATATGTTCTCCCCAAGCTGACTTCTAGTAAAAGAAAGGTACTGAGTGTGTGGAATGTAACCCATGGCCTCTCGGTACAGTGCTATCTGTGTTACTGGGTGTTGGCATCTCTTCTACTTCCCCACAACATTTGTGATATTTTGTGCTGTTCTCAGAATTGCAGATTATAGGGTTATGGACATAGATAATTTTAGATTTCTTTGTAATTGCATTCTAATTTTTCTAACTCTTTATGGCTCAATTGTCTCAAAAAACTTAGCAATAAAGTACAAGACTGTGAAATGTGTACTGAGAAAGACATAAAATGTATTCTGAGTGTTGGCAAGATTACCTCCCTGTAAGAACATGGCAGAAAGGGTCTAATTCACATTTTTCACCATGATTGAATTCATAAATTACTCCTGAGATTTCTTTGGGCCATTTTCATCCCTCATTCACTAGGAAGTAAGGAAATATTTAAACAAGTACTGTCAAAATTGATCTTCCAAAAATGTGACCATATAAAACCCGGGAAGAAACAGAAACTGTTTTTCCCAGATGCAATTAATTGACCCAGCCTGGGGTTCCAAAGGCAAATTCCCATATCACATAACACAGTCACTGTTAAGGGGCCTAATCCACAGTGTGTTAAAATATGCAGAAAGATGTCTTTTCCTTATCTATTCTCAGGTGTTGTGCACTCCATTTTCATGCATGTGTATGTCACACATGGATCTTGAGGAAGGTAAAATAATTTTTTTAATAAGAAAAATGGATTTTGGATATGTGACTTTTATTCTTATTGCCATCATCAAAATACATTTTTGGTGCAACCACTGTTTGATTTGTATTATACAAAGTTCCTGATATTTTCTGAGGGATCCAGATTGCTCCTATAAACACTGTTGATGCCTGTTCTGATCACTGGGCACCCTTTTGCATGTTGGAAAACCTTAATTAAACAAACAACAGAGACCACATTTGGACAAGTAAATATGTTTAACCTGTATTTTGGGCTTTCTTTTTTAAAATTTACAAAGTAATTTTAATTTGCTCTTCTAGATAGGTAATCTGCTTATCTACTTTGCCTTTATCACATAAAAGCAAGTGGATCACTTTTTCATTCAGGTTTTGTTTAACAAAGAGAAAGTATCTATCTACATTTTCACTTTTAGGTATTTCTTCAGTTTTTGCACCTCTGTAGCCTCTAAAAGTCTTAAGATTTTCAAGTTTTGTATCCATTTTCCACATCAGTTCTCCTGTGTGATCCAGTTCACATTTCAGGTTTTGTATGGCAACACATCACTGCCATCAGGTTTCCCTTCCAGACTGCACCAAGAAGTCTTTCCCATATGGATCCATAGTTTTCTTTTTGTCTGTCCTTACCTGCCAGTATATTTCCAAAGTTAAACCATAAGTATCAAATTAAGTTATTCTTCATCATTGCAGAAACAACCACATGGTAAGTCGGAGTCTAATTTGCTCTCACACTATTAATTTCTTCCCCTTTGAAGTCAGTCTGTTTCAGTATTTCAGCTTTGTCACATGCCTTGAAACTGGACTCCAAATTTTTTGAGCCAGAGGTCACTGACCTTTTCAGCTCTGCTTTCCTTACAAATCAGTGGCATTTGGCTTCATTCACAATTGCAGCACAGTCATGCAGAGGAGGGAGTTGTTCTTAACCAAAAAAGTTTACCTCTCTGTGACCAATTCAGCTTGAGTAGGAGTGATGGAGGGCCAGCCCAGCCTAACTCTGATTTAGCTCTACAACCAGAAAACAAGATTTTTAGAACAGCTCATCTGAGAACTAACAAACCAACCTTGGCTTTCTAGGAGGTTATAAATTAAAAGTATTTCCTTGCCTCCGCTGTGAGGAAGCTGCTGTAGCACTACAGAAATGAGCTGGGCACCTTGTTGGCTGAGTCAGCAAGAAAGCAGGAGGGCTGCATGATCACTGTTTTCCTCTCAGCTGCATCCTCCTTGTCACGTTGGTTTTGTGAGATGCCAGACAGAAGGAAAGTATGGAATACACAAAGTGAAGCATAAATGTGGCGATGAGCTCACTTTCTGCTACAGGCCAGATGCTGCTGAGGCTTCAGACTCAGTCACAAGGTGAGGTTTCACTTCAGCCCAAAAATACAGCACATCCCATGTAGCGTAGGGGACTAAAAAATAGACAAAGCTGTGCCCTGTTCAGAACAGAAATGAACAAAAATGCTTAGATGACCTGCCAAGGAAATAACCTGAATTTTTTTCATTGACTTAATGACCCCCTGAACCTTTTTTAGAAATACCTTTGAGATTTCTTTTTCCTGCTAACTATCTTCCTTTCATCCTTAATGGATTCAGACAGATCACCCTTTGTCTTTAAAAGAGGAAAGCTCTCTCTCTCTCTCTCTCCTATTTAATACCCCAAAGCTCCCTCTTTGGGGTATTGAATGGGATCTAGCCATGCATAGATGTCTCTTATGGGAGCACGTGTGTGTGTGTGTTCGTGTGTATCTGTGGGTGTATATGCATTATTATATATTATATATGTATATGTTCATGTGTATTTGAGCAGGGGATATCACGTCTTTCAGTCAGCCTGGTCTGACAGAAATAATTTTGCCTCGATTTCTGCCTTCAGTCCACATAAGAAATCTGTGAATTCCCCAAGCATGCAAGGTTTTCATCTGAGATCCTTTAAAATTTAGCCATCAGTACAAACACCACTACTCTGTGTATACTACACAACTGAAGGAAAGGCAGTAATTTCATTATCCCACATACTGTCCCTCTGGAGCAGGAAGCTTTGACAAATCAGGAAGCCATACCAGTCTTTTGTACAGGTGTTTGTAGAAAAATTAATGCTCTTCAAGAGACCTTTCCTCCCAGGAATTGTCACTGCAGTGGAGTCTGCATTTTCATCAAGAATAATCTTTATTAATAACTTCTACTCCCATATTTGACTACATTCAGTCTATTACAGTCAATTCAATTTAGCTGTGGCTGATACAATATGGATATAGCTTTCATTATCCTAGTATTCTGCTCGCTTTATTTTTGAATTTGAGTGATTTATAGAATCTCTTAATCCCAACTCTACAATTAATCTTGCTAGGGATTTTAATCTCAAATGACTGAAAAATGGCTCATAGAACTTGAAAGCTGCAATATGCTAAATCACCTCTAAATCAAAATTAAAATAGCAGAAAACTCTGTTTCCTCCATGTAAATCTCCTATGCCTATCAACTGACTAAAAACTGTTCCCAGCACTTGAAAGCGTAGATGGTTTAAATCTGATGTTGGACTGCAAGGGAGGCCCTTTTCCTTTTTAAATATGCACAATGTCTGTAGAGTCTGATCTTAATGGCAATATTAAGCATCTCTTCAGCGTTTTTTATACATAACTGTGATATAGCACTATCTCAGTGCACTGAATAGCCTTTTGTGGAATTTTTATCCTTTGGTAGACACTTTTGACCTATTTTGTAAGTTCAGCCTCATGTCTGAGGGGCAATTCTTCCTGTCCCTAGCTTCTACTCCACATGTTCATACTTGCTTTATATGTGATCAGCTGTTAAGGACACTTTTATCTGTAGTGTAACAGAAAAAGAGTGCTTACAAGACTGGATGGGAAAAAATAAGCATTCCTTGGTATTTCTAACCTACATTGTTAAAATGAACCTTACAAATCAGACATGCACTTTAAATTGCATGTACTGCTATTAACACAATTTACTCTTGAAGCTCTAAAACTCCTCTAAAAAGTGCAGCCCATTTGTTCGACCCCTTTTTACAGCCTCTGCAGGCCTGATAATGGCAGGGCTTTGGTCTACCTCCCCTTGTCCCCCTTCCCAGATATTGCTATCACAAGGGTAGCTTTCAGATGCAGTGGTCTCCTGTCAGCCTTATCCCTTACATTCATTTGCCTCGTCATACTTCTCTCATAGCCTCTGTCACATCCTATTAGCTCTCAGTGCCGTGCTGTGCTGCTCACAGCTTTTTTCAGCTGCCTCCTGCCCTCCCCATCCTCCTCCTCCTCCTGATGGTGTGGCGGTGCCTCACCCGGCGCATTCCCACAGCGCTGCCTCCCACAGCCCCTTTGCTGTGCCTCCCTGCTCCCTTGTTCTTCTCGCCCAGCCTTTCTGTTTGCTTCTTCTTGCTGAGAGCAGCCCGGGAATCCTTCATCCATGACAATAAATGGAGCTGGCAGGTTTTCCCAGTAAGTGAAGTCTTTGGGTGTTTGCAGGCAGAAATCAGATGCAGGGGAGTCTTGGAGAGGGAGAAATGGACAACCTGCCCCCAGCAGGCCATTGTCAGAGCCAGCAGGATGAGCCCAAATCCTGCTCTTCTTGGAGCAGCTCTTTCCAGGCGTGTGAGCTGCAGAGTGCAGTTCCCATGCTTGCCCCACCTGCAGTGAAACAGTTTGTTCCATAGGTCACATCCCCGGGATGCCCCAGCCCTGGAACTGTTCAAGGCTGGGTTGGATAAAGCTCTGAGCAACCTGGTCTAGGGGAAGGTGTCCCTGCCCACGGCAGGAGGGTTGACACTGGACGATCTTCAAGGTCCCTTCCAACCCAAACCCTTCCGTGAGTCTCTGATGTCTTCAGGTGAGGCTGAACCAGCATGGAGTGTACAGGTCTTGGGACAGCTCAAACCCAGGTGGCTGCTTAAGAAACTGTAGTGTCTCTCAAAATGACAGAATGAGAGTTTTGAAGTGGAGCACATAAATGTGAGCAGAAATATGTTAGACTGAGGAGAGAAGCAATAACTACATTTTATTGTGAATAAATGCAAAATATATATTTGATAAGGCAGTGCCATGAAAATCTCTGAGATTCCCTTTAAATTCATTTATCTGATAATTCTAGTAATTGGCAAATTGAATTGCCAGTGATTCTTCTAATGAATAGCCTCCTTATTCACTCAGTTTAAAATACACTAATTTATATCAGTCGTTTCTATTGATTTATTTAAATCTTGAGGCAAACAGCTCTATCTAACTAAACTCCTCGTGTTTTCCTTCACCAGGACTTAGGTGGTTTATCATTTCTTCCAATTTCCTGTGAATACCCAGTACACGAAGCTCTTTAAGAGGGCCTGTAGAGATGTCTTATGGGGAATATCTTCTGCCTCACAGCACTGGTTTTCATATTGCTTGTCAAATATACTTTCAGAAGACAACTTGTCTGTTGGAAATTTCAGAAGCTACATGATTCTGCTGTATCAAGCATGTTTTACTACTGCATAAAATCCATGTGATCCAAAAATACATAATATGTCAGTGTTGTTTCTTGTTCTCTTTTACACACAGATAAATATACACAGATATGAGAGAATTTTATGCACATCATTGCTACTAAATGAGAGCAGATGAACTGATCAGGGCAAAAAACTACTGCTACTTTTGAAGTCAGTCTGCCTAGGACTTCTCATATAGGATTACCTAAATACCCAAAGACTGGAGTTGGATGAGGAAGAAGAGGCCCCTGTTTCTTAGGATAAAGTCTTGTGCCTGGAGCACCATGCAGGAGCACTCTGGTGAACTGAGAGAGGTGTACACATAGGACAGTACAGCCTGCATGCTTTAAACTTCAAAAGGGAAGTTTTATTTTATTTAAAAGTTAAATGGCCCGTAAATCTTACAAAAAACCTCACTCTCTATAAAAGAACTTTTTTGCTGACTTTCCATATGGAACTACTAATTGTAAGAAAGATTATGCTGATTATATGAAAAATCATTTTATAAAAACTCCTACTGACTTTGTCAGAGAAAGCTTTTGATGCTTGGTGTATTACCATTTTGTTTCTATTCTGAACATCCCTAACTCAAAGAGTAATCCATTTCCCTTGTCCTCCCCTTCTCTTCCTTTGTTTCTAGAAAACTTTGTACTGTTTAGGATTTTTTTTTTCCCCTCTTGAATACATCAAAGATTATCAAGGTCCCTTTTTACTTTTTCTGCTGTTAAATCTGTGTGCAAAACGAGTGCATTTATATAATATAGATGCTTAGTGCTGCTGTGCTTATTTCCAGGTTTTTTTCCCTGCAACACTGTTGAATGAGACAGTGTGAGTATGTTATGCAGCTTCGCAATTACAATGAATATGATGAATAATTACTCACATTGCATACGGATTAATTTTCAGTAATAATAAAGGTTAACTCATGTGGATGCTATTATATTAATTTAAATTATTACCACTTTTGGCTACTGATGTCTTGCGTGGTGCATTTTGCCAAAGCAGCACAGCACCGTTTGCATATCAGGCTTCTCTGTAGGTCAAGCAAATGTAATTACAGTTTATTATTTTCTGCTAATGCAGATACCATATATTTTCCTTCAATGAAATAAATTATATCTTATTAACTTGGTTTTTTTTTACTGAGTAAAATTAGATGTAATCGAATGTTTTGACAACTGGATGACATTCATTTATTGGTGTAAACTTTAAATGTATTCTTAAATAGTGAGCATCATGTGGCCAGTCATTTTTAACACACTTTTTGTGATAAATCATTAAGTATCTCAACACTTGTTCATGTACATGCTACAAATCTGTACTAACAAACTGAAAATAGTCCACCTCGTCTTAGAAAGGCAGCCTTAGTGCTCACAGATAAAGGAAGTACACTCTGTAAGAAATTAAAGGGTTACAATTAATACAAAGGGTATTGCACGAATGTTGTGTCATTCAGCACTATATACATTTTTCATTTAGATTGTTTTAAAGTATTTTTCTAATGTGACTAAAGAGTGTAGGTCCAGTCTTGATTTTATTTTCTCTATCTGACCAGAAAAATATATTGCTCATAAAGTCTGACAAACTGAGATGGGAACAACTTATTCTCTCCTGACCTCTATGAACATCATCATAAATTGCATCATTTTCTTTTCTGTGTGTGTGTGTGTATATATATATATATATATATATATATAACATTTTCTGTATGCAGTATGACTTCCACTTCAGGTAGTGCCACTGCAGTTTTATTAAAGCCGAACTCCTGGGGAATATTTGAGGAATACAGAAATTTCATCTCAGGTAGACATGCAGGATTCCATCCTTGTAAGAAATGAAAGGTCTTAAAAGGAACTTTCCAAAATCGGGGGGAATGAGAGCCCTGGGATATCAGCTCTGCTTCCAGTGTTAGCTGAGCAAAAGGAGGTTGCTTTTGTTTATTCTCCTGTTGGCTCTGGAAATCTTTCCTTTCTCCCTACACAGGCCCCAAGCTCCAGTGACTGAGAAGCAGGAGGTGAGGGTTTGAACCCAAAGAGGCTGATGAAAGCCAACCCTGAGGGCACACTGTAGCCCCTTGCATGTAATTTGTAAAACTGGGGAATCATTTCTTCCTCCTGATATGTTTTTAAAGAAGATTGCAGCTGAACTCAGTGGAGTCTGAAAGTGTGTGAGATGGTGTACCAGGCACCATAGTGACTGTTGTAGTTAGACCAATCACTCAACTGAAGTGCATCTTCATTTCCTCTTCCCAGGTTTTATAAACAGTCTTTTTTCTGCCTTGAAACTTACTCAGTGAACAGCCAGCCATAGTTTTGCATGCTTGGCATTCAGCAGTAGGTAACAGATGAGTTTATTATTGTTTGCTTCCAGAATTGATTGAATATAAATTCTTTATCATTACCTTTTGGAAATTTGTTTGTAGTACTCACAGTTTTCAGAAGGTGGTCCCATTTTTCCCTGTTTCCCATAATTTGCATTTTCCTGACCTATACTTTTATTCAACAAAAAAACACTAGGTATGCTCTTTAAATTCCAGAATGAAAGCAAATAAATCCATTGGGAACACTTATTGTTCAAGAAAACCCATAAATCGTTCATCTACCATTTAATTGTCTGAAGGTGACTTTGCCTGCACTCCCACACACTCCTTTGAGCCCCTGTGTGGGATTGTTTAGGTGTTTTCATTAGGGGATAAATGGATTTAGAGTCCACCATTTAAACAAAACACTTAAGTGACATCAAAGGTAAAAATATGACCATAATAAAAAAATGCAGTTCCCTTGGAAAGGTATTAACACATGGTTTCTCTCTATACATATAATAGAAGGACCCTGCATAACCATATAATGTGTGTTATATAAGGTATATAAGGTAAGAAAAACATCCAGAAAGCTACATGTCAGCGTTTCCCACATTATCAGCAATTTGAGGCAATACACAGATGAGGAAAACAATGTGTCATCCTATTTGTGCTCTGCTGCCTTGGGTAAGAGCTCTGTTACCTGCCACCTTCAGGCCACCGTTTCCAGCGTTTTAATGCTGTCATTACTACAGATTATTTTGCAATTCTAAACGCTGTGATTCTCTTCATTAATTGAACTGATTTTTTGACATTAAAATTAATTGATAAAATGTAACATATTGTCATTATAAAGTAACTATTATATTGATTATTTAAATATTTTAAATGCCTTTGGTCTTAGGCAGGCATTTTAAAGTGCACTGGCATATTTGGCGAGTTAGTGACTTTGTCAGTGAGGTAAGGAGCAAGCCTTATGTTGCCTGTCTCAATATCACAGTTTTAATATCTACTCATTGGGAAAAAATGCTATATTTCAGCATAAGTCTAAGGACCTTCTAAAAACAGCCTTCCAGCTGCAAACAGATGTAGTCCCACATACATTTATCCACCAGGTTGCCTGAGACAGCAATGGAGTGTTGAACAGTTCATGAAAGACATGAACTACCTCCATTCATCTCAGTGGCTCTGAATCCTGCCAAATTCCCAGTGTCCTTGCTTCAGTGCTTCAGAAGCAGCTGAGGCAGGGGATTGTGTGTCCTCTCTGCTGGCAGCAAAACAGTTACACTTAAAATACACACTCAAATTGATGACCTTCTCTGAAGCAGGTTACAAGCTCAGACTGACCTGTCTATAAATACTTTAGAGGGTATAATTTAATCTGTGCAATGGATTCAGTGTTTCCCCCACATTCACTGAGACCACACATATCTTATTACTCGGTGTATTTAGATGCCACTGAATGAAGTCCTCAAATTTTTCATTGTGGAGGCATAGGGAAGCGCCTTCGTTGAGGTAAAATACTTAAGCATAAGCTTAATTTCAATGGTGTACTGAAAAGTTAGCATAAAATACTTTAAGTTAAACAGGGGTTTGCCTGAGTCCTGGGACATCCTGCTAGGAAAAAGGCACTGGTTCACTTCTAATTGGAGTATAAGAGTTCCTGGAGTTAATCTACCTGGGGGATTACTGAGCACCTACAATCCATGCTATCTCCCTTTCTGGACACTTTTGACATGCAGTTTGTGTGAAGTAGTTTATGGCTTTTGTGCTCTGGTAACCTTCTTTGTTCAAAATAGCTTCCCTTTGTATACAAACATCTAATTTTATCACCAAATTATTATTATTTAAATAAATAACTTCTTTTGATCTTACAGAAGACTTTCTTCTTTCCAAATGCTGAATGTGCTTGGGCTTCTAATGAGGAGGAGAAAATAGATCATCTGGCTATAGCATTTAATTAGATTAATTAGATCATTGTGCCAGAAATATTTGGAATTCTCATAGAAGTCCTAGAAGTGAAGCACTTAGGCTGGAAAACAATAAGCAAAAGCACAAGTGAAGGGAAAAATGAAAGAACCTATAAATAGGTAGGATATGGAGTGGCAAACTATCAAATTATCCTATTAAGTAACAATACCTTTAGATATAGAAGCATTTAAAAATTGCTTTGTAGGGTTCTTTTGGTACAGAACTCACTGGTGCATGACAATGGGCTCCAAAGCATTTTTCCAGATCTATGTGGAAAAGTACTTAGGAGGAAAAGTATTTCTTTTTGAATGCAATGTTTTAATACCATAAATCTACTATCATTTCTTTCCATTATTTTGTCAAAGCTTCTTGATTTAATCCAAAGGGGCAGAATTTTTCAGTGTGCTAGAGAAGGGTTTCTGTAACTATTTTTTTGTAGAAGTAAAACAGGTACTGTATTATTTCAGTTAAATTCTCCCTTCTACTTGCTGAGCGGCCTGATAATCCCATTCAGATCACTGAGATCTCTGATATTGAAGAAAATCAGAAGAGGAGTGTGCCTGCCACCAGTTTGAATTACTCTCCAGACACGGGTTTATCCATGGTAGGGCAGGCATGGGTTTGTAAGCACTCCCAATTGACATTAGCTGGTGTCCAATGGAGTGAAGAGCACAGCTTCCCTGAGTCAGGGAGCACTGCCTGCTGCTCTCTCCTCCCTGCCCAGCCCCTCTCTTGGAAGGGCTGCTGCTGCTGAGGTAGATGTCTGAAATTCTACATCTTAATTTCAGATTTTATGAACATGTCATTGAAACCATCTGGCTTTGGTTTGTCATTTGGGTAGAACTGATGGAGGGATTAGTCCTTCATGGACCTCCAAGAGGTGGTTTTTTTTCACATTGTCCCTTCTTATCCAGAAGCCCCAGTATTCATTTCTGAACTATGAACTTTCATAGCTGAGCTTCTTTTAAAATAAAAAGCCTGTGTCTTTGCCTTGAAGAAGGAGGACAGTATTCTGGGCTAAAATAATCTCATTGGTTTGTTACCTATAGGGTCAGCTGGAAGACCATATAAAATAGATACAGAAATCATCAAAATAAACTACTAAAAAAATCCTAAAAGATGTTTGTAAACAATTCTACTCATAAAAATGTAACTTAAAATTTGGAAATAAAAGCACTTTATTTGAGCAGCCTTTCTCAAAGAGAACCCTGCAAGAGGCAGGGTTTATTTCCTTCATTTTGTCTTTCCCAGTCTTTAACGAGCAGTAGCAGAGTACTGTCATTTCAGCCTGGAAAGCAGAATGTTTGTTCCTGTGATTCTTCATTGCTTAATAACTGTGTAATTACTGGCTTGAACGCTGTTGTACTGAGACACACTGTCCTTCCCAGGTAACGTTCCGGACAAGGATCTACCACTGTAACATTAACAGCCAAGGCGTCATCTGCCTGGACATTTTAAAGGACAACTGGAGTCCAGCATTAACCATTTCTAAAGTTCTCCTCTCCATCTGCTCCCTCCTCACAGACTGTAACCCTGGTAAGATGAATTAACTTTCATATCCTCATTCATTTGTCGTTCACATTTGGTCAGCTCAATGATATCTGGTCAATGCTCTGATTTACTGGTACCTACTGAATAAAACCCCACAAAAATGTAAATTTTAAACATCATTCAGATAAATGCTATAAAAAGAAAGCAGAATTTCAGAAGCTCGAGTGTGGTTTTAGTACTGGATAGTAACTTTTATTTTTTTTATTCAGAAAGTTTGATCAGTAGAAAATACCTTAGTTTGCACTAATTTGGATATTACAACCAGGATATTACCACCAAGAAATATTAATGAGTTAATAAATATTGAAAAGGAAAGCTTCATTTAAATATGCTGATAATGTGGTCTCTGAAAAGAATATTAATAGCACTGACAATGATAGATGCCTAAAGCATACTCTACAAATAATGAAAATTAGTTTAAATGAGGTTTATTCAATATCTTGGACAGTCAGCATGAGTATTCAAAGCAAGCTGTCATTCTTATTAACTAGCGTAGCACTTAACCTCTCCCCTCAGCTCTTTTAGATTTGTTTTATGCCATTGACCACTAGATCTGTAATTTCCACTTTCTTTTACCCTATTTACCAATGCATAATTCTGACTGTAGCCTTGGAAAATCATAATATGTAGAAATTACTAAAGAGTCATTGAAGAAAAATTATGTGATCTGTCTGTATGTCATGAGGGCTGTTGCTAGTTTGTTTTTTATTGTACGCTTCAGTATTATTTGTAATTTGCCTGAAGGGCTAAAAATTGCTTTGAAAATGGTAGAATGTGAGATTCTGGCATAATCAAGGGTGGAATCGAAAGCTGTAATAGGGTATTGAAATATTTCAAAACTCAAAAGAATGTGAGAGCGGGCAAAATGTGATTGACTGCTTTTATTTTCATGTGGGTTTGTTGCTGTATAGAACACTGAAACCTGTGGTGTTCCTTTCAGCTAAGAGGTGGAGTGATAGAGTGTTACCATTTTAGGCATATTTATTTCAGGTGGATTGAATGCTCTCTGCTAACGCCTCTGAAAGATTGATTTCCGTTAGTGTTTGGCCAAAAATATGCAGAAGTATTTGTAGGCAGTCAGGCACATAGAAGACATAAATGTACAAAAACCAAATTAATATTTGCTCATGTGTTTTAGAAACCTGGTAAAGAGCTAGAGACACTGCAAAACTGTGTGGGGATTGAGAAATGGGCAGTAAATACATGCTTGCTGTCTCGTGGTCAACTCTCTTTGGAGGGGTACAGGCATCTTGAAAGCTGGACAGTTTCCAGCAGTGATTTAAAATTTAGAAATTCACTATTTCTGCCTTTTCAATCTTAAATCCTTACAGATGCTGTCAAACAACAGTTTTAGCATAGCAAGTGTGTAAAAGGAACACTGAAAACAATTATCTATGCCATATTATCATGTATAGCAAGTCAACATCCCAAAAATGGGAAGTTTTTCCTTTTAGCCTTTTTCAGTTAGCAGCCATAAGCATTGTCCTGACCACAGTAAATAAAACAATTTTATGATGTTTCATTTTCAAATCCTCTCTTTAATTATGAAGTAGTTTTGTATTTTGTCATTGCTTCATGGTAAAATTTTCCTCTTTTTTTGATGAACTAATACAATTTCTTAATTTGCATCCCAGTCTCACAAGGAACTTATGCCAGGTATTTTTGAAGTGCTGAGTCATTTTTGCCTCCTTTGGAAGCTGCCTATTTCATGTTAGCTATTCTTTTTATTTTAAAGGGAATTTTGAATGGTAGTGATGTACAACAGAAGGGTTGCAGAAATTTACAAGTCCTTACTTTTCATCATATTGCCTAATATTTTGGATGTTGTACTGCCTGGCCCATTATTTTTTGTTATATTTTACCCTTAAAAATTTATTAGTTACTTGCCATCAGATGTATGGATGGATAGATAGATAGAAAGATATGTCACTGATACATATATCACATATATATATATATACACACACATAAGAAGCTGCAGAAACATGCATTTATATTTTTCTCTCTGTCAGCTGTGAGTAATTTTCTAATCCCTCAGTCTTCTCTTCATCTAACTAGTCTGCCCCTTTCTAAAGCCAGAAACACAACAGGGGTCTCGATTTGATAAGTAACTTTGAACTCTTTTTTCACCATTCATCCGCCAGAAGCGGATCAGGTCAAATGGAAAGGCAACACTGAATCTCTGACAAACATAAACATGTAGGATGGGCGAGTCTTCCACCCTGGCCTCTGAAGCAAAGAATCAAGTATCAGTTACCCCTACTCTTACATTTATGCAAATCTTCATTAGAACAACAAATAGGAGTAAGAATGGCAGCTAATTAACCCTCAGTCATACACAGTGATTAAACGGCGCTGAAGCACAGCTGCAGCTTCATTGGCAAGCGCTGCTATTCTTCTCCAGCAGGCTGAGCAAATGAAAAGAGGTATTTGCTCCTGCCGCTCCTGTCATTCACACAGTAACCTACAAAAGCCACGGAGAGAGTCTCTTTCCTCCCTGGTTATACATCACCGCCCTTTGTTCCCTATCACTCCTGGCAGGGGCAACTTTGTCCTTTTTAAACAACTAATGCAATCCTTTACTCGTAAGCTGTCTCAGACACTTCAGTCCTGATTATTATTAATTGTGTCTGTTTTGCTTGGCAGTAGCAGCCAGTAAACTGTGTTAATGAAAGGTCTGAATTTTGTAACAGCTGGCTGACTTTTCCATGGGGGGAAGGGGTGTCGTAGGGTTTGTGTGTGACTGAACACGTGTGCATTGTCTGGGAGTGTGAGAGAGCTGAATGTACCAGAGGGATGGGAGAGAGACAGTGGGATACACTAGCCCAGTCCAGGCATTCGTATTCTTCTTTAAGGTGGTACTCAAGGCACACTTTCTTCCAATCAGGGCTCCAGTCCTGTAAATACTTTAGCATGTGCATGAGTAACCCCCCAAAACCTGATAGAGACATCCACCTGCATGAAACAGAGAGAGTGAGTGAGTGAGTGAGTGAGTGAGTGAGTGAGTGAGTGAGTGAGTGAGTGAGTGAGTGAGTGAGTGAATGTTTATAGGCTCTGTGCTTGAGTGCTGAAAATGTCGGCTTCCAGTGTTAGCTTCTAGGGCCTGTGTGGGCAGAGTAATTCTGTATGTGGACACTCGCCACTTTGAAAATGTATTAAGTTACAAAAACCTGTCTTGCTTGGACTAAAAGTCAACTATAAGTGTTTGAGCAGAGCCTGGGGAGTGTAAATTTGCACACTGCCTTAATCCACAGGGCTTTCAAGTGGAGATGGCCCCTGAGATCCTATGTTTTACTGAGCTTGAAGTGCTAAGCAAATTATTTTTTATAGTTATAGAGCCGGTGGTACTGATCTGGATTAGAATGTTTCTTTTTCTCAGTTGATCATTGCCATCCTGGCCCTGCCAAGCATTCTTGAGCCCCAGGAAAAATATCATTTGCGAATGCTTCAGAGAAAATAAATTGTAACCCTGTAACACTTTTCTTTGCATGGCTTTCTTCTTCACATACAAAAATCTGAACCTGATTATCCCGTGTCTGAACAGTCTTAACATCAAGTCAGGTCTGCTTAATAACACACTGCTAAGCCTTGACTAGAACAGAACAAAGCCTTCCTCTCCCTCACACCAGCCTCTTCCTTTCTGGTGTCATCCTCTGCCTCTGGCTCCTTACCCTTTTTCCCACATGCAAGTTCCACGGTCAGTGGTGATTTTATCCCTCAGCTGACATTTCTGGAACCAAATGCTTTGCTGCTGCTCCTGGCCCTCTTCCCTGCGAGGCAGCCGTGCCCCTCTGCGAGCTCCTACAATGGGGAAGTGCCGGGAGGTGTGCACAGAGGGTAAGAGTGGCAGACTGAGATGTGGCCAGCCAAGATACTGCTTTCCCAGAAACATTAGGCTGAACACTTGGATAGCAGCTGTAGCCAAAGTAACTGCTGAAGGGCTCTACAGAGCCTCACTTGTGTTGCTCTTCAGAAACCTCTGCCTGATTCCTGACCTGAACTGATTCACAGGAATTTTATACCCATATGTTTTTAAGCAAGTCTTGTCCTATACTTTAAATGACCATTTTTCTGGTTTTCACTTCTGGTGTACTAATGAAGAACTATCCTCTTCCCTTGTTTTTATTTGCTGCACACTACCAGACCTGTGTCTGTAAGCCTCCTTCTGTAAGAGAAGCTTTCTGTTCCCCTGTTCATCCTCACTGCACTCATCCTTCCTGAATGTGCCTGAGTCTTGGAGTTCATTGGGGCATGAGGCACAGCTAGACAGACTAACCTGCTCATCATCACCATCATCCAGGTGGAAATATTTACTGCTCCCTGTTGGATGTGCCTGTCTCACTTGGCAGCCCCACTGAAGGTTATTTCTGTCTTAGCCCTGTCATTTTCATTGTTTGTCTGCTTTTTAACCCAATTAGTGAAATGGTGGGGAAAGGAAAAGAGGAAAAGGAAACAAAAAAAAAAAAAAAAGAAAAAAAAAAAAAAAAAGCGAAAGAAAAAAAAAAAACTTTACTATAAAAAGGCATTAACCTCTGGCAAAGGATATGCTCAAAAAACTGCCTGCAGTACTCACTTCACTGGTGTCAATACTAGTCAAGGTGGTTGCTCTGCTGTCAGATATGTTACTTCAGTAACATATTATCAGTGTAAAGATGCTTGCCTGGTTACCTTTTAAACTCACCAGAAAGCGGGAGGCAGTTTGTCAAGTGTCACATGTAAAGTTTGCTGTGAACATAGTTTAAGGCTGAAGCATGCGTGTCTTCACAATAAATGTGCTTATAAATGAGTAGCAGTACATTACTTCGATGTGAGACCCATCAATTTTTATATGTGCTATTTGCATAGCATATCTGAAAAGTAAACTATTTATGTTTAAAAACTCTGTAACATACCTTGTGGCTTTCAAATATATTGTATACCCCAGTTAGATGTGGATGTGCTGTTTTTTACAAGTACTGTCATGAATCATGAATTTACTAGATGGTTTCATACTTTGTTAACCCACATGAAGTAATGTGGCTGTGCATTTTAATGATTTACATTTATCTAAGCATAGATAAGTCAAAGATCCTAAGGTTATGAGGATCTTTACATATCTCACTAAAGGACAGAAGACATGCTTTTAAGCTTTATTCATATGATTCATCCTTATGTTTTGCCTTTATCTTTCCCAGAAACTTCTTTTTTTTAATCACAGAGTAGGTATAACAGGCAATTTTGGACAACATGCTATTGTTGTTTTTCTGTTGCAATTACAAAGTGGTTTGTCATGATTTAGGTCTGCCAAAACTTTCTGCCAAAAGATATTAACACCCTTACATATACCTGTATGAATGTAATGGTATTTAAGAAAATTTAGAGATGGGATTCAGTTATTACATTATTATTTTTCTTTTTTGTTCTTTTTTTTTTCCTTTATTTTTCCTTTATCATTTTCCTAAGGGTATTTGAGGTTCTGTACTCTTGTTGCTGAGGGTATAAAATCCCAGTTCTGTCATCTTTTGCAGGAAAGGATTCAATAGTGTAATTTAATGCATATCTTTGATCCTCAATGGGATCTAAAACAGCACTTTGGAGAGTGACTTTTCAACATAATCTTAAAAGCCCTAAAAGCCTGAATGGTATTTGCCCTGCTACAAAGCTGCTGGAATTGCTGCTTTTTCCAGAACCTCTGCAAAACATGAGTAGGTGGGGAGATTTAAGTCAGACAACATGCAAGGGAGGGAACTGAATTAGTGATTTCTCTGCCCGTTTCCCTTTCAGACAGCAGTATACATTCTTGGAGGGAAGTTGGTGTCCTGCTGCAATGCCACTGCCATGTCCCATGACAGGTTTGCCTTCAGCAGCCATCCCCAAAGCCAGCTGTTGGAATTGCTCCAGCCAGGGTTCATACCTCCAAGTGCAACACGGATAGATCTGCTGTCTAGAAAGTTTTGGGCACCTCCACATTTTTAATTTGTATTGGTATTTGGGAAACTTAAACTTCATCCAATTGTTTGTTTGTAGTAATTCCACAACCTGTACAAATTTGCATAAGGTATTGACAGATATTGACAGAAAAACCTGGAATACCCAATATACAGTACCCTTGGAATTGTCTTCTGTACACCCCAGACGAAGGGGAGTAGGTACACGTAAACCCTCTCAGGAAAATGCATCTCCCACCAGAAGCTGGAGTGAGACTGCCAGATTGATACCCACTGACACATTCCATGCTCCTGACACTGATTTGGGCTGACCATCTCTGGCACAGGAGCACCAAGAGCCAGAGTTGCCACATCCACTTAAAAACCAAGTGTGGGTCGATGCATGAGGTTCCACAGGAATAGCTCGGCTTCTTCAGCTAGCAAAGCCCCAGCCACACCAGCATGCATTTTAATACACTAATAGATGTCCACTGTATCAATAAAAAAGATCTATTTTCAGAATTACTGTGGTACTTGAAAATGCTAACCTGTCAAAAAGAAAAAAAAAAGTTTGAAATAAATCCAAGGCAGCTTAATAAAGGAAAATGTAACATAGCTGTAGTAATAAAATCTTTTCCATGCTGGAGCATTTGGCTCTGGGTGGGAATTTGGCTGACTTGGGGTCACAGCTCTGCTATTTGGCTTCCATGTTCAAACTTTGCAACAGCTACCCAGCCCTAGGTAATGAACAACAGCTCCTCACCACTCAGCAGCCTGGATGTATCTTTGTTTCTCTCCATTATTTCATCTATCTCGATCTAGCAGGAAGCATGCACCATGTTCCTCCTCATCTGGTGCTTCCCCAGAGCAGAGGCTGCTTTCTGTCAGTGCTGGTTCTCATCAGGTGTTCCTTCTGCAATTTTTTAGACTTCCCAATTATCATTCCTTCTTTTCCCCTCACCCCCAGTTTTGAAGTAAATTTAGAAACTCTGGATGACAGCAAGTTCAAGGGATGAGCCACTTCTCATTTTCCTCATTCCTGTAATTTTTTTTCCTTAAAGCCATAATCTGCATGTTTTGCTCCTGTCAGAAACTGCTTCAGAACCCAATCTGAATGTTTTTCTTTCTCATTTAACATCTTATCAGCTTTGTTCAGTTTATCGAAAAGGACTCTTAAGCTTTCCTGTGCCCAAGCACATGCTGTTGTGGTTTCTAGTGACATTTTGTTCCCTTTTTGAACATTTTTGTCAAGGCATATAGAAGACAGGAAAATTATAAGTACTCATTATAAATACTCATTAAAATTATAAATACTCATTCCTTAATAATGTGTATCTGATTAGATTTGTCAAATGTGATTAATATTCTGGAAAATGACTGAAATACTTTTAAGTTGGTAAGACAATATTAGTTTATCCAATTTTATGAGGCTGGCTAAGCCCTGCTACTTTGATTCTTTCCTGGCACCCACAGGTTACCAGGTGTAATGTCACAACATGGTACTATCAGACATACAACAAAACAATCTCATTTTACCATATATCCTTTTAGTAAGCAGCAGAGGGTCGTGTAAACAATGAAATTGCTCTGTTGTTGGGGATTATTTATGTTCTTTAGCTTGGAGCTGTTTTTTCCCTTTTCTTCAGAGTTTGTATACTGTACTCTGTCAGGAAGTAGGCAGGTTTCTGGGCTGTTTCAGCACAATGGAAAATGCTTTCTTTGTATCTGAAGCAGGAAAATACTCTATGCCATGTCACTCAAGCATGGCAACAAGTAACACAGAGTAAATGAAAGTTAAAGCAGCCAGGAATCAGTTTGGGGAGTAAGGGTTTTGGGTTTGTTCTGAGTTGCAGTGTAACCTTTCTGTTCCTTTTTACATCTCTGACAGGAGTTGTCTCCAATCGAAATGAGCCCACTCAGGAGGCTCTGGCTTAGCAAAGACAAAGTGCAGCAACAAAGTGTGGCTGCTCTGGTGCCTCGGTGCTGCTGGGCTGGGAGCAGAGCAGATGGGTGCTTGGCATCAAGGCCATCCTAATAAGTTGTCCTAAGGGAGCATGAAAGGAAGATGCAGCATAAAACTGATGAGGTTTGTTCTGCTCTCAGTGAGTGCAGAATGACTTTGTCAGAGGTGGGGCTGTCTTGGGAAAAACACGAGCAAAACGATCCCATCAATTGCGACAAATGTTTTTTTGCAAGAAAGTACTTGTGTGTCTATAAATACTGTATGTTCCCCTCCCTGTTCCACAGAACCTGCTATGTAGATAAATTTACATATTTGCACTGATCATATCATATAATCTAGAGCTGATATTTACAAATTCTGGTTAGTTCATATTTTTCCATTCCTTTCAAAAGATGCTGCGCTATACCAGTTATGCTGTAGTGTGTAACTTCTATTCTATAGTTTAAACCACTTACAGTTTCTCATATTCTGAGCTGAACACACAGTACCAATATGTTAAAGGCATTTAGGCACCTAAAGCTGCTGGCTGACAGCTGGCAGGGTTTTCAGTACTTCCCATGGGATTTAAACATCTGAAGTCTCACTAGGAGCCTCTCAGCATTGCCAGGAAGAGACTTGCTATGCATCTGGTCTTTAAATATTTGCAGACACGTACACCTATATGTCTTAAACTCTGTGGACATGATCTATAAACATGAAATTAAACAGATGTAAAAGTAAGAAATGCAGCAGCACATTATGAAAATTGCATGTAGATATGCATTGAAATAGAATTCATTTCCTTTGCCATGAAAAGCTGATGAAACTGTTACAAGATTTGTTCTTATCAGTTGACTAAGTCCCTTCAGCATGAACTCATGACTGTGGGGATTATTATAACAGCAGGAAAAACATTTGTGAACTGTCATCCCTTTAGTAGTTCTCAGGAAAATATGTCTTGGAATATCTCCTAATTATGTGTGCAGGGGGAGGAGGCTTGGATCAGGATTACTATTGAAGTTGGCCTAAATCATTGCTCTTTTCAGTTGCACTTCGACAACACCTTATGGGTAGAAGACCATTATTCATGAGCATAGAGGCTTTTAGTGTGTTTAGATTTAGGCAATTCAAAGCTCACAGATATCATTAAAAAGATTAACATAACTACAGAAGTGAGATTGTTTAGAAATATTTAGCTTTAAACCCTCCATTATGGTTTCAGAAGTCTACAGTCTGTTTAATTTTTTTTTTTTTTTTTTGGAAAGGGCTTGGA
>VWZN01006792.1:311237-326381 GCA_013396955.1 Regulus satrapa
TTTTTTTTTTTTTTCTGGAAAGTGTCTGGAAATATTTACATAAGAAAATTGGTGGGTTTATGTAATTTAGAAAGCACATGGTAGAGATTACTTTTTAAAAATAAAATCTGGATTTTGTGGTATCCAAGGCATGGATGCAGTCATTAGCTATAGCTCCAGATGCCAGTCACACACGCATTTCGCCTGTTCTTTTTTTTTTTTCTTTTTTTTTTTTTCCTGATGTATCTGGAACTCTGCAAAGAATAATGACTAGGAGAAGTACAGTCACTCTCTAGCAGAAGACCAGTGCTACTCATTGAGTCAGGTACATTGCCTGCAACTGCTCATATCTTAGTGGTTCAGAGCAAAGTGTAAAAATCCCTCAAAGCACTTTACTCACACTGTAGTGCACAGGAGAGGAAATTCCTTCCTAGCCACAGCTAACAATCAGATTATGTGCTGAAGCATGAGCAGTACAGCCTTTGCAATGGTAGCTGAGGTGGTGCATGGCTAATTTTCTAATTAGAATTTTCTAATTCTTTTTTGAGTTTCCTAAATCACTTTATAGTATTCCTACACTATAGTTTTTGTGTGTGCTTAACAATGTGGTGTATGAAGCATCTCATTCCTTTTAACTCTTGCTAAACATTGGTGGGCTTGTGGCTTTTTCTCTTGCCATGGAAAAGAGAAACAAAACCACTTTTGTTTTTAATCTTCTTTACCAAATTACCTGTCACATCTTATTTTGTGGGGGTTTTTTTTTCCTTCTTGAAGAAATCACCTTGGATTTCAACCATTCCTTAAATGGAAGAGGTATGACCATGCTGGTAATGATTTCTTGTCCTTTTCAATAATGTTTCTGCTCCTAATTTGTTTTTTGCTTAAAGAGATGTGAGAAAAAATTGGACTTCAGACATAATAATACCTAACCATCAGTTTATTAAATGGCATCTGATTAAATCAGAGATTGACTAAAATCCAAATCAGTAAAGAGGCTTTGTATGTCTGTGACAAGAAACAAATGTAAAGGGATGTAACTGACACTCATAAGAAAAGAGTCTTGTCACAACACTTAACTGTTCCTCATTTTTATTATTCCTCAGAACGGGTTCCTAGAACATATAAAATACAGTCTTACCACAAAATGGAAGTAAAACTGGAAAAATATGCACCTGACTTTTGGGTTTGGTTCTTTTTTCGTGAAACTTAAAAAAGCTATGTGATAAATATACATACTGAGCTTTCAAAAGTTTGTTGATTTCTGCTCAGTAAGTTTCTGCACAGAGTTTCTTTAAGCTTAGACTCAACCATCATTTAATTAGAAGTACTTGAGAAAATGCATGACTGATGGATGCTACAAATACAAAAGGTTACAATTCATTTTCTTTCCAATAAACATGTGTAATTTGAAATACTACCAGTGGAGGTTTCCTATGCCCATTACCTCAGAGAGAAGACAGGTAATTTAGTGCATACGCATAATAAATCTTGTGTGAACCGAGACCAAAATAAGTCATCAACGTTAAATGATTTTAAAATGTGAAGTATTTAAATAAAGCTCCTAGTTATTTCTCATATATAAAATACAGATTTCTAGCTTAATTTGAATGAGTTCCAAGATAGAAAGTAAACTGCCTTTCAAAATACACTCTAATATTTTACAGTCATTAAATGTATTTTCTTTGTTTTATGCAGGTTTTGTCTGCCAATACAGACAAGTCTTTAATCACAGATTAAAGTGATTTTAAAAGATTGGAATGGTTTGGGGTTTTTGTTTGGTTGGTTTTTTGTTTTGTTTTGGTTTGGTTTTTTATGAAGTAGATACATCACGTGCAGGCTTAACCCCTTCTACTGAATATATTTTTCTCACTAATATAGCTGTATATATTTAAAGGAAAATGACATAAAACTAGAAAATAATTAATTTAGATACATTCACATTCTAATTTCACAATAATTTAATCCAATATTCATTTAATCCAATAGTCAGTAAAAATAGCTTAAATCTCAGATGGAGTAAACTGGCATCAGTCCTGCTGGCCTTTTATACTCCAGATTTTTAATTTAGACTTTGTTCCGTTTTTCTAAGTGGGGGTTTGTTTTGTGTGTTTGTTGATTTTCTTTTTCCCTGTGTACCTTTTTTAGCATGAAGGCAAGGAAAGTTTTCCAAATTTCTTGCCATACATTTCTAACTGCCTAAGAACCAACCTCAGGATCCTGATTAGCACAACTATTTTTAAGACTGATTCTTCCTGTTCCTAAAATACAATCATTTTTGTTTAACCATAGAAATCATGCTGCTCCACTTGCTTTAAGCTCCTGAAAGGAAGCCTGCTACATTTGGCTAACAGATTCCCAATAAGAATGTAGAGTCAGTCCTGAAAAGCAAAATTTATAAGCCTGGATATGTTAACTATTAAATCATTTAGTTTCTCACTTTCTTGCATAAGATTTCAGGAATTAGTATTCCTGAGTCATTCAGATTCTACCTTCAGAGATGATTTACACCACTGCAAGACATGTCTCTCGTATTTTGCATGGTTAATTTTCTACATTATTTGGCAGGGGAGGAGGAAACGGTTGTTTGTTTTTTACAGTTTTGCAGATCTATCAAAGGCAACAAATAAAACAAATTATATGCAGTGTGTATTTCAGAATCCTATTTTCACAGCAAATTAAGTTCAGGTGCATTAGATGGAGTTGTAGACAGCTACTTAAACGCCAAAATATATGGTGTGATTGTCCCAAATTCAACGATGGGCTGTACTGTAAGATTTCATATTCATGTGAGATACAGGAATAGAGCTTTGATTAGTAAATTGTTTGTAAAATTTCCATCTGTACAAGGCTTAGAAAAAGGCCCTTCTATGGAGTGGAGCATTTTCCACTCCAAGATGAATTAGATTTCAGAAAATTCTCAGGGGCTAGAATCCTTTTTGCTTGGGTTTTTATAATATTGATTACATAAAGTGGTTGTATAAAGTGATACAAAAGTAGAACTTACTGTAAGACATAATATTATAGTAGCAAAAGGAATTCCTTAATGCTCTTCCATGTCTTTTTCATCTTTACCTTGTAAATTTCTTTCTATGGCTCAGTCTTAGGACTCTTTATGTCAATGCCCGAAATCATTTTGCAGAGTGATTATCGTTTAGTCAGGCATGCCAGTGGAGTCAATGTGACCCCTCAGGCAGGAAAGATAAGATTTCAAAATAAAGTTATTTTAACTGTTACTAAATAAGAAATTATTGCTGTAAAACACCACAAATTCAATCTCTTTTCAGCATTGCCATGTAACTTCATTGCAACTAATCCAGGAGTAGAACTCGCCTACATGATGAGTGCTACTGTTTTTTCCTTCTATTCCTATTAGAACCTGTTCATAATTAGGCATAATTCTATTCATGTTCTGAAGTTAATCTAGAAGTGGATAGTCCAGTCCAGTTGGTTGCTAAAATGGGGTTATTTTCTCACTCACCTGCTGATTCCTCAGCCATTGCCTGTATAGATAGGGAATGGAGAGGCCTGACTAGTTTTTGTGTTGTTGGGTAACAGTAAGAGGTGTGTTCACACAAGGCACACCTAAGTTCCTATTCCTGTTCCAATGGATGTGCAACTTGCCAAGGGATTTCAAGCTCAGAGCTATAAAAGAGTTTTATTTAGTAGGGCTTTAGAAGGGATAAAATTCTTCACTAACCCCACCTTTTGTAAATAAAGGCCTCTTGTATTCTTTTGACATTTTTATGGGATTCTTAATAGCAGTTTTGGATTTAAATTTGACAAATTAATAATGAGGTCTGGATTTAAATTTGATAAATTAATAATGAGATTTAATAGGATGAGAAGGGGAAAATCAGATTAAACCAAAATAAGCATCACTCATAGCATATGTAGGCTCTTCTATTTTCTAAGGATGAATTGCAATAAAGGTATAAAGGGATAGATTCAAGAGTGGGATTCTGATGACTCCTGCATCTGACCTAAAATGGGTATGTTTAAGTTGAAGATATTGCTCACATTCAAACACTCTTCTAAAAGTGAAGATGGCTTTAGGACTAATTTTTCTCTCTGTGTCTAAATGCCTCTCAGTGTCTAAAAGACCAGGGTGTGCAGTAACACTTTCCCCCCCCTCTGTTCTCTGGCAATCCCATGGTAAGTGGATCCTGTAGGACCTCCTGGTTTTGCAGAGCAGTCTACCTTTGGTACATGTGATTAAAGGATGTCTAGCCCCTCACAAAGCATGGTCACAGAAAACAGCTTTGCCCATAGTTGCTTAGGGGTTAAACTGTTTGCTCAGGGTGTGTAAGACCCGTAGGTCAATCCTTTCCCTTGAGGAGGTGATTAGTGGGAAATGAGAGACAAATCCAGAGGAAAACTGGTTCCATTATCTTTAGAGGTAAGAAATGCCAAACACACAAGCAATCTTACAGAATAGCTCTTCCTCCCTTAGTGAATCTTCAGACATATGAAAAAAGTCACATCCACGGTGCTTTTCTGAAAATACAGTTATGACCCTGTGGATAAAAGCCAGTTTAATTATGGGTCTTAGCATTTTGGTGTTTGACAACATGTTGAGATCCAAGGGCTATGATTTTCTTATTATCCACTCACAGCCGTCTTCCACAAGGTAAATGCATATTGCTGTAACTTCTTCAAATTCTATCAAACCACAGGCCATGTAATGTCTTTCAAATTAAGTTCTACAGTTACTAACACCTTTTTCATAGTTTTTTTTTTTCTAATAGCAATGACTGCTTCTCAGTTGAGTTCATTATTATGAACAGACACATTGCTAATGTATCTGTACTTTTAATATTGAGACGCATTCAAGCATCAAAGTGAAGTGTGTTATTTCAGAATTTTAATTGTTCCAGCATACTGGCACTTCTAATAGGTGTGTGTTCTTCCTTAATTAAAGACAACTCTTCAAGATCAGTACACTGTGCCTCGCTGATCTATGATTGCCTCAGCTAACTCCCAGTCAACCAGTAAAGTTTATAGAAATCCTGCTAAAAACTGAAGACTGAAAAAAAAATCTTTCTCTTTAAACAAGAATGATTTCCCTTAGCAAGATACAGAGATGAATCACTGCCAACACTTTCCTTTAAGAGCTGCGTTAATAAAATTGGGCCAGATAATACTCCTTATTTCTGAAACATCTTTTTCTTAGGCAGCCTCATATTTCACAAAGGTCTGTGGTAGGTAGCCTGACAGCAATCAAACACAAGTCTAGAGAGAGGAATTAATTTCTCCCTCCATGCTTACAAAATTGATATTTTAGTAAATGGATGTTTCCTAAACTAGATTTGCAGAGCTCTTTTATTTTTTTAAAAAAGGTAACTTTTTTTCTCCGGTTTGGACATCGTAATCTTAATATTTGTGCCTTAATATTTGTGTAACTGCAATAATTGTGCAAACTTAACAGAAGCCAAATGCATTTCTGGGAATTCCACAGAGCTCAAAATTTAGAGCCAAGTCATGGATAGCAGTCTTTTTTGTGATGTGCATATGTACAACCACATTTATGAAAGTATCCAGATACCTTGCCTGGGTGATGGAAAAGCTTTAGTCCAGCTTCACAGATGGGAAGCTAAGGCACCATTGTAAGACTACTTGACTTTCTTTCTCTGTGTATTAGACTGTTTCTATTGAATGTTGAGAAGTGACCAGACAAATCTGTAAAACTAGTTCCTGAAATGAGAAGCAGACTTCATTATATGTCATACTGTATGGTTTCTACTCTGAACTATAATTTCTAAAATTGATATTAGCTTCACTGACTTTTCTCCTAGTAGACATTCGGTTTTTCTAGAATTTGCACCTTTTTCCTCTAGTGACAACCATTTTCTTTACTGAAGCAACTAATTTTATTTGTTCTTCTTTTGTAATACAGTGTTGATTGATCACTTTATCATTCCTCTGTGTTGCTTTCAAAGAGCCCCGCAGATGGTTATGTGTGTTCTGTGTGGAGAGCTGAAATTGTGATTTTTGTGAAAGTCAGGAATAAATTGTAGTTCAGCTTGTAGGCTGTGTAAGGCAATTCAGAGCCCTGCTCCCACCCTTTGTTCTGCCTTGAATCATGCTGTTGTTCCAGTTTGTGCGCGTGTGTTGATCAGGCTCCCAGCCGCGAGCTCGTTTTATTGCTGCACAAACAGGGATTAGTGCTGCCGCGCTCCTTTTCACCCGTGCCCTGGGTTTGAGCACTCTTTTCGGAGGTGAAAGGTTAGTGGAGTAATTCGGTGTGCCACTTCACCTGTCTCTGCCTCCAAAGAATTGCTTAGCCTGTGCATTATTATTAATGATAGCAAAAGAGAGCAACGCTGCTGCTCTAAGATCACTGAAGGATGCTGTGATACATTTCACATATCTCATTTTCTACATCAAGACTCCCAGTATCCTTGACATGATTCTCTAGGAGTTCACCGAGTTTGAAACAGGTGATATGTGGCTAACTATGAAAAATTCACAAGGCAAAGTGACACAGTAAATAAAATTACTCACAAACAATTCATCTTCCCTTAATCCCTTCCTCTTGGAGTACTAAATTGTTCTGTGACATATTTAGTATAGCATATCTCACACTGTCTTTGCAGTTTTTACTGACTGGTCTTTTTATAACACTAACCTGGATACCACAGAAAACAGTATAAATATAATTATATATTAAATAATTTTAAAATAAACTTTAAGGGTGGTTTTGGTGTGAATCAATTGGTGTCAGCATTTGCTGTTAAGAAAACTGGTGTTTTGGTGAAGTATTAGTTTCTGCTCTTGCCCTGGTCCAATTTTTTTTTTTTTTTTTTTAGTTTTTAGTTTGCCTTTTGGGTCTTAAAGGTTGGTACAATATTAAAACCAACAAAAATTTGATTCAGAAATGTTAGCATTCACTGCAAGCCAATATGGGAATATATTCTGTTCTGCACTGCTATTTGCAGTGAAAGCATCAAACAAAATGTAGTTACTGAAAATACAAACTTTTATTATGGGGAGGTTTTGTTTTGGGGTAACCAGTCCTGCCTGCACTGCTGTATAAAGGTGACTCCAATGCACGTATCTTGTAGATGACATACAGAGTACATCAACTTTTCCTTAAAAAAAAAAAAAAAAAAATTTAAAGGTCAGCACCATCTTTTGTGACTTTAAATACAGCAGAAAGCAGGTCAAGTGATAGGGACCTGCAGCCTCNAAAAAAAAAAAAAAAAAGGAGCTCAAGCACTCCATGTTCTTTAATTGAAAGAGGTAAGAGGCTGTCCTAAAAGAAACAAACAAAGAAAAGTAGTATTCCCTAAACCAAAAACTCTTCTAAATGGGTAACTGAAGTTAAAATAACTAGAAAATTACTTACTTGTTTCATGTCACACATCCGGTCTAAAGAATAGGAAATTTTAATTTTTGCTAACTGCTGTTTCAGTAGAGGTAGTTCTGTAGAGCCTCTCAATGGAGGTGCTCTCACAGCTATGAGCATGGAGTCATTTAATTCAGGAGAACTAAACCTTACATCTAACATTTGGAAATTCTTCCACTTTAATTCTGCTCTTCAGCTGGAGCCCAACACTTTACAGCCTGGTACAGAGCTGAATCTAAACCTGGACCAAGAAAAAAAGTACATTCTTAATATTTGGCTGAAGAAACTGTGAGATTTTTATAGGGCTGTGGGGTTTTTTAGGTTTTAAGGTACTCCAGAAATCTTTCTGAGAACCCACTTGCGGTGGTGTAATAACTGGCTCAATCAGCTGTTCTCTATTAAAACTGCAAAATACTGCGTTGGAAATAAAATTCTACTTTATAAATGCTCATAAAAATATATATAAAATGCATACAAACACCCGTAATGTACGTTTTAAGTCTAAATGTGTGTCACTTTAACTATGTTGGCATTACCAATTGGAATTTCATTGCATATTGTGTGGTTGATGGGGAAGGCACATTGAAATCAAGCTGTTAAACACACCATCTCCGTTTTTTATTTCACTAGAGTATGTTTGCTGTATTTTTAAAAGAGCATTGCAAAGCCCAAGAGATGAATTCTGCTCTGAAATTGCTATTTGCTGACACAGAAATAGCTGTAAAAATACAAGCTGAGAAAAATACAGTGTAGCAATATATTTTCATTTATTTGGAAAGAAAGTAGTTTTTAAAGAAGAATTATAGTCTGTCTTCTGAATGATGAAGCAGTTTAACTAGCATTAAACACAGCAGAAATTTTGTAATGACCAAACCTCAGCTCATCCCAATAGCATTAACTCCCTAGAATTGAACTGTAAATTTGATTAGCCTTACAGTAAACATGAGACACAAATGTTCTTCCTTATACAGTCATATTAAGTGGCTGCAAAAGAAGATGACAAGGTACTGTAGAGCAGTGCACCCTAAGCTAGGGACAAGCTCCAGCTCACCCAGCTTTCAAAACCACATAAATACAGGGCAATTTCATGAATTCTGATATAACATGAGGATTACATATGGTGAGGTGAGGAGGGATTTAGCAGCTGCTGTCTTCCTGTAAATCATCCAGAAGATTTTTTTCATAGTCTAGTTCTTTGGGTTGACATTTTCCTTGCAAACTACATCGCTGAACCATAGCTTCTGTCCCTGCCTGTATAATACAGTGCCTTTTTCTATATTTTTGTTACTCATGAATGGTCCTCTCACGTGAAATTTGATCCTGTAATTCCTGGTGTGTTAATATTTTGCATAGAGTTAATCAGGGTACAGGATAAAAAATTTCCTTTACACAACTTAAAGTTTATGGAGACATGCTAGGGTGTGAACTTTTAGATGTTCAAAATCTGGGACTGGAAGGAACAACTGGGGGAAAAAAAAAAAAAACTACAGCAGTTTACTAGTTATAAAAACAAATTTCTAGCATCAAGAGTAAAACCACAGATATATACAAATGGAAAATAAGAAACTTTTCTGGTAGTGAGAAATGGAAACAAAAGAAAAATGTTGTTATGAATTCTGAGATCCAATTTTCCTTTTCATCTCTTAATTAGACAGTTTATGCAGCGGTTGTTTTATAAATACATATTTGGCCTTACTAATGGATATTTCACAATAACCCTTAAACAGTGCAGTCCAGCTGAGCACCAGGTGGTGCTCAGCCATGTGCTACATAGCTTAGGGGGGGGTAAGTGGGGACCATTGTTTCTTCCTCATATTTGGTATTTTGTAGGATTTCTTCCTCATACTTGATGTTTTGTAAGACCTGGGCACTATAACAAAGGCATGTGCATGTTGGGAGTTAAATCTTTTAATTGTTTTAATTAAGATGCTTCAATTTATCTTCTAATCTCTGTGTTACGGCCCATCACTGTGAATTACACAGCCGTGGTGACTTGTGACTCATAAAGTGTTGTGGTATGTGTCTCCTTGGACCTGCTGCTGGAGCTGCCCACACAGATGCAGGGAGAGACCAATGGCATTTCTGGAGCTCACACACACACTGCCCTCACATGCACAAATGCAGCGTGCTGCTTCAGATTGGCCAGTGCGCCCCTGGTTGGGTGGCTCTGGTCTGTAGTTTAAATTTCCCTCCTCACCAGCTGTTCTGGCTTCCCAAACAAAGCAGTTGTGCCTCCTCATGGCTTTATGGCTTCACAGCAACTGCTAAAATAAGCCAGTTCTTCAAACACCTATTGAAGTGTTCTTTTTAAAGTGCTCATAAATAACTTCATGTGACACACCTCCAGCCCCTCTGACAGAGATGTGAAATAGTTAAGCCTTGCTGTCGATAACTATTTTTCTATTCCTTGAAACAAATTCCTTCCTCTCAAACAAGCAAGCGGCTTTTCCAAACTGTGGGTTTGGGTTTGTATTCGGTATTGTTATAACCAATGAAACATACAGCCAAACTGAAAAAAAAGGGGAAAAAAAAAATCTTTGTCGTTGCTGTAATTATGGAAAGTACCTTTTAATAGCATTCACTTGGCAGCTGGCTGTGGGTGCAGCTGGTCCTGCTCATGCTACAGCAAGCAAGGACCTCTCTTTGCTTCCACAATCCTCTTTCATACAGGCAGACACCAGTGGAGGGAGGCACTGGCTTGGGGGAAGCACCTGAGATGATTGATAGTTGATTCTCAGGTCATTCAGCAGGAATTTACACACCTACAACAAAAGCTTTGTAGACCTCAGACATCTTACAGTCACCTCCACTCTTTCAGCTGCCAAACAAAACACTGCAGAGACAACGGCTTGAACATATGGATAAATAAACAGCCGAGTTCTTACATTATTGTACGTGAGCAGATTTCCATACCTTACCAAGAACTGATTCTCTTACCCCAAAGGAGAGGAGATGCCCTCCCATGCTGGGAGAAGGTGGGAGAAAGAGCCTGTGCCTTCCAAAGCCTTGTAAAGATTTATGTTGTTGAAATACTTTCTAGCTTCTGAAAGGAGATATAGATAAAACCCCTCACTAGGAAACCAGACATTTGTTAACATTTTTAGGAAACCAATTATCATCCAGGTTTGGGGATGATGATGTGGTCCTCAGTATCCTTGCAGCATATCACGGAAATCAATTTACAGCTCTCAATGTGAAAGATACGCTTTCACAGAAACGTTCATCCTGCATATAAAAAAAAAAAAAACCTTCCAGATATGAACTAGATAAACCTTTACTATAGCACATCACTGTTCACTGACTCATACAAGGTTTTATAAAGATCTCAGAGGCATCACTTTAAATACACACTAAACCTCAATAAGAACTTGCCGCATTCCAGATGGTAATGCTATGATATTCCTGCAACCCTGCCCAGCCAGATGCCTCAGAGGCCAAACCCCACCTTCCCCTACAAGCATGAAAACCAGGATATGCTTCAAATTTTGCTTCAAAGATTCCTTTCAAGTTCAACCCTTAGTCTCCATTTCTCCATGAGTCTGTGGAAGCATTTCTTTGCACAGGGGTCTTGTGTCCGAGGAGGATGTGGGAATTTGCAGCAGTGCTCTCACTCTTACCCCCAAGCTACCATTACAGTTTGCCCTGTTGTTACTTAGGGAAATCTTTGGCGAAGAGAAATGTTGCCCTTTCCTTTTGCTCAGGTTCCACATGTACCCTGCAGTGCTTCTCCAACCTCATTCCAGCCACAAATAACTTTTTGCTATTTGAGTGCCTGTAGACTCTTAACCTCCTATTTGCACAAAATCCCTCCAATAATCCCCTACACAGTTTTTCTCCCTGGCTGTAAAGGTGATATACCTTCTAAGTCTACAACTTTTAAACACTCTATCTTAGACCAGATATGCTTCTTTTACACACATGCATGTAAAAATAATCAAGTCCAGGCCTCAGTGACCTCCTCTGGATATATTAAGATATTAAAAGTAAGCACATGCAGTGTTTGCAGGACTGAGACTACAGGGACTTAGTACACTGCAGTCACAGTGATAACTTGTCTTACTAATTTAGAAGGTGCAAACTTAACATTCAAATCACAGGCTCTTCCTGAAAGTGGAGGTTATGCATGGAAAGCAAAAGATTTTTTTTTTTTATTAGACAGTACTTACTTATATTTGGTGAGGTTGGCAGTCAGCCAGTCAAGCTATTTTTGGCTAAGTCAACATGATTCCCCTATCATAAACTCTTATCACCAGCAACCAAACAAAAAAAAAAAAAAAAAGCCCAGATTTACCCTGCTTGACAGAAGGTCTGACGTCTTGTCCCGGGAATTGTGGTGGTTAATAGTGCAAGCAGCACACTCAGATTACAGCTGTACCAAGGAAGCCGATGTTCACATTGTTCAGTGGCACCATCTTCAGACAAGAACAAAGCTGATTATTACTTGGTTTTCACAAGAAGTCATATTTGTCTGTCCTAAGTCAGGGAAAAGTGTGGTATCAGTGCATCTGGGCTTGCATGGTACAATCTCAGAGCATGCACTGTTGCAGCAGAAATATCAAGAGTATGGATTGCCCTCAAAAAAGGGGGGAATTATACATTTTGTCTGCTTAAATTGAGAAAAATGTCTGAAAGAGAAAAATGTTGATGAAATACAGTTACTTACGGGAATGTCTCGTCTTGGATTGGTTTTTTTAGGGGACTGATTGGTTTTGATTAATGATTTGTGAAGTAATTCAGAGATCCAGACCATCTCGAGCAGCATTCTGGCCATAGGGATGCTCAGAAAGATCCCACAAATTAAATAACAAATCCCAAAATTTGGAATTAACTTCTGTTGCTTTGAAAATAGTACTTGCTGTCCTAATTCCTTACATGTCTTTGCACTTTGAAGCTAAAAATATTTTTAAAAAACCAAAACAACATTCAACCTGATAATGGAATTAGAGCTCATCCTCTTCTTAGGTGAGAATACGAATAGTTGTGGGAGTCTAATACTATAAATAAATTACATCACCTGAAGGTGAGTTTTAACTCAAAATAAAATTATCAGAACATTTTTGTTGTGAGGTAGAACTTTAGAAAATCATTTCAGTTATGTGTTTACAAGACATGCAATTTGCCATCCGTCTCCCGCTCATCTCCTTCCTTCCATGCTTTGAAAACAAGGTTGGTAAATGCAGGCGCCTTGTTCTTGCAGAACAGAGAACTGAACGAACGTGGCTCTAAAAATAGCTTTCTCAACCTCCCGAGGCTGACGCGCGTTTCACGGTTTGTGTTTCCTTTTCAGCTGACCCCCTGGTTGGAAGCATTGCCACTCAGTATATGACTAACAGAGCAGAGCACGACAGAATGGCCAGACAGTGGACCAAGCGATACGCCACATAGGAACCTCCTCTAGGATTTGCTGGACCTGTGCAAGCACATTCACTAAGTGCATCAATAGCCCTTCCCTTCATTCTTATTTTTTATTAAATTTTGAACCATTTTGTGACAAAAGGTTGTCTTTACTTCCTTTTTTTGTTTCATTTTGGTTTCTTTTTATTTTTATTCGTTCTGGGGTTTTTTGTTCTGTTAACTTGAAAGTTGTTTCCCTCAAATGTAGGCAGGGAATTTTGGTTATCAGTGCAAAGAATGTTGGATCTGTAATAGTATAGAGCTTTATCAGAAAGCTTTGTATTAATGTGTGGGATTGGTTTGTTTTTTGTTTTTCTTTCATGTGGTTTTGGGGAAAACAAACAAATTCAGAATTATATCTCATTTCTACTTAAATGTAGTGTTTAGGGTTATTTTTTTGTACTGAAGTCTTTAATGGTGGGTGCATGCTACTGGGAACAAGTTTTGTATAAAAGCTTAAAATCAAGAATCACTGTGCATTACTAAGACTGTGTTTATCACTAGCCTTCTGTTTCCCACACAAAAGGCTATTGCATTGAACAAATTAATATGTATTTTGATTTACTTAAAAAAACAAAAAAAAAAGTGCTTGTAAATTTCTTAGGGACCTGCCACTTTTGACTGTGGATCAGTTGATGTACACTTGTATTATTAAAGCACTCAATAAAACACTGTGGCTGATAAATGCACTTCTTGCAGGACGGTGCTTTTGCGTTTATGCAGCATAGGCTGCTTAGCCCTCACATAATACAACTGCAGGTAAAAAACTATTTTTGGACCTGAACTATTCACTTCTTCTCAACAATGCATTTCTTAACTTAGAATTCTTCATTGTGTTTTTCTTCATATACAAACATCTTCAAATTTCAAGGCCTTTCTTTAATATGTGCTCAGCCTTGCTATTCAGAAGCCTCTTGCTGCATCTTTTTACACTGGGGCTTCACCATATCCATCTTGTTACATTTAAAATAGTTGGCAATAAAAATAGCCTTGCAGTGAAAGCAGAATATTGATGTTGATTTTATACAGCAGGCCTCATTTTGCCTTTCTCCAAGCTCTTTGACGGTGAAAGAAACTGTTTAAAAAAAAAAAAAATTTAAAAAAAAAAAGGTTTTCGATGGGAAAATTGAGCCCACTGCACCAATCATTCCCAGCACATTCAGTGATAAGGGTATTTCTATTCAGATTTGACCTTCAGGCTAATTTTAGATATGCAGCCATGGAGGGAAAACTTCTACTTGGCTAAGGAAATGTGTGGGTGTTGTGATTTAGAAAATATATACTGGTGATGCTGATAGCTGAATGTTCTTTGTGTTAGAGGCATATTGGAAAATCCCTCTCTCATATAATTAAACATTACAGATGCTATATACAGTGCTTGTTTGCCCTCTCCCCTCTCTCCTTTCCTGTTATGTTTAAAGAAGATCTTATCTTAAAGGTACATTACAGCACATAATGTATATATATATATATATATGTATGTATGTATGTCACTATGAACGTACAGGGAGACCCAATCCCATCACAATCCAGGCCAATTCAACCATCATGAAAATTGAAGTAGTCAAGGTGACACCACAGAGCCTCTGCACCCACCACTGCATTGCTCAGCATTTCCAGGCTCTTCTGGTTTTCTCTTGGTCATTTGCTAATAAACTAAGCAGATATTCCGTTTCAATCTGCTGGTGAGTTACCCTCTGCATGAAGAAAAGATGAATGTTGATGTAGCTGTAGATGGTCTATAACTACCACCCCAAAGAACCACAGGGATCTCAGAGAAATAATCAGACTCTCTTGATCAAAGCAAATGGAGAGTCTTCTGCTGTCTGTAGAAGCCAAATGTTTACAAGCCCAGCCATACATTTCAAGTCCAATGGGTCCTAAATAAAGACATGAAAGAACAATGACAACTCAAAAACAAAACAAAACATGAAACTCAGACTTCTCTCAACCAGAAGATCTTACAGTTCAAAAGCTGTGCACTTTGAATTTGCAGATAAGTTGCCCTCTGTGAAGCTGTACAGTCACATTGTCCTGGATAATATAAAACTACTGCCTTAAGAACCATGAGGATCTCAAAAGAAATAATCAACAAGGACCAACCCACATTGATTAAAGCAAATGCAGAGTCTTCTGGCATCTGCAGGAGCCGAATCTTTGCAAGTCTGGCCATAAAACATCCTCCTCTGTTTGCAAATCTGCTCTATTTGTCTCCTAAGTAATTACTTTTCTTCATCTGTTAAACCTGGGAAATATGATTATTTAAAACCTGCTGTTGTTGCTGAGGAGAAATGAGCCATTCCCAACACACTTCAGTCTGCCAGTAGAGGCCTAGTAAAAATAATGCATTCATTGGCAGAATCTCTTTTTTCTGCTTCCCCCCCCCCCCCCCCCCCCCCCCTCGTCTATGTCAGGATTTCACTTTT